>CM075306.1:0-518079 GCA_037672795.1 Lagerstroemia speciosa
TGATAGGCGAGTGTGAGTGCTAAGTATGCATTATGAGGATCGAGCCAGGAGTACTGCAAGCAATAGGTACTGTGAGGCATATGCTCAATTAGAGTCTGTATAGTTGGGTTTTTGTACTTGTTGTGAGATAATACAAGTTACATTTTTCCCAATCTTCTACCTATGTTGCTTCGATCGATTATAGACTTATGAGCCTCAGTTGCGTGAATTTTGGTGGCTGGTCAATGAATCATGTTGTTGACGCCTAGCAATTCCAAGGTATTCGAGTGGCATTCGAATAGTATCCTTGACCCCGTGATAGTTGGTATCAAAGCCCGGCTTTGGCAAGAAGGGATCAAGTCCAAAGGTGTTCTTTTTAACAAGACAATATTTCAACCATGATGACTTGATCGATGGAGACACTACAAGAACGACTAGTAGCCTTGGAGAGGTAGGTTGTCACAACATAGAAGGTGCGCCTTGTTGAACGCTGTTCATGAGCACATCCTAGCTCTCAAATATAATGTTGAAGAGGGTAATGATCTTGGTTAGTTGTTGACAGACCTTGTGAGGACTCTAGTCTCTGATGTCGCTACTTTGCAAAATGACGTGGTCTCAATCAAGCGACAACTGGCTACTCCAGGTGTAGTGTCAAGGAGCGAGACTCATGGGAAGATGAAGATCCCCAAGCCAAAGGCATTTGAAGATAATCGGAATTCCAAGGATCCTGAGAACTTCCTCTGGGACATGGAAAATTACTCTAACATTGCGAAAGTCCCAAACTCAGACAGGGTCATGGTCACTACCATGTACTTGGCCAACAACATGAAAGTGTGGTGGCGAATGCATGTGCAAGATGCACTCAATGTTGGCCAACCACGGATTGAGACATGGAAAGTACTAAAGCAAGAGTTGAAAGAGCAGTTCTGTTGAGCAACATGGCATGGGTTGCTCGTGACGCACTCGGAAAGCTGAGGTAGACCAATTCGATATGGGACTATGTCAAGTAGTTTAGCTCACCGATGCTTGACATGATGGATATGTCAAAGCTGAATAAGATGTATACATTCTTGAAAATTTTGCAACCATGGGCTCAACTTGAGCTCAAACGCCAAGCTGTTAAGGACCTCCCAACAGCTCTAGCAACGGCTGATGTGTTACTCGACTTGCGTAACACTCGTGTTGAGGACGAGGTGAAGAAAGTGCAAGATAAGGACAAGGACAAGGACAAGGACAAGGGCAAGTCATCTAAGTTTAAAACCAACAGAAGGGACGATAAGGGCAAGAGTCAGCTAACTCGTGAGGATAAGGGGAAGAAGAACCCTCAAAAACCTAAAAACTAGGAATGTTTGGATCCAGGTATCCTGAATTTTTCATGATATCCAGACCTTATCCTAAATAAGGCCAGTTCTTAACTTTTGGATCGAGACTCTACCTTGTTAAATTTTGAAACATGTAAGGTACCTTGTTCAAACCTGCTTATCATTTATTTTTACCTCAAAAAATGGATTACTTTAATATTTTTTCATGATTATTATTATTCTATATAATTTTTATCATAACAAATATATATAACTTTAAGTATATTTGCATTATATTTAACTACTATTTATTATTAATTTTAAATTATAATGATAGTTCATGCATGAAAAATTCATCAATTATGTATAATTAATATGTTAAATGAAAGATCATTTAGTTAGCAATTCGACGATTTAAACAATTCGTGACTTGAAATTCAAATGTGAAAGTTATAAATAATTAAAATTAATCACTTGAATAAGTTAACAGGTTTCGGTTCCAGGTAACCTATGAAACCGGAACCGACTATTTCCTACATTCGTTACTTGGAACCTACCATATTTTTATTGAAATCCACCCAGTATTTATCCAATATGATAGGTTCCCATCGGTCCATGATCTACCCTAAACCCGTGCAAACCCTAAGAAAAACCCTAAAAGACCATCGAATTTGGACATTATAATTAATGTGTTTGAAATCGGATGTCCGACTTCGAGTATCTAGTTTTAATCTGCTTATTTGACTAGAAAGGGAGATCTTGTTTTTAGGATGTCGACTGGGTTGGGTTTGGTTCGGATTCTGGTCGATATCAGTTCGCATGACTTCAGATTATATCAATTTTCAATAATGGGAATAATAATTGATATTTTGTTTCACAAAATATAGTTGTTCCACAAATGGGATAACCTTTTGAACACCTTGCCGTTTTCTGCTGTAAATATCTGGGCAGACGAACTAATAAGTGAAAATTAAACAGAACAATCCAATCCCTTGTACATAATAATAAATTGGACACTGGCTCAGATAATATTAATTGTTGGATCGAATTTCATTTGATAGATTTGGCAAAATCTTATCCCATGACATCAGGTGGTCAACAAATCAACACATATACGTACATGCATAGTCTATTTCTCCACCTACCTCACTCAATGCGCTTATTATTAACTAATTCAATCTTGCCTACACTAATCAACCGGACTATTTGTATAATATAAATGTTACTAATAATATTTGTATATTAACTTTGAACCTATTTAAAATAAATAATTTTTTGTACATCATTTAATATTTAGAAGTCTAATAAATTATAATTAATTTAAGTTCGGTTCAAGTATCCTTATGATGGATAAAACTCTTTTAGTCATTAGTTTTTCAATATATAAGACTCGAATTAGAAATTTTTCTTAAAGAAAATGGGTATTAAATTATCTCTATTAACTCATATCAATAACATGTGCAAGTTAAAAGGCTAAAAAGGAAACCAGAACAGGTGGAAAGGCGAAATAATTGTTTAGATCCTACTAAATTTCGTGGTGGGGGTGGGAATGGATTTAGAATATATATTTTTGTATGCAGAGGGAGTGAATGAGAGAACACTGGCAGATACAAGTAACTATCCAGAGACGAAATGCCGCCATTTGTTACGAATAAGGAGATGATCTTTGTGGCCTCTTCACGCGTGACAGTCAAAAAAGTTGCGGAGATATGATTCGATAGCACCATCCTGGCCCCCGCACTTTGCCGTACATGTAAATATCCGTCATTCTCATACATATATATTTTACATATGTGTATCACCAATTCAGCAAAAAAATAAATAAATAAATGTGTGTCATCATATATATGATAACAACTACTTATAACATAAATAAACAATAATAATGCTGCCCAACTTGCATGTTCTTTTTCTTTATTTATTTGATGATCTGTTCAAAGTACGCACTTACCTTGCTCCATTCATAGTGCTGGAGGCCTAAAACGCTTTCTTCGACCTGTCGCATGCTCATGCTGACTCGTGGGTCAATAATCTATCTATGTCTACAAATGTAGATAGAAAGGCCCCTTTGATCAGGCATTAGTACACAAACATATATCTATATGTGTGCGTAGGTTTTTTGTTCTCTTATTTAAGTCGTAGATGGAGCATGTTTTTTCCGGCTGAAATGGCAATCAGTTTAATATATCAGTGGTGATAGTGGAGTGTGTGCATAAGATTGAACATTAATTAGCTAATTCTTGCGAATTTACACAATAGATGGTGGTAGCTAATTTGTCAGTCCCCGCGATAAGATCTATGTGACAAGTGTCTTCCGCGAGTCAAATGAATGAATAGTTTAGGAAGAGTTTCTCAATAGTCGGAGGAGGAGGAGGCACATGCAGGTCGAGATGCAATACATGTTCCATCGTGCTCATCCATGGAAAGCCATTTGTTTTAATTTAAAAAGAACACGATTATTAAGTAGATTATAACATCCAAACACGAATAAGAATTTCTATATTTTTTTGTTGAACCAAAATCGACACATCTAAGTGATTTAATTTATATTTGTGCGTATATACATAACATATACACTTATGATATGACATGACTTTCTCAAATAAATATATTCACACACTAATGACATTCAGTGCAATAAGTAGATGTGTGTGTTTGATTAAATTGGCCCTGTTCAGCTTGTTTTAAAGAAAAAAAACAAAGTTATTAGGCTCAAACTGTTTAGAAGGAAAAATGCTAAGCCTCAAGCTGAAACAGATTAACAAGCGCCCCTTTTTTCCTGAAGTGACCATCTCACTTCAATAAGGTGAAGGTGAAATTAATAACACAGTTCGGTGGCGTGGGCTCAAAGTCTCTGGAGTAGATTTATTAATTATTAATATAACAAATAAGGGGTTTTATCAACTGAAATAGATATTTTATATTATTTCTGTAATAAAATATGTGCACTCTTTCTTTTGAAAGTCTTTCTAGGGCAAAAAGGTTTGTTCAAAAGCCACAAATATCACCTGATGATTTGGCGTTCTTTCAGGTTGCATTAATGCCTTTCCGTGCGTTCGACCTGCAGTTCTCCACGCATGCACTTGCATCCACCGATGAAACTGAACGCCACTTGTATGTTAAATTGTTTTCGTACTGTAGACATACTATTTATATGTACACGCACATATTTTTGAGAAATCATTTAATGAATTAATCTCATTACATGCTATCAGAAAGTGCTAATTAAAATTAAAATGAGTGGATAGATAGATCATGAGAATAGATATGGATAAATTTTGAAATTTAGTTCAAAAGGTGAAATTCAAGGGTAGGTAATAAAGAGAAAAATGATGATATTAAGATTTAAGAGGAGATAAGATTACCATTAAAGAGTAGATAAAGTTGTTCAAATCTAGAAAACAATTTACAATTTTGATTCTAGGGGACTATTGCCCTATCCACCCCTAAATCTACCCTTACAAGCAATATATCATAATTTAAAGTAAGTAGAGTAATTTCATTCATTTTTCATTGAATATTATTTTGATATTTAAGATTTTCCCATACAGTTTTATTGCTTTACTAATTGAATGCCGCATCAAGAATAGGGGAAAAAAATAATATCAGCGGAAATTTTTCCATATGGGCCGGGATGTTATTTTTTGGCCGCTATATGGTATGATTATTTTAAAGATGCTTACCTCACTTAATTTCTTAGCTATATATAATTAGGCATGGGTTTGAGGACAATTATCCACCTTGAATTCAAGAAAATTCATGAAATATTATATAAATTTTATTTAATTTTATCTATTTTTATTGAATTATCTTATTATCATCATTGAACTCATTAATTTTACCCATTCATTGAGTTTCAACCCTTGAATAAATTTTCAGACTCATTCATCTTATAATGCAATCGAAAAACATACTTCTCTTCCTCTCGATAGTTTAAAAGAAATTTACAGAAGTAAGTTATTTACCTCTTCTTCGTGTATGCAAACTACACTGCCCTCGTATACATAATTATATACTATATATATGCTGGAACTGGCAGGGGGAGAGAGAGAACGATGACATGTTAACAAATGTGTGTAATTTTATGAAAAAGAGATTTTGGGATGAATGATGTTATAATGAACTCAATTAATGAATATTTCTCATATTAATAAAATATTATAGTATATCTAAAGAAAGTGAATATTATTAATGGATTAAGAAAAGTAATGTGACAAGTGAAAGAACTATTAAACTTTACAAATAACGTAATAACTCAGTTTATTACTTAGAAAAAGTATATAATTGAACAAAACTCACTCACTGGGAGAGGGGAGAGAGAGAAGAACGCTCAAATTTTAACAAGGGTAATTGAACAAAACGTGCATCTAAGGAACATTACAATATTTTCCCCAAATATATATGGCCTGAAAGACATACATGTGTGAATAGAGAGAAAGGAACCAAAATTGGCTTCAAAAGTCTCACGGTTAAACATTTTAATTTTAAATTGGAGATGAGTGTGAAAGTATAATAAACATCTTTTTTTCTCAATTAACTTATTAATTTGATGAATAGAGAAATGAATCTAGGCAATATATATAAATATGATTATACTGAGCTATCAATTTATTTTCAATTACCTTCTCCTGTTACGTACTAAGGTGTCAATCAATTACCCACCTATTGCATGCAGAGCATGGACTAAAATACACATAATTTATATTCTATATACTTTTTTTATTGGTAAGTTATATTCTATATACTAAGATAATGCGTTACCGTGCCTATATATAAACGTGTATTGAGTAATTAAGGGATCAGCTCAGAAGGAGGGTGCTTTGTAACTATTATCAGGGCGGGACAGGGCTGGGGCAGGGAAAACCGTCAAGGAGTAGAGGCCTCCTTCCTCATCATCCTACCTCTCCAATTTCAGTTTAACACCGGTGTGTCTCTGCCTAATGCATGCAACATTAACGATTACGATTTATCGGGAGAAATAAATCAAGTGCAAAGGAAGAGAATACACGTACGTAGAAACACCCACTGCGCACACACCCAGAACAAAAATGGCCATATTCTCAGCCCTGAATTGTCCCTGGGTCTTTGCTTTTGGTCTTCTTGGTATGTATTATTTAGCTATAACTCCCCCATATATTTACATCATGTCTTACGTACGTATATATATTATTCGCTTCTTTCCACATTATAGTTTCATTTCCCCTATATATTGGAACCGTGTATGTACATAAATATACGTACCCGTAACAAAGAGGCACGTATATTCTTAAAGCTAATCAGATTTTTATTGTTAAACATCTCTATATTTTTCGGGTGCAAGGAAAAACAGTTAACATCTATGTATTTGTTACAGGGAATATCGTGTCTTTCTTGGTTTTCTTGGCTCCAGTGTAAGCTCTTTCCTCTAATATCCGAGGCATTATCGTCATTATTTATCATTTGATATTATATACATCCGCAAGCAGTAATGTATATATATATTAATGGTTTGGATTGGGGCTGTATATGGGCCATGCAGACCTACCTTCTGTAGGATATGGAGGAAGAAGTCGACGGAAGGGTTCCAGTCATTGCCATACATAGCGGCACTCTTGAGTGCTTCGCTGTGGATATACTATGCATCCCTCAAGTCTTCCACTGATTTCCTCCTCATAACCATCAACTCCCTGGGCTGCCTAATCGAATCCGTTTACCTCCTCCTTTACATCGCTTTTGCTCCCAAGCATGCGCGGGTATGTCTATGAATATTACGTCAGATATATACACAGGGGTTTATCGCCTCAAAATCGCTTTATCTCTGTGTGTGTGTGGACATATGCCAGCTAATAGCTATCTTGTGATCATAAATTGATATACGCACGCAGATGTTCACATTGAAGCTGCTTCTTCTGCTGAACGTCGGCGGGTTCTGCTCTATTCTTCTTCTCTCCCAATTCGTATTGGCAAAGGGAGCGACCCGTGTCCAAGTTTTGGGTTGTGTTTGTGCTGCGTTTTCAGTCAGCGTATTCGCAGCACCTCTGGGCGCTATGGTAAAGTTAATGAATTCCTAAGTGCTACAAGTGCATTAGCTACTGTTGATCCTTAACTTTTTAATTTTCTCCCTTATACGGCGTGTATAAAGTAATTATCTCCATGAACTCAAGAAAATTCTAAAATATTTTATAAATTTTACCTGATTTTATTTTTTTAGTTAAATTTTCTTACTCCATCTTGTTAAAATCGTTCTCTTACTCTTTTACTAAGTTTTATCTCTCTTGAATAAATTTTGTATATTCGTCTTGGCATATATATGCATCCATCTAAACTTTAATTAAAAATGTTAAAATTTGCATGCAGAGAACGGTGATACGCACCAAGAACGTGGAGTTCATGCCTTTATATTTGTCACTTTTCCTCACGGTGAATGCAGTGATATGGCTGCTTTATGGTATATTGCTGAAGGATTTCTATGTCGCCGTAAGAGTCATTGCTGATTCGTACTTGAATTGATTTCCTATTCTTTATTAGCGAGTTAGATATAATATATATAAATGAAATGTTCTATAGCTAGCTACCTCTGGCAAACTAGCTCTGTCCGATAGATATCGTAGATTAGTAATATATATATATATATATATATATATGCACCCAGAAAACATTGATGAATATATGAAATGATGCAGATTCCGAATATTGTGGGGTTCATCTTTGGGGTGCTTCAGATGATGCTCTACGCGATCTATAGGCCATGGAATCCCCCAAGGATTACTGATCAGGAGCTTAAGCTGCCTCAGTTAGCCCCTGCTCCAAAGCCTGATGTTGTTCATCATCAGCCCAACATTATTAATAAACCGGGGGACCACACCAACACTCCGATCCTTCCAGTTAGAGTTCCAGTTCATGAGTTACCATTACCGGTGTGAGTTGATGATCCTCAAGATGATTATGATGATTTCCCAACGCAAAAAGGATGAATAGAAATGTTAAAATGGGATGAAGCTATCTAATATAATCGAGGATAACGGGGTTGTCATGATAGCTAATAAACTCCCTCAACTTGATCACCCTTTTTTCTGAGCTCAATGCTATATTGCTTCGACTTGTTGTCCTTGCGAACCTTACAGTTTGATAAAATGATACATATATGTAGTAGATCATAATATCAGCTAATATATGTTCTTTCCTTTCCTGTTGAGGCACGTAAGTGGTAGTTTTGGGATTTATGTATGTTTGTCTGCATGTATTGATCAATTAGATTCCTTTCCATTGTAAGACCTTTGTGTTTCGCCAGTGTTGCGGCTCACCCGAATATCCGAACGAAGGGCCCTTACAACTATATAGGCATATTTTATTAAACTATTTTTGTGCTCCGGAGTCCGCGCTAATTGCGTCATTGCGTCATAAATTTGGGTGCGTGTTAGAGAGGGATTCTTAACTTTTTGGGACCCTTTTTAAGTCTTCTGGCCATTCCTTCAATACTTCTGGCTCTCGGGAGTCTCTTTTGGCTTAGGATTGCCCATTTTTAATTCCAGGGTTTCTCTGAATTTGAAAGTTGTCACTTAGTAGGTTTCCATACCATTGTTCCATTACGAAGTGCTTCACCGAACAGCAGATGTCTGAATTCAGTTGCAAAGTTTCCGGAATCATCAGCCACCATAGCCCTGTATGTCTTTAACAAAGTAAAGTTATAGTATGGAGTCAAGGTTTTGTCTGAAGTAAGGATATTTCTTTGATTAGACTAATGTGATATCGTATCAAAGTTGACTTAACTTAGTTGGAAGGAAGACCGCGTGGCTAGCTCGCTCCATTTTCACAGCTAAAGAATCTTCACATCAACTGTTAGAGAAACACTAGTCGCTCAGCATTTTAGCAGTTTCTTTCAGTCTCTGAATAAATTATTGCTTAACGTGTTTGGCTTTGGAATCAGTTCTAGCCAAGAGAAGGAGCACAAAATCTACAATTACAGGCGATCTAGTCATTAGACAGCTATATTTCGCATCCAAGAAAATTATTGAAATTAAGAGTTTCTAATATAATAAGATAGGTGGAAAGTATTACTGAATAACCAAAATTAACTGATGAAAAACAGACGAGTCAGATGTGCCTTCATTGATTCACGAGGAACATCCAAAGTGGGGGCTGGTTTGAAAAATAGGGGCTGGTTTGAAAAAGAGTAATCGCTTCCAAATTCCAACATGCTAAAAAAACCTGGATACAAAATAGTGATGCTTGCCCTGCCTCTGTAACTCCAACAACAGTGTTTTTTCGCCATTGACCCCAAGGATGTACCTCGATCACAAAAAACATGAAACTCAATCAATTCAAATTCCTGTAGAAAGCAAGAAAGGTGAATAGGTGATTGAGCATCCATCAAACTACTCCCAGTGGCCTTGACTTTCTGGAACAGATACAGCTAGCTCACAAACATTACTACATCTGGTTCTTCCTGTAGCATCGAGACACTATCTACCATTATTACCAGAGGTTCGTGCTGCTGCTAGTTCTCCTGCTACTACTACTGACACTGCTGCTACAATGGACTGGAGGAACAAGGAAGACGAAATGTCATTCAGCAACATTGTTTGAGGGGTCTCCGCATCCTTTTATTATCTTCCTTTTCGTGTATTTCATTCCAGGACCAACAGGTTCTAAATTTAGGTTTACGGAGTTGAGGAATTCAAGTCTGAAATGATTCATTTTTTCTAAAATAACTTATTCATATATTACCTGATATCCAAAAATCTTATGAACCCTGACTAATGTAAGTTCATACCGGTTCAGTCCCCTAACGCATAAAACTCTCCTAACATTAACTTTCTCCATTCGTAAGACTCGACATCTTATTTAAGGAGAAGAAATGTATTTATCTCAACTAACTCATATTGATCAGATTACGTGAGATTGGTTGAAAAAGGAATGTTCTAATTAATTTCTTCATGGTTGATTTTTTGTTATGCCATCTCTAATCGCGTGGGAGTGGGAAATTTTTTATATTCCATATGAAACTTGATGGGCTTAGGTCGGAGCCCATTAAGAAATGTTGTCCATTCACAAGGCCCAAAGAGTAAGGCCCGTAGAGAGAGTATATTGGAATGTGACTATTAGGAACCTTCGGGCTTGCGGCTCTACTCAACCACCCAGTACCCACGTATTTCTTGCTGGTTATTAATATAATAACACTATAAATAAGTTTCACAAGCAGTAGCAACGAAGAGGCTAATTCATCATCAGTTTCTTTCCCATTTGTTATTTCCACATTCAGGAATTTTTTCTAACATATTTAGCACCGTCTACAGGAATGGACATAAAAGTCATGGCTCAAAGCAGAAGTCGGCATGCAACAACTAGTTGCTCTTGTAATCCCCAACCGTTTGAACCTATTTAGCCACAAAACCAAAATAACCCACCCCTGCAAATAACCAACCCCTGCAAATCTAGCCGATGAACCCCTCGGAGCCAGAGAAGGAAATCCGGCTAATACTGAAACTGCTAGGCCCTCGCAACACGCACGGGGCACTGAAGCAACTAGTTGAAACCCGGGTAAATGGGCTGGTGAGTGAAGCATTGTCCCGACATAGGAGTGCAAGGTTTGAAGGGAGCGCCGATTCCAATGAAGAGAGAGCAACATCAAGGTTGCGCCAGGATGTAGGAGAGCTCAGTTCCAGACAGCAAACGTGCTTGCAGCGCTAAGTCAATCCAAGCCTCTTAGGAAGTCCAAAAACTAGTGCAAGACCGGGAGGCAAACGAGTTACAAGTGAACAATCACTGAAAGTACAGACTCCCTGTTGTGGATGAAGATTTAACCAGTCTTTATTTGAAGGAAATCCAAGTTGTGATGCTGCCCCTAAAAAATCACAGTGCACGACAGTAACACTGATCCTCGAGATAACCTACAAACCCCCATCAATTCTCTTATAGGGAGGGGGTGTAGCAAAAGAAATTCGATGTCTCCTTTCCCAGGAACCTTGAGAGGTCTAGCGGCCGATTGGTTCTACTCCTTAGGGCCAAGCTCAATAACGCATTTTACCTAATTAAAAGAAAAATTCTTCATAGTGCGTTTGGTTAGATGGAATAAATATTCCCTATTTTATTCCAGTAAATCAAACAAAATTTAGTTATTCCTGTCAGTAATAAAGGGAATATATGATATTATGTATTCCCGATCAAAGTATCAGGAATAGGAGTTGCCATCAGGAATAGGTATTAGAATGTCAAAAATAACCTTCCTCATTTTCATTATTTACTGCCTAATGCCATTGCCCTTAACGAGCAGCGCAAGGCAGTGAGCACTGCCGGCGGCAAGTGTCCGGCGACGACCAGCTCGTCCGGAGACAAGGACGAGCGCCTCTCGTCCGGCGACGAGGACGAGCGCTTCTCGTTCTGCGACCAACCCCTCTCGTCCGGCGAAGAGCGCCCTCGTCCGACGATGGCAAAGGGCGCCCTCAATTGCGGGTGTTGGTCTGCGGGGCTCAACGGCGGGGGCTCGGTTGATTGCTGGTGCTGGAAGGCAATGTTCATGATTGGGAGTGGGTGGGAGAAAGACGATTAACAGTGCAACCGGGACTCGACTTGCAACGATCAACGGCGGGAGCTCGACGGTGGTGCTCGACTGCGGGAATCGATGGCCGGGACTTGACACCAGGGGCTCGACTCCGGGGGCTTGACCCTGGCTTGGGTGAAAACCTGCCTATCTACTCGAGGAGGAGGACGATGAACAGTGCATTCGATACTGTTCACTTTTTTAAAAAAATTTTAATAATATTTTTATAAAACAAAATAAAATAATATTAATTATCTATGCATAAAGGATCTTTTATTTTTTTTATCTTTAAATACTCTGTTTCATATCATTCTATTCTATCCAACCAAATAATATCATCATTTTATTTCTCATTTAACTCTATTCCTCACACTGTTCTTTATCTCCATCTATTCTATTTTATACTTATTATATTTCTGCAAACTAAATGTGTCATTAGAATATTTTACGGTGCATTTAAGGATATAATAGATCCCTATGGAGCTATTTGATGTGGAGCAAAGGCATAAGGAATCACTGCAACAGTGGTATAGAGTATCGCACCCCGAAATCGAGTGGTTCCGCAGACTGTCTCGCGACGTCATGGTCATCAATGAATATATAAAAGGAGTCACCACTAATCGTTTAAAAAACTAGTTCTAAGGTTGATCAGAAACCTATCATCCATCTAAGAGAGCATGGCACTAACCACCTAGATTTTATTAGTCGGTCTTGAACCAAAGTTTGGATTCGGGTTCCTTTACATTCGAAAGGCTCGCAAGCCAATTGACACGCCCTAAATCGGTACCCTAGTATTCCTAAACTTGCCTCATTTTATTTAAGTCCAATTCTTACCCTATTCAAAATATGGATCAACAAATGGACACAAAATTTAATAATCAAATTCACAGATCTATTCTCAATCAGAAATAATGAAAAATCATGGGAAAATGTGCAGTGAACTGCTATCAAATATTCGAACAAACAAAGACTCTAGTCTACCCAAAACCAATATCAAAATGGGAGAAATCATCGAGCAAACGGTGAGCAGCAATGTGGGCATTTAACAGCCATATTTTCAATGAAAATGTCACCGGGAAGAAGGAAAAATCAAGCAACGAGCAATCATGAAATCAGATCAGCAATGGCTCTATTCTTTTCAAAAATGACAGCAAAAACATGAGGGATCTTTAAGCCACAACCAGCTGGCATGCCAAACATTAAACAATCCATTCTCCTTCAAAACGACATTGCGATTCATAGGAGAAGCAAGCAAGGAGCAATAGTAATCAAGGGAACCATTCAGCCAGATTCTACGACTAAGGAGTCATTTTAAAAGGAAGAAGAGCATAGAATAAAGAGCTGCAGTAATAGCCAGAAAACTAAGGCTCGAACCTCCTCAAAATCGGCATAGTAAACGGAAGAAATCTTCGAGCAAATTGTTGCTGCAACCGTGGACTTTAAACAACTTCATTTTTATCCAAAAGTGCCATGGAAGCAAGGAAGAACGATGCAGCAACGAGCAACCATGAACTCAGATAAGTAAGGGCCCTACTTTCACCGAAGAAGACATCAAAATCAAGGGGGAATCCTGCACTAAAACCAGCTGCAGCCTTAGGCACTTTACAGCCCTTTTCCATCGACAAAAATCCATTCAAATTAAGAGGAAACTTCAAGGTAACAAGGCAGCTGTAATGGCAGATACTGAACAGCTTCATTTTCTTTTGAGAATGTCATGAAAACAAAGGAGAACCCCCAGCAAATGGCCGCTGCAATGACCAGCAGATTGGAGCTCTAATCTCATTAAAAATCACATCTTAAGTGGTAGAAATCATCGAGCAAAGGCATGCGGCGACTGTAGACTTTAAACAACAGTATTTCCTATCCATAACCGTCATTGGATCGAAGGAAAAACAGAACAAAGGACTGCTGCAACAATGGGCAAACAGATGGCTCTATCCTCATTGAAAACTAGATTGAAATCACGAGAAATCCTCGAGCAATTACCAGCAGCAACCTTGTGCATTAAGCAACACTTTTTCCCATCGAAATTGACATTAAAACCAAGGGAAAAACAATGAGCGAAGATCTGCTGTAGTAACAGATGATGGAGGGTCCTATTCCTCTCGAAACGCATTGAAAGCAAGGGAATTCATCTAGCAAAGAAGCAACAACAGCTACGAGATCCATTCCACCCAATTCTATACCCAAGTCCCTTTACAAGGAAGGAAAAACAGAGGATAAGGGGCTGCTGCAATCATGGACTTTAAGGGGACTCACTCTTGTCAAAAATTCAATGAAATCATGGGGAATAATCACATAAGGACCAGCTGCAACGACAGAAGCAAAACAGCCCTGTTCTCTTAGAAGATGGCAATGAAATCATGGTATACAAATGCATAAGCTCCAGCTGCAATGAAAGAAACAAAACAGCCCTGTTCTTGTAGACAATGGCAACGAAATCACGACATATAAACGCATAAGCACCAGCTGCACGACGGAGACAAAACAGCCCTATTTCACCTCAAAAACACGTCAAACAAAGGGAAATCGTCGAGTAAAGAGTAGCCACAACCTCAGCCACTGAACAATTCCGGTTCTCTCAAAATGTCATTGAAAATCAAGGAAAAGCTCCCAGTAAAGGGCTGCTGCAATCACCAAAAAACTAAGGCTCTAATCTCCTCAAAATAACCATGAAAGTGGGAGATATCATCGAGCAAAGGGGCTGCTGCAGCTCTCAACGTTAAGCAGCTTTATTTTTATCAAAATGACATGAAAATAAAGGGTAACAGCACAGCAAAAATGCAGCAGCACATATCGGCAGAGCAAGGCTCTGATCTCTTCAAAAGGGACGTTGGAAACAAAAGAAATCATTGAGCAAAGTGTTGCTGCAACTATGGACCTTAAACAGCTTCATTTTTATCCCAAAAATGCCATGGAAACAAAGAAGAAAGATGCAGCAAAGAGCAGCCATGAAGTCAAATAAGCAAGGGCCCTGTTTTCATCGAAGACAACGTCAAAACCGGGAGAAATCCCAGATTAAAACCAGCTGCAACCCCATGCACTTTACAACCCCTTTCCATCGACATTGACATTAAAACCAAGGAAAAACAGGGAGCAAGGAGCTGATATGACAATAAGCAATATATAGCTCTATTCCCCTTGAAACGGGATCGAAATCATGAGAGACCATCGAGCAAAGATCAACTGCAATATCAGACATTAAATAGCTCTGTTCACTGCTCCAACGACAATGAAAGTCAAGAGAAAATGCAGAGCAAGGAGCTGCTGCAATGACAGATAATAAAGAGCTCTTTTCTTTCGAAAATGACATCGAAATCATGAGAAATTATCAAGCGAGGGGCTGCTACATCATCCGGGTATGCACAACCCCATTTTCGATGAAAATGACATTCAAATCAAGAGGGAATATCAAGCAACAATGCAGCAGCAGCAACACGGGTATAATCAGCAAAAATAGCATCTAATTCAAGAGGAAATGTCAAGTCATGAAGCAGCAACAACACCGGTGGTCTAATAATAACCTCATTATGGACAAGATGTGGTATTCAAACCAATTGGAAAACCCATGGATAAATGGCAATACAAACTGGAGTACAACCAGCCTCGTTCTTAATAAACGGCCTTAAAACTGGGGAGGCAAGCATTCAAGAGGCAAAACTGCCTGGAGGTTCGCTAATGTAGCTAGAAAATAGTCAAGGTTGTGGAAAGAGTTTTAATCAGGGAAGAACATGGAATATATTGAGACTCGGCAAGGACCTCAAGCAACACCGAAGGACAAACTAAGCAAGGGAATCTCAATGTTTAGCAAAGGAGATTCTAGTATATTCAAAATTCGAGCAATAGGGCAGCCGTAGCAATGAAGTACTAAGCCATCAGCAGAGTGGGAAAGCAATAAGGATGGTGCAATGCGATCTTACCGACTTACCAACAGTTAGGCTGATGGTTGGATCCGAAGGAGCGTGAAAGGTGGCATGAACAGCGCAAGCGAAGGCGGACCTTGAGGAGAGTGGGCTTGGGAAGAGGGCAGCGGATGACCCAGGCGCTTCACCGAGCACCTTGCAGGCGAGCTTGCTACTCAGGTGGCTCGATGGCAGAGGTCGGTGAGGAGAGGGTCGTGGCATCGGCAACACTCTAGCAATGAAGAACAGAGGAAGGGCTGGAGCAGGGATAGAGAGTAGGGATGGCTACTGTGGTGTTCGGCTCGGGGATGAGGTCGGTAGCAGTAGAAAGGATTACGGTCTGTGCTCTATGATTACTGAACTCCTCCGTTGCTCGGGAAACGTCTGAGGATGAAGACTGCCCCCTCGGCCAAAAAACTCAGCCTCTGATCCCTAAAATCTTCAGTAGGGCTCCCCCCCACCCAGCCGCTGGTCTTTATCGACGGAGATGTATGGCAGGCGGAATACACGGTCGGTGGTGGAGCAGAGGGCGTTGTCGTGACAGTGCAGCAGGTTGGCCTTTCTGAACTAAAATAAGGTGTCTACTTTGCAAAAGTTCTCATTGAAGAAGAGGATATAACACCCAAAGGAAAGATGGCCACACTCCAACACAGCTTACGTGATCAAGAGTTTGTTAAGAACCTTATCATCCACTCGCCCACAAATTTCACTGGGTGGTCAAACATAGCAATTTATGGTTATTGAAGAGGTCGATTGGCAAAAAAGAGATTCTAAAAGGGCGATGACAAAAACACCTGCTCCGCTAAGAGAGAACATTTTATCCGTTGTTGGTGCCTAGGGTGGTGATACTAGTAAAAGGGGAAAAGCAGTGGTTGATACATACGCCTCCAAAGACAAACAAAAGTCTAGGACGTTAACTTAACAAATATTACTACTACCATAAGACAATAAGACATGATATCGAAAGCTACAAAAATTTAAAATTCGTAATTGAACGCCTCTCCCAACAATGTCACATGCAAAAATATGTCAAGAAACTATATGAGCATGGCAACACTTGTCATCATGATGCGAATTCGCGCCGCTCAACATTACTTTCCAAGTAGGATGATATCTCAAAACAATATAGAGGCCATGACAATCCCTGCGGAAAGGGTAAAGTCACGATTCAAGTCATCACGAGGGAAACGACTCCAGCATGAAGACAAATGTCGATGAAGTACTCAGTGTAGAACCAAGCGCTTGACGGCATGAAATCGTCATCATTGAGGGAGATGCAATCTTAGTGCCAATCTCCACAGCTGATGAAGCACTAGTCATTACTGTAGGAGTTAGTGGTTTTGAGGTGAGAAGGGTTCTAGTCAATAGCTAAGGCAGATATACTATCATATGGTGCATTTAAGAAAATGGATTTAGAGGAATCAAAGTTGGTATCAGTAAATATATCATTAATTGGGTTTAACGGAGTACTGTCCATCCACTTGAGTCTGTGACACTCACATTCCAGCTAGAAAGTGGCGCAAGAGTTACTCATTGTAGTGTCATGTTTCTTATTGTGAATGTGTTGTCTGCTTACAATGTCATTATGGGCAGGCTCACTCTCAATGCCGTGCATGCCATTCTTCTACCTATCACTAGAAAGAGGAGTTCCCAACTTCTAATGGGATAGGGGAAGTCCCTAGCAGCCATGAGTTAGTCAAGCATTATAGCCTGGCTACATTGAAAGAGGTTAAGACACACCAAGCGCTCCAGGTGGAATCAAACACAAGGGAAGAAATGAAACACAACTACAGGAAATATTCCGAGCCACAGAGCAGGTCATCAAAATCAGGACAGGATTGAAGGAAGATTAGTAGTGATGATTTGTTTACGTGGAAACGAGCAGATATGTATGAGGTGGATTTGACGCTGGTAACACACCGCCTCGTAGTGGATTCGCATGCCAGGCTAGTCATATAGAAGCGTCGCTCAATGGGAGCCGAGCAGCACCAAGCAGTAAAAGAAGAAGTGGATAAACTTTTGTCACTAGTTTATTAGAGGTGTGTTTGTGCAGCTAGGTGTGGTGCTCGTGAAGAAATCGAATATCAAATAGAGGATGTGCATGAATCATACTGACTTGAATAAGGCATGTTCAATGAACACATATCATTTACGTCAAATTGATCTATTAGTGGATACCACTATAGGCCATGAATTACTCTGCTTTATAAATGCTTACTCTAACTATAATTAGATGATGATGCATCCTGAAGATGAGAAAACTTTCTATGCAAGAGATGGTGTATATAATGCCATTGAAATTGAAGGATGTGGGAGCCGCTTATCAACACCTCTTAAATAAGTTGTTCTCAACGCAGTTAGGCAAGACAATCGAAGCCTACATGGACAACATTATTGTTAAAACCAGCTCGACAGTAGTGTACGTGGAAGATCACCGCACCAAATTCCAAGTTATGAGCCAAAATATTTTGTGCCTGAACCCCTAAAAATGTGCATCTAGGGTAGAAACTGGGAAGTTCCTCAGCTTTATACTTTTCCATTGAGATGTGGAAGTGAATTCCTAGAAAGTTAAGGCAATCCAAGATATGAAATCCCCAAGCATCCTGAAGGAGGTACTGAGGCTCACAAGAAGGCTAGCAACACTTTTCAGATTCCTTTCCAAGGGCAGGCGTTAAGTGCCTCCTCTTTTTCGTTGAAATAAAAGTCGAGAAGGGTTTGATTGGACAGAAAATTGCAAGAAGGTATTCATGACCCATTGACCCCTCAAGGAATATTTGAAATCATTGTCCAGTTTGGCCATGTCATATCCTGAAGAAGTTTTGCTTCTGCATTTGGGTGTTAATGACGTGGCGCTCTGCTCTATACCGTTGGCTGAAAGAAATCGCATATACAGACATATGTATAAAACTAGCACAGTTATACCTCCAACAAAGCAAAAATATTTGTTGACAGAGAAGCAAGCTCCAACACTGATAGTAGCAGCGCACAAACTCCTACCTTATTTTCATGCACATTATGATGACAACTGATCAGTCCATCAAGTAAGTAGGGGTATGCACAAATATATGGTAAATCCGGAGCCGGTGCTATCCATAAAATATCTTCCACAAATATTCATTTCCTCGTAGAGTAAACCAAGTATATTATGCTCTTTTGATGCCCATATATGTCAATGAAACTTCCATGTCAAGTTTCGGGACCTTGGAGAAACAAAATATTCTAAGAAAATTTTGGAATCCGAAACTTTCCAGTAGGGTCCAACCCTTTTGCTCTGCTATTCTGTTCAATTGGGGGCGGCTCCTCCTTGTTTCCACCAATTTTCAGCTTCGTTCCTCAGCTTGTGATCCGTTTTATAGGTTTAGTTAGTCTTCAAATCAATACCTACATCCACAATTAACTCAGCAATACCAACCTTTTTTTAAGAAACCCAAAATCTATATTTTTTAACTACTAAAACTCAGTAACAAAGTGCTCATCCATGCTTCCACGTGGAACTCAACGGCCTATCCACGCGTCATCACTGCAATGGCTGTTATTTTTCTTTTCTTTTTCTTTTTTTTGGTCAAGATAGAAGAAAGGACTGCTTCTTCTAAAGAGACTTTCTTTTTTTTTTGGGTAAAAATCTGAAAGAGACTTCGCTGGAGGGAGTGGGTAGCTATGAGCCTATGGTAAGAGTAGGAAAATCGTACCAATAGCTGATGAGAGAGATCAGCTCTCTCTCTCTAACAATCGTTCTCACTCTGATTCTGAATGGCTCTTCTAGCCTCACGTTGTCCGTCCGCTATTCCTTTTGTTTTTTTAAACTTTCACTGGGAAGAGGCGTACGGCGTACCAGCCTACCGGCCTCTTCTAATTTTGTCAATTTCTTCTCTTCTTCTTCTTTTTTTTTTTTTGCCCAAACAAGTTCTTCTCTTCTCATTTGTCAAAAAACTTTCTTTTCTTCCCTTTTACCAAATTTTCTTTTCCTCTTTTACCAAATTTTATTTTCTTTCCTCTAATGCAAATTTATCATTTTCTTCTTTTTTTCAATGTTTTTTTTACTTTCCTCTGTCAGTTTGTCTGTACATTTCCTTGCGTGTCTTCTACTCTTCCACGAATGGACGACAGCTGTTTTCGTCAACTATTCCTCTCCCTCCAACACTATCCAACCTCAAGGATGTACAAAAACACGGTACAATGGATAAATAATTTTTTAATAGTCGTACGGACCAAAGTATGTGTTATAGCGTATCTACGCCACCGCGTCGACAAAGTTCGCTCTCGAGGTGCCCGAGCTACTCCAATGGTGGCGCTCTGCTTGATGGACGATTTTCTCAAGCAGTCTAAGCAATGACACGACGACCGCATACGGAGCCTTCCAATCTGTCCTGAAGAGGGTCGACGATCTGAACACCCGGTCTCAGGTTCGGATCTTTCTCTCCGACCTACAGAACCAGTTCGGCAACAAGGAGGCCTCCCAGCGGTGCCTGCGGAAGTTTCATTTCCGGATCGAGGACATTTCCCTCATTCCATTTCTCCAGAGCCCAGGTTTCTTTCCTCCTTTCTCCTTCTTTGGTTGGAGGCCTCTGCGTCCGACTCTACTATGATGATACGCGTCAGAGATCCAAGCTTGAAGTCGCTACAATGGTGGTGGTGGTGGTGGAGGGGGAGGGGGGCTGTGCTTCTGGAAAGGGCTAGGCCTGTTTGAGTGGCTTCGGTGGTGGCTGTCCTTTGTTAGCAGTAGTTTCTGCAGACCCAGTTGAGTTGCTCCTCGACAGCAACAGTAGGGAGCACAGCCTCCTCCCCTATCCACTCTGAAAGGTTAAACTGTGCTGCTCTACATTTTAAATTCGAAATATGATTCTGATTCTGTCTCAATTGTCTCCTATTGGTGCTTTGCTTTTTTTTTTTCCCTGCTAGATATTTTAGAGAGGTCAAGTTGTATTGTTTTCCTTCCCTTCGCCTTGCTCACGCTCTTTATCTTTCTTGAAGGTTTAGTCTCGAATTATTTGGTGCGAATCAACCAGATAAAAGAAAGGATGAAAGAAAGAAGGAAAGAAAGTTCAATCCTCTACTTTATCTAATTCCTATATTGCCGATATATGATCAAAATTTTGTGTGATTCAACCAGTGTGGAATCTTATACGATACAGAGATTTTCAACTCCCGTATCCCCCATCAATAAGGTAAACAAAATTTAATATGCTTTTCAAACATGCTTTATTCGTTGTAACTCTTACGTGGCCGTAAGGTGTAAGTTGTGTAGTCATCATTTTACCGAATGTATAGGATTGCTATTGTGGCTAGGCTTTCTTACTGAAGCTTCCAATGACTACGACACTCATCTCAGAGAAGGAGCCTGAATTGGTACATCGTGCATGGCTACCGTCAATGGTTGACCGTCAGACAGTAATGGCCACTTAACTTACTTATCACAGTTTAGTTTATGTGGAGTTAGACATTCAATGATTTTATCTTTCATTAAAGAATTTTAACAACATTCAATCTCTTCTGTGTAGACTATATTATTATTGATCTATTGTGCACTTACAGAATGTTCATTCTTTTGAAAAACTGTTGGTTGTCATCAATTCTAAGATAATTGTTGTCCATCTAAACCTTCTCAGGGCTGTTATTTCGGTCATTCTAATAGGATCAAAGTAATTGTGACTCCACATCTTGGAACAAGCACTATAGAGGCCTAGGTTTGTTTAATGATCAGTTAATTATTCATAGATTGAATGTAATTTGGTGAGAAATGAGAAGATTTTGTGGTTGCGATGGTGAAATTTGATGAAGATTTAATGTTTTTCTCTTTTAGTTAAAAGATCCTTCCTTTAGTCTGTGTTGCGTTTAATCCTGATGATTGTTTCTTTAACGAGCTGTTTACCAGGGCTTCCTTTCTCCTCAAGAACGACTCCGGATAAATATCTACGCACGGTCCTTGCCTGCATTGGTTTGTTCATTGGGAAAAGGGGCTGCAAAATGGTAAGATTTTGCAATTTAGAGGACCCTGGCTTGCAATTTCTGTTTTGTTCTTGCTGGCATGATATGATCATGATTTCCATCTTTTTCAATTTTGCTGCAATCCTTCCTGTCTTCGAGTCTTGAGAAGAAAGATAAAACAGAGTTACAACCTTTTTTGCATGCTAACTACTTATACTTCTCGCTTAAAAAGAAGCTAGCATCACATCTCAAGAGTTGAAACAAGATACTGTTAAGTTATATCTCTCGGGTAAGTCAGATCCAGTGACTGTTTCATTCCAAGTAAGTTCATTTAGTTCATTGTTGTCAATTTAGTTTCACTCCAATCTTTCACTTAGGTAACTTCTTCTCATGTAATATCAGTCTTTTATTCACATTTGCAAATGTATGATTTCATTCTCAGGGAATTTGTGTCTCTACCTTCAACAATGTCAAGATCTTGAAAGGAATCTTCTTCAAGGTAAATTATTCAAATATTTACTGGATTTCGCTTAACTCACTTGAAATCCACAGTGGATTTTTTCATTTTATAGCGAACAATCTATTTCACTGATGTGGGCTTTAGGTGTTCGACAAACTGATTGTTCCAATATCATTAGTTAGTTCCATTTTGATCCTACCAAAGGACGTTCAGTGCAAAACTATAACTTCCATTAGTCTTTTAGGAAGTTTGTAGTTGGATCATTCTTCATGTTATTTTCCTTTGTCGAGTACCTTTATGACGTTCAAATTACATTGTATCACTTATCTACACATTATTGCACAGTTTTTTAGTACTTGAAAAGGTGGAGATTTGTCTCGCCATGCAGATGATGCAATTTTTTTAATAAGTTGACGTTCTCTGAATAATTTTACATGAATTTTGTGAATTTTCACTTGATCAGTGTCAATTCAACATTTTTTTCAACTTCGTGAAATGCTTAGTGTGTGTTAGAATTATTTTATTTGTTTCTTCTATCCATTTATCATTTTATACTAATTAGGTGTTAGTTAACATTTTTGAGCTTTGTAAAATGTTTAGTGTGTTAAAAGACTATGTTATTTTGCCTTTTGGCTGCTGGGAACATCTATTTCTAGTTATATAATCTATGTTATTTTCTTCTCATATAATGTTCACTTATTATTATTGTTGTACAGAAGTGATCCTTATTTGAACATGAATTTTAATGAAAGAATATTTTAAAGACAATTCATTGATTCATAATTATTTTATATTATCAAATGTTCATTGACCCCTGCAGCGAAGCGCAGGTTGTTGCACTTGTTTAATTAATAATTCAATATGAAATAGATTATACTCAACTAAAAAGGTCATCCAAATATGCATCAAAATCACATAAAACTTGATAAATTAACTCAAATTTAGGACGAAAAGTATGTTCAAATCCGTACTTTTATGAAGTTAACACTTGCATCCCTTCAAGGGAATTAATTAATCTTTAATTTGCAGCACTTTTTTTTAATTATTAGGATTTACAACACATTTTATTGTCTATAATAGTTATTCCGTGAAACATCTATTCACAAATAATAATTATTCTAACATTTGGTGAGCTTATATGAATCAAGTCAAGTTCTCATTTATTACAACGAATTAAGGCTGATCATAGAATATTAAGCATGCCCGAATTTAACCCTGATCTCACAAATTGCTTAATGAGCCAGAGTTTGAGCCTCCTAAATTCAAGCTTGAATCAGCTCATCTTATGACCGGATCTCAGCTCCCATTTTGAGCACTTATATCACATATATACATAGTATACATTGATCATCGGAAACAGGCCTCCAAAATCCTATTTTAAATATTTTGAAAAAAAAGGAAAACAAGATGAAGAATAATATTGTCACGAGGAAAGAGACTGGGAGAATCATTGGAATATCATGTAGCCAAAATTTGTGGCAGCAATGCACAAAATATCAGTATCATATGAAGGTAAAAATTGTTATGCTTCAAACAATCCCATCGTCATCAGTTCCCAGCTCAGGTGAACCCTAAAGTACTCCAGTATGATCTATAAGTACATTCCTCAGAAGAATCCGAGTTAGTATTAGTCAAAAGCTCTGTAGGCTGCCCAGCTTGGGTTGGCCGTGCATCTGCCTAATATCACCGCCAAAAAAGTCATCATGTCATCTTTTCTGCAGTATGCAGGGACTCTAATGCACCATCTATACAGCAGGGAGAACCCCAAGCTCAATACACCAAGCAGAGAGTGCCAGTAATCTATCATTGCAGCAATTAGATCTTACGAGTATACCGAGAAGGTAGTCATGTCATAGATGGCCAACGAGCCAGCCTACTTGCTTGCAGAGAATTGGCTGGATAGTCATAGGAGACTGCTGTAGCTCTTTGTCTCGTCAGCATGAAACAGAGGAGACAGAGAGCGGGTAGAGATAGGTATTGGCATATTGGAAGGAGAGAGCGTCACCATTAGCTAAGGGCTTTCCATTGTTAACAAGGCAATCATTGTAGCGGAGGCGCTTGAAGACCCTCGGGTTAATGAGACGGGCAGAGCTGAACCATCCGCAATTAAGGTGAATACTGGAGATTTCGCAGCCGGTAACACAGACGTTCATGATCTCAACGGTGTAGGTGGGTATGCCGTCTGGGAGGGGAGCCGTGGGCCCTTGGTTTATCACTATATCTGCTGTTGTACACTTGTCCCCCCAAATCCTGTTTGTTTCCTCCGCTGTTGGAGCTGCGTGTGTAAAGCAGATAAGGAAAACCGACAATGTCAAAACTTGATTGATGAGAACAGCAGACTAAAGAAAACAAATATCGATACTGATTGACCAGTGGGCAATAATATCTTCGTCAACTAATCTTTGACCCACATTGATTATCCAGTAGGCGAGTAGGTGGAGATCAAAGACAATGAAAGACTAAAACAACTTGCTAAGACCTTCAATATTAAAAACAAAAACATTGATGACATGGAATGCAGGGTGATGATCACTGTTACAAAGACATCCACTAAAGAGATACAAAATTGGCACTTGATACTTGATAGTTATCTAATCTATTTATTAAATGGGTAAAAGAGTTAAAAAAATTGCTCTGCAGATAAATTAAAAGAGATTTATTTAATTTATGTGATTGATATATGAATTTATTATAACTTATGGATATTGAAAAACGAAAAAGTTTCCTACCAAAAAAAAAAAAACGAAAAAGTTGAATGGGAAAAGGTTTTTCCCTAGCCTGGCCAACGAAAATGCCGGGCCACGGGTGGCCTACATGGGTACGAGGGCCTATCCACTAATAAACGGGACGCTTCTGCAGACAAAAGTGACTTTTTGAAGGTGATACGCAGAAATTGTACCAACGAGGAAACAATGAGAGGAAAAAGGTCGAATCAACAGAAAAAAGGCTCTGGACTCCTGGGGCGGTGGGGTGGCGTGGGGTTCATCGTCGGTTGATAATAGTCTGAAATGTCAAGGCAACAGGGGGAAAAAGCCTAAAATGGATGGTTTGGGAGTTTAACACGAAATAGAATTTAATGGCGGATAAAAGCAATTTACCCGTTTATCGTGAGGAAAATGGGGATACTAGAGAGAGATGATGGCAAACGTGAACAACATCGTATATTCAGTCTAGAAATGTATAGCATATGTAATTTACAAACTTAAACAAAGAGGGGGTGAAGAGAGCATTACACTGCATGGCGCTTGTTAGAAGGAAGAAAGAAATATAGGATCAGTCCCGGACGAGAAATTACGGTCTACCACACCACCCTCCCCCTTCCTGGTCTACATCACCACCTTCCCTCTTCCTATCTCTGACACATTACACCCCTTCTCTCTTCCTCTCTTCTCATTAAAATGTCCTACCCTGACCCGGTGACTGTAGCTGTGGATTGTGCATTTCAAAAATTCATTTGCAAACAGGAAATGAAACCAAGAAATGAGATGTTCGTCGCATCAAGCTGTGGACCCGTGCAAGCATTAAACATTTTAGGATGGAAGAGCCATATTTTATTTTACATATAAAATAAAAGATAACAACATTCCCACCGGACGCCACAGAAAATATTGAGGAGGTAGCGATCTTTCCATTATTACAAAAGTCAAGCTATCTTGCCTCAGGAACTGTTGAGACAAATCAGCTTCAAAGAAGAAGATAACCACACCCGTCGCATTTTCTCATCTCAAGCATTATCATACAAATTTTGCAGAACTGGAAAATCTGCCTTACCTTGACGAAGCAGCTTACGATGCAGAGAACGGAGCTTGTCATTGCCTGCTATGGACGGGCCACTTACCGCACCTGCAACTGCAATTGGTTAGGTATTCCAAACCGTCTCCGTCTTCACATATATAACTTTAATTTGCAAACAGGCATCACCCTTTTTTTTACAGGCGAATGAAGAAGAAGAAGAAAACACCAGAACAACAGTAAAAATAAAACGACAAGAGAGCAGAATGAGAGAACAAAACATACAATAATAATGGAAACAAAATCCAATACGCATTCACCAAATTATCCAACTCCTTTTTCTTTAACGATTTCTAATTAAAAACTAAGGCACGCGGAATCACCAAATGAATCACCACGTACAAGCATCGCCTCAGAAGCGCGATGAATCTGAAAAAAGGGTTTTCCGGATCTATGCATGCCGCATGTACGTACCAGTGAAAATTGCAGTCGTCAACAGCAGAAGCGTCGCCAATACCGGGAAAAGGAGCCGCCGTCTCCATGAATCTCCGATTTCAACATCAAAACCAAACCTCGAGCTCATCTCGATAGTGAGGTCCGGACGGCGACACGGAATAGGTCAGTTGTCAATAGAGGCAGCAAGTCGAACTCGGAGCCCTAACAGGAGCCATTAAGGTGATGTTCGCGGTGCTGTTCAAGGGATACAGTTTCACTCTCTAACAGCAGCTACAGAGAGAGGAAGCTGCACGAAGAAAAAGCAGCTTGCGATGATGGTGTGGCGTTTTGGATTGATATCAAATCAAATCGATCACAGGAAACAAACCGCCATTAAACAAGTAGAGAGGTGGGGGGAGAGAGAGAGATAGAGAACATGTGGTTGAGATTATCCTACAACATTAATGTCTTCTGCTACCAACAGCTAAGCTTTTAAGAATGGGGAAATCACGAGCGGCTAAACTATCGGCCTAGTCGAAGACTCGAAATAGCCTCTATACATGTTGTAGATATAGAAGGAAGGAAGGAAGGAAGTAAGGAGGGAAGGAGGATCTTATTGTTGATCATAGTTATCCTCCTCCGTTCATTCATTACAGGATAATAGGAGAGCTTTTTAACGTGAGAAGACTCTGGTTGTGTTCGCTCACTTCTCGAGCAAGCAAAGAGCTTTTAATGCCTTTTTACACAAATACAGTTTAAGGCGTGATAAACGAGATAATATTGGAAACCAACTATGAAAGCGAAATAGTGGGGGAGGAAGAAAGGAAGAAAGTTAATGAAACGCCAACTCTGTCCTCCTTTTCTACTTCTTCTAATTGTGTTTCTGAGGAATTAATTTCCCTGGAAAATGTAAAAAACATAATAAGAAATTGCAGGGAGACTCGACATAAAAATAAAAAAAGGTAAATTGCAGGGAGACGAGGGAGAATTTACAGATGGAGGCAACAGTGGACAAAGCAGTTAGTACAGTACACTGCCACCACGCCACAAACATACCTCCTCCATAGAGAGGGAGAAGGGGAGAGAGAGAGAGAGAGACGAGAGAGACAAGCACCCAGACAACCCGCAGAGAGAGGGGGAGAGTAGTGGTGTGAAGGAGGATGGGGGAGGGGAGGGAGGCTTTTTCAAGAGACAGGAATGGCAGAGAGGATCGGGAGAAAGCCAGAAATGACAAAGCAGAGAGAATCAGAGAAGAGAAGAGAAGCTTGCCCTCTCTCGGCAATCAGACCGCATTTATTGCACAGCGCCCATATACGAGCGACAAAAGCACAAACAAATGCATTTGCCATTGCACATGTAATGAACTAGATGGATATATTGGAAGCTGATGCAGGCAACTTAATTTCTTACCTGATAATCCAAGTTTAAAATTTGATTAAGGCCCAAAAAATAAACATAAAATAAATGAAAAGGGATTGTGGACCTTCTCGATAAAACAGTGAACGAACGCACGGCACAGCATAGCAATGCCAATGCCTTTTCACAAACAATCAATCAATCCCGAGCTACGTGCGGCTCTGCTGCTAAAAGAGAAGAGGCACAGACAGAGACAGAGATTGAGCGGACTCTCTCTCCCTCTCCCTCTCCACGGCAACCGGGAAATTAATTATTAATGCGGGAGGCTTATCTCATTATTTTATTTTTTTGCACATTATCGATGATAATAGGCATAATACTCTGAAAAAGAAAAGGACCAGAATAACAATAATAAATGTTAATGGACAAGGAAGAGGACGTGGTCATAATACAATACATAATATTTTAATTTGTCAACTAAGTGATTCTAAATTTAATTTTAATATGTACTCATATTTCTTTTTATTATAAACATCTCTGATCATTTAAAATCAGTAATAAGTATTTACCTAAATTTGTTTGTTTATTTCCTTTTAGGTAGTATCCATTTATTCCGCAAGCATTCATTTTCCGGTGACACATGTCAGTGTATTAATGTATCAAGAAAATCATGAAATTTAGTTTATATAATGTATCAGTATCATACGTTAAAATAATAATGAGGTGACAATTTGTATTTTACCGTAAATTTTCGCTTTCTGCATGGATATTGGAGGAGAGGAAATCTTTATTTTCGTTTTCCTTTTTTTTTAATCATGGGAAAAAAAGGGATTAATTAGTGCTGATGATGATGATTGATGACGAAGATTTAACGCCTTAGACAGCATTATATGTGGGAGTACATGATAAATTACACTATGTACAATAGATAAAATTATAACGAAAAATGGACTGTAGCTCTATTATTAATCATCATCAATCAATCGATCAATTAATCCGTCAGTCAGGGGACGAGGGATAAACTGCACGTGCAGGGGAGGACGGGCGCGTGTCGTTGTTTGCTGTGACATATGTATTATGTGCATGTGAGACCCAATTTCCTGCACCTATTTAATAATTATTGCAATAATTATCCGGTAGCAGATTTACTTTCCAACCTGATCCCATTTTAGAATGCATAATAAGATCCTGAAACTATGGAATAAGGCCTAATAAGGATAAAGGTCTCGATTGTAACGGGAATGATATATGATAATATTTACGTGCGTCAAAAATTAAAAAAATTTTAATTTTTTATTTTTTATTTTAAAATTTTATAAAAATTTTAAAATTAAATTTTATTAGTTCATAACACAATATAAGTATCATAACATAATATATCCATTATATAGAACACTTAAACAAAATCACTTGGAAAAAGCGAGACTGCTGCGCTTGATTATTTTCATCCCAAATGATTATTGGTAATTTTCTAAGTTTGTAAAAAGAAAACCAAAAGGTCGGCCCCGAGCCCACCCCAAGCTGGCCACTTTTATCGCTGCAAACTAATTCTTTCTGCTCCTCCCCCGCAGAGGTCAGAACGCACCCATTTTTTTTTAGTTGCACGTGAAAAAAAGGTCTTGTGAGGAGCTATTTTGAGATGCCTGTGAGCCGGGTCGGATACTGGGAGATGAAGCTGTCATGGG
Source organism: Lagerstroemia speciosa (assembly GCA_037672795.1). Lineage (NCBI taxonomy): Eukaryota > Viridiplantae > Streptophyta > Magnoliopsida > Myrtales > Lythraceae > Lagerstroemia > Lagerstroemia speciosa. Next base: position 29,295 of record CM075306.1, read on the forward strand.
CCAATAACTAGGAAGTAAAAACTCTATATAATCCTATCAATAATCTATGGACTTTCGCTTGCTTCCTGTACATACCCATACAGATTATTATATATGACGGGATTTCCATGAGTGCTGGCCCGGTTGGGGTTTGATGCCGCAACACGGTGACCCCTGCAGGCCCAACCGAGACTGGACCGCTCTCCATTATTCCATGATGATCAATTGGAATAGGCTGGCTGGCTGGCTTGGCCCCTGTCCACATCTCTCCCTCTCTCTCCCCCCACCCGAGAAATCAATTGCTAACAGATCAAACCATGCACACATCGCATTATTTCTTTATGTATGGGTTGGGTTCAGAACTAGACACGGAGGCATCTCAATTCCTAACAACTCTAGTTTTTACCCTGAAAAGGAAAATGGTATTTGTAATGTATCAACGCAGTGGAGATAAGTTTCCTTATAATTACATATGTCAACTATGTACATATATAACCTTGTCTCCTCATTATGAGTTGTTTTCGAAACATGAAACTCCATCCTTGATTGCCTCCATGGGAAGTGATTCTGTGTAAACTTGGCCTGTGTCTTTTGTACATCATGTGTACATATCCTCTTGATTAATCAATGATACTTACTAATTACTAAAAAAAATCAAAACATTAATTAAAATAACTAGAAATTTGATTAGTGTTTTCTTACTGGAGTCAATTGCTGATCCAGTTGGACAAGCTAGTGAATGATGATGAGCAGTATGTATTAAAAATACGGATGTTCAATTCCGATTCTTATGTTTATTAGTTTCTTTGTGAAGAATATCATATCATTATATAGGAGAGGAGAGGAATAGGGTAAAGCTAAACCCGCTTCTCGGGCCTCAGCTCAATTTATTCCATCCATCTCGCGGCTTACGTAACTACTGTATATCTTCTATCACTTTAAAAAGTCTTATATGTAACGGGTATATCACTTGTTAATAATAATATAGTATCGCAAATTAATAAAAATCTATTATTTTAAAATGTTTATTAAGAATCTTAAAATAATCAAATTTGATTAGTTTGTAACATCACATTAATACTGTAAAATAATATACCTGTTACATGAAATACTCTCTCCCTGTTACTTCAAGGGCAAAATGAGTTGGTTGATCTCTTTTTTAAATTACCTAGATACCCATCACAATTGTAGTTTTAACCAATAGAAAAAGACAAATGATGACAAAATTCTTAAATTACTCTTAATGCAATAACTATCACTTCAACTTATAAATATTCTATAATTTTGTTTTTAAATTATATTTTTTATTTTAATATATTCTATAAAAATTAACAATTAATACTATAAAAAAATAATACTAAATTGTAAAACCATATCAAACATTATTTTTTTGGAATAGTGGTGTATTGTTAATAACTATGAGCAAACTTCAGTACAAGTAAAGATCTACAAAAGACTATTTTATATACATGAAAGCCCTAGCAAAACGGCGACTCAGGACACCCGAATCCGATACTCTAATCTAGGGAGAATCAATATCTTCATTTTCACAGTCTCTATATTGATTTGAGATAAATCATCTTCACTCCCAGACTTATGTTCAAAAAGACATAGATTCCGCTCCAATCAAATGGTGTGAACATATTGGGTCCATAGGAGTCGAGAAGCCACTGAGTTGAGCAACTTTCCTCGTTGCATCTACAACCAGTTGGATTTAGAAGTCTAGTTGACCGGAATCAAATGTAGTCCTAGTCCACGCAAGACAGTTTGCCAAATCCGTCCCATAAAGTCACAAGAGAAAAACAAGTGAGTCTGGGGTCTCTATTTTGATTCCACAATAGTCAAATAGTTCCAATGTTAGTAGAACATTCCATCTCGTCAAACGATCCTTGGTGTCCAATCGATTGAGCCAATTCGGCCAGCAGAGAACCGATGCTTTTGGGATTTTCCTAGGGAACCAAATACTCTTTGTCCATGGCAGTTTTCCGATTGGGCCTTGCATATGTTCCCATGCACTTCTCACAGTAAACTTGCCCGAGCGGTGGAGTGTCCAATGTACCTCATCCTGATCTCCAATGGGCAAGGTAAAGGCCATCTGAATGATGGCGGGAACCTATGGATCATTACTTCGAGACCATCTCTAGCAGGCCTGTTTCAAAACCACACTAAGTGTAGCAGTGGATGGAATGGTGGGAAGCATCCCAAATCGTGTGCACAATAGGATTATAGAGGGCCTATAAGTAGCCATTGGTTATGCCAAAATGAAATCATGGAACCAAGGCCCACTCTGTACGTGATGTGTGGCTAAATAAGTTCCCGATGCTGCAAATTTTTTTTCCTACGACCAAGAAAAGTCTCTTGGGACTTTGAGGGTCCAGAAGCTGTGTCCCTTAATAAGGTACCGGTGGATCCAAGTAACCCAAATTGATCCAGCTCGTGTTAGTAGGAGGCATATGTTCTTTTGGGTTCCTAGCTGGCACTATAACCCAATGTCTCTACTACCCAATGCCCCTTCACTTCGAGGCCGGCATACTTGTATCTATTTACTTTTGCCTCGTACTTATTTTCAGGAGAACCATGCCAAAGATAATTTCGAAGGCTTTGTATCATATCAAATATTATTATAAAATAAGATAAATATGACTCTATATTCAATTATATATAATTGATCATTTGATTATGCACCACATACGGATCGGTGTCTACTAACATATTAATTCTCGGAGCGGAACCATCATTTTGTGAAATGCAGATGTAGTGATCGATTGCCTGGAAAAAGCGTTCTTCGAGTTTTCGAATAGGCAAGATGCGTAAATAAATGATGCGATTTTATTTCAGAATGATGTATAAATTAATACAGGAATATATGTACCCTTCTTGACCAAATCAGAGAATGAAATTAATCGAATAGGTTGAGCGAGCGAGCGCGTGCGTGGATGTGACTGGAAGTGATTGAGAAATTAACATCTCGATAATTCCCTCCACGTACGTCTTGAAAACTAACAATAGCAATCATAATTATTTCTATTCTATGTATACATATATACACATAAAGCCTGAAACACCCAATTCTATATGGCAATAAACGCCTATACATGTATGCATGTATATGCTGCAGCACTCGCAATATCCTTGAGAATTGCGTGTAATGAATATATTATCACATGATAGTATTGATATATTATTATAAATCAACATGATCCAGTTATTTTAAGATATTTTAATAAAATTTTGAAATTAAAAAAATAACCCTAAAAATATATAAACTCTCTTGATTTCTAATATCATTTCAACAATATACCTGCCATATACAATACAATTTCATTTTGAGGACGTACGTTTTATATATATATATGTATATTCAGGTCCGGAATTTTATTTAATCGTCCGATAGGAAAAGAGAAGGGGCAGCACGCGTACCTATGCAGAACATGAACCAGGGGAGGGATATGAATCTCTGAATTTTTCAGGGAATAGCATATATACTGTACACCACTGAATTGATTATAAACTTAATCTTGCTGCGTACATGCAAACAAATGTCTGTTAGATACATGGAAGCCATTGCATTTGCTTCCATCCTAATACTTGAACTGTTGAACAGTTTAATTAATAATTTACAAGTAACATTTAAATTTTTTTAAAAATTTAATATTTTACAATCATATTCTCTACCCATTTAATGATCTAGCAAGCCGAATTTTTCAAGATAAATGAATATACCTGGAATGATTCCCCAGACAGGAGGGGGCAAAGGAAAAAGAGGCCATATTATATATGTGGTACAACTTCCCAAGTATCCATTTCCGGTTTCCAGAGGTAATTAAAAAGAAACGAGATATATCTGACCAAAAAAAAGAAAAGAAAGGGGGTCTAGGTGCAACATTCGATAATAATGGCTCACTCGCTCCCTCCTTCGGCTTACTACCACCACACAGCATTGCAATTGCTCCCTTACGCTGACTTATTTAAGGCTCACACTCAAGGAGCCGTAACAGACACTCACATCACGGGAATGTGCATATATTTTATCTAGAAAATCTTAATGTCCAGTAATCAGATTATTTAACGGGTGAAAGAAAATAATTTTAAGTCAAACACTCCCTTTATTAATTTAGTATTGTTAATTATGAATTTTTAGTTATAAAGCGACCAAAACGCATTCTCTATTTTCTTTTGAAAAATATTAGTGTTCCTTCTCGCTTCTCATTTTAAATATACATCTTTTTTTTAAGGTGGATGGATTCTATTGATCATCTTATGAGAAATTTCTTTACAAAATATATAAGATAAGTCCCATGATCATCTACATTAAATCCATCAAAAAGTGAGCTCTAGAGAAACTACTTTGTCGGATCCTTTGGCTAACTCTATGCAAGGATGCTAATCTACTTTTCATGATGTGCAAAATGGCCTTGTGAGATACACTCTCTGGATTCAAAATCTATTGAAATACTCGGGAGTTCCTTTCTTTTCATATGATGTAGATGTAAATGGTCCAAGCAAGCTTGTAGATGAGTGACTCTAGGCCCTTTCCCCTCCGGTTAGTAAGCGCGAAATTCAATTCCGAGTCCCAATTCAACAGATGCCGGTTGTTTAGCAAGGAAGCTAATGTTCTCTTCCATATAAGCTTGGTTACGGGAATTTCAAATATATGTCAGGTACACTTTTTATAAATTACACTTTATTTTTTGTAATTTTATTATGCCTTTAATTTGTGTCAATTAAAATTAGTCCGAAGAAATGACTTGCATATATTGATAATTCCACAAAAATAGAGTTATTATAACACTTTCATTGATATAATTGAACTAAATTGTTAAATTCACCGCATCTTGATTTGGGGTTAATTTCTTAGATTTTATTAATTTACTAGTGTCTTTGTGAGTGTTAGATGTTTTAATGAACTTAGGGTTTCCAGGGACTGAGAGACATTGAGAGGCCACAACAGAACAGAGAATGTTACGTCGAGAGAGGAGAAGACTTTGACGGCTGGCGGTGGTCAGGTCAGGCTCGAAATATCAAGTATTTACACTCGATTGCAAACCAAATTCCTAATTTTCTAAAGAGCAGGTGGAAATTAGTTTCTTTTCTTGAACTTACGTTTTTCTCCTATACTAACAAACTAATTCGAGTCACTTGCATTTATCTCATCCAAAATGATTTTCAATTAACTAGGCTCCAATTGGAATAATTTGGATTGTGATTTAACTTTCTGAATATTTCTAGGTTGAGCATGAAATAACCTAACTTATGGCTGGGATTACTTGTGAGAACTACGAAGTATACGACTATTCCTTCTAGATTTTTGCTAGCTATTATTTTTACTTTTAACTCTTCAAACTTCAAACCCTCCATCATAGAGAAAAAGTTCAAGACTGGAGAAGAGATATAGAAATGTGGACATCTATCGGCCAATTGATTGAATTATAATAGGCATAGCTCTTAACTCCAGTATCCATGTAATTTGCTAAAAACTTACAAACAATTTTCAACCGAAAAATAAAAATTATGCAAAATTAACCCAACGTGTACAAGTGGTATACTTGATTTAATGAATATCTAGTCTAGGTAATTTTATGATTATGAGACATTTAACTAGCATAAGTTTTTATATCGTGTTTTCTTTTTTGTTTCAGAATTATATTAGTTGTTGTTATTATTATTATTAAAAATGTAAAAGAATACTCAGTCAAGATAATGGTACCGCCTCGATTTCTTTCCGGTCGCGTAGGGACCCTGCATGTGAGGAATAAAGACAGAAGGATCAATTAATGTCACGCACGTGACTCACAGCTGGCGCTATTACACCTTCCACGTTGATCCAAATTCAGCTATTTCATCGACACGCAAGCAATTCCCTGCATGTAATGGAAACTGTAACAATAATAGTAATAGTCCTGGTTCTTCAATCCCCGTTTTGCCGCTGGGACGTCCATTCAAATAGTTGTTTTTTTTTTCTTTTCTTTTTTAACCCTTTCTATTGAATTTGTTTATTTCGTTTACCAGGAAGGCTGCAAGTGGCCACCTAATTCTGGAAACTTATCCGTCCTTTTCAGGTTCAGCAGCCACTTTCCATTCCCCTGCTAGATGAGGTTTTGCTCCTGTTTAGTTGAGGGCGGCGAACCGCAAAATGTGTCTGTTCACAAATTTTTTTCTAACAGTGCTGATAAGGGGAAGTGTTCCTCAATGAGCGACGTTAAGATTATGAAAAATAATTTTATTTTAGTAAAATTTCCTTTATCCATAGGTTAAGAAGTGAAATTATTATATTTACAAATTATAAAATTAGATGATTATGAATTAGTAACTATAGATTTACCATAACAATTTTAGCTACCATACTTTAAAATTTTAACATCAAATTATAACCAACTTTATATTTGATTTTACTATATGCTCTTATTAGCTGGGACTGATTCTCTTTTGGGAACTAGTTCTATGCCAGTTCAATGAATACAGACACCGACGTGGATAATCATATTATATTTACATTCTCTATCATAAATAATTAATTAATGAACTCTTAGAACTCCAAATATCCGGTCTATAAAAGGAATAAAAAGAAAAAATGCATGGTACACAGGAAAATTAGCATATATATACACATATACATATATATATATGCGAGAGAGACAGAGAGAAGCATAAATTTTAGCCTGGATCTGTGATATTATCGAGTATAATAGATCCATTACCGATCAATAAATTAAAAGAGATCCATCGCTTTCTATATCCCGCTGCCTGGCTAGCTTTGCTACTAACATGCGGTCCCCACTTCATCGATTCAATGCCCTATTTTCGGCCATAGGGTGAATGGATGAATAGATTTCATCCATCGTTAATTTTGGTAGGTTTACAGTATATCTGTCGTCCTCTGTTGGATAAATGTTATCACCGGCCATCAGTAAATAAATAAATACATACGTGCACGATTTATCTTTCTTGTCGGTGTGTGTGTATATGTGTGTGATGAAGCGAAATTGTGTAAAAGACCCAACAAGAACATCTATAAAGTAATTATAATGATGATGATGATGATGAAATCTAACGAGAGATTCACTGAACTTCTATCCCACTCCCTGTTTTTTCTCTTCGGAATGCTCGTCCGTTTGGACTGACTGATGGCCGGAGAGATGTAGTACTGTACTGGACTGTATTTGTATTGTATTGTATGGCGTGATGCGGAGAAGTTACGGCGTCAGGGAACATATGAGGAATAATGTTTGTGTGTGTGGTTTGGGACGCCTACCTTTTACTTTCTTCAGCTTAACAAAAAAGTAGGTGTAATTCATTTGACTTTTGAATATTAAGTTATGTGTATCTAAAATCAGTTACTTAAACTAACTATTTACAAAGCACGATTACACAGATGGATGAAAGTTGAGGATCAAGGGAGAAGAGAGCCCCGAGGGCTATATATATATATATATACGTGTATATATTTACATTATATAAAGACAGGGAGCCTTCAATGTTGGCTGAGGAAAGGAGGACGACAGTACGTGCATAGTCTTGATCAAAAGAGAGGACTGTGATCTTTCCTAGAATAACGAAGCAGCTGAGATTGATTCACTACTGCATTCTCTGAATATAGCATAACTCGGATTCGGGATAAGATTTCATATGGTTTCATCGATATATACATACATACATATATATACGCACTTCCGGGCACAGAGAGAGAGAGAGAGTGAGTGAGTGAACTGTTGTACTACATTCTACTGGCGGACGGAAGATGGAACATAAAAATTTTGAACTGTCGGTGGGCTGCCAATTACCTCGGCAGTCGGCACGCACTCTCATATACATTTACCCTGGCTAGATTGTGTACAGTATGGCCCCTTCTCCAATTTGTATGTGTGAGTGCCCGCATGTATATATATATGCACACAGATCATCCTTTCCTTGTTTTGGGATTATTTGTGCAACTCTCTATTACTGCCTCGAGGAAAAAATGTACAATTTGAACTAGTTAATTGAATTTGTAAATGGTCATTCAATTCAGAGAATATTAAAGATGTTTGCGGATTATAAAGCTAGCTTGCTATATGTAAAGTAGTAATCAAAGGGGCCACCAGGCTTTAAATAAAATGTTGATGGCATTAAAAATCCTATGTCTGGTCTGGATCTCTCCGTGGATCGCTTGTACACTTGGCCAGAGCAGAGGAACCCACACTCTCAGCCACAGCCAGCCCACTAGAGAAGCCATTGTATTTCTGTTCTCTGTAATTGGTAATTACGTTACTCTGTGGATCCAGAATTTCACCTGGCTGTGCTTTAATTTGGCTTCGCTTAGACAACAGTTGGATTTGATCTGATTCGATTTTGACATGTAAATATAATCTTACCAACCAATATGTTCAGTTCTGTTATGTTGTGTCCTGTCTTTATATCTCCGCTCGTCCTGCCCATGACTGCTTTTCCTGTGATTGCCAGTCTCCGCCTATATGATATTGACACATTCATAGGAGACTTAGCCTAGCACTCATTAAGCTAAGATTCCATTATTAACATACTCCATTTCTTTGCTTCCATGGTAATTTGTGTAACAATACATAGCTATAAGAAAAATTCTAAATATTCTTATCTCACAATATTGTAATGAAAAATTATTAATTAAATTACTAAGTGATAAGAAAATATTAGTTAAATTACTTTAGTCAGTAATAATTATGATAATTACTTAAATTATTAACAATTAATTACTTATTTATTATTATTTAATTGTTACTTTCTCATCTCATATCATATAGCAAGACAGAATAACCTACAGATTTCTCCATGTGGACCCGTGATGAACTAACTGAGAGAGAATGATAAAAAGGGGCCGACACTGCACCTTAATTTCCTTTATCCTAATCCCAGGTGGTAGATGGATCCAACTTACTTAAACTATCGTTAGGTTGTTTATAAATGTTTCTCTCCTACTAACTACCGTGATTTGTGAATTGAAGTGTTCTAGTCCCACTTGAGGGGAGTCACTTGAGAGGAGTCAAGAAGTATTCCTTCTCAAACAAAAATAGTGTCAGAAAGACAAAGAACTATTCACCTTCCAGTGACTCACATGACTCAAACTAAATTAGTTAGAATTTTTTGAATATTAGTGGCAGATAAAAAAAAAACCAAGTTTCTAGCATTCATAGAAATACTTGAGAGAGAGAAATTAAGAAAGTGCAATGCTTTTTTATAAGTGAAAAATTGGCGCAAGTGGAAGGGGTTTGTGTCGTTTAAACAGAGGTACCGGGTTCGAGCCCCTATGAACGCAGCAGACCTTCTTGGGAGGGGTCCCCAGGAAACCGCCCGACAGTACTCCAAATCCGGATTAGTCGGCTAGCCTTCGGGTACCGGATACTGGGTGGGAAACCAAAAAAAAAAAAAAAGATGATAGAAAGAGTGATGGCTCAATCATGCCAAATGCATGATATTTAGATTTTCGTATTTAATAGAGAACATATCGGACAAATAGAACAAGCAATATTAATACTCTAAGAATATTCAAACTCAAAAATGCTTTTCAATAATATTTAGTAGAGGAAAATTCGAACATAGAATCTTGACCTCATTAAATTGTATAACAGTAAAATTTGAACCATTAAATTACCATTCTCAATGGTTAGAAAGTGCAGTGCTTGTCTCTCATATATGCACATAGAAATAGCAAATACTTGAGATGATATCTATTGATTATACTCTTACTATCAAGGGCATCATAATACGCCATGCTCCAGACTAATATAGCCGGTTGTTCTCTTCTCTTCTCTTCCCTTCCCCTATCATAATCATATGGTATGATACTGTTATTTGTCACTTCATATAAACAAAAAGGCGACGAGCCAAAGAAAGGGTACAAAATTCTACCGAAAGGGAAAAGGGGGGTAAGAGAGAGCTTTAACAAAAACCCACAGTTTATCTGTAGATTCATCATGCTTTGCAGCAGCAGCAAACACCGGGCACATGCAGAGCAGACAGAGCAGGGCGGGACCAAGACAAAAGGGTAATTAAACCAAGGAAAGAGAGGTGTCCTTTTAATGATGCTATTATATATTATATATATTTTTTATCTTTCATTTTCCCTTTACCAACTTCACCCATACCATACTCACTAATGTATAACCCTGAGTCATTGTTATTATTGTTAATTCACTTTTACATGATAGAGCAGGCATTGGGGTTTTCATCACTAAAGAGCTGAGTTGGGTAAGCAGCATCAGCAAGGTGGTGGTAGTACTGGTAGGAAGATGAAGATGACGACATGTCCATTGCACACTTTGGAGGGTGGAAGACAGGGTAATAGCAGTAGCTCAACTCATTCTTCTTGATCAGCTCCATAACCTTGGCATTGGCATTCTCTTCAACCGCTGCCGCTTCTTCTGCTTTGTTTCCCGTGTTCTCTTTACCAATCTCTTTGCTCTCTGCCTGACCAGCCTCCTCTTTCTGATCACCACCTCCCTCTCCCTTCTTTTCTTCCTTAACGTCATCCTTGACCTTCTGATCTTCCTCTTTCTTCTCTGGTGGCGGCTCCTGCTTCACTATCACCGCATGCTTGCCCGTCCTCCTATACACATACTCCACAAGTTTCTGCGCCTCGAATACTCCCTTCACCGAAACCTCTGAGCTCTTCAGATCCGCTTCTGCTGACTCCACCCCTGACCAACATAAGAAGTTTTAATTCCCCTTTGCTTTTTTTTTTTTAAGGAGGAAATTGAATATTTTGACGGTCGGTTATTCTCTTGTGGGGTTCGAAAAAATCATATCAGTAATTGATACATAAAGAGTTACTCGACACACAGGGTGAATATATATAAATAATGGTGGAATCCATCGGAGTGCTGCACTTATATATTATTGTGAGAGCAGAAATGTGCTAATTTTGACAGAAAAAGGCCAAAAAAAGAAAGAAAGGGAGAGAATTCGTAAAAACAATGAATCATAGAGGGATTCAAAAAATTCTGATTCCCCTTCAGTTGCCTTTTCCAGGCCGGAATGGATTGTAGAAAAGGCCAGAAAGAGGACGCGAAACGCCTTCAAAACGTGAAACAGAATTCCCCCCCCCCCCCCCCCCCCCCCCCCCCCAACAACAAAAAAAAGAAAAAAGGCAAACCGCATGAATCAACAGAAGCTTTTTTTAACCAGACTCGCCTTGCGGCTATAGCTTAAGGAAAGATAAATGAAGAAGCTTTTTCTCAAATTTCTCTACGAAAGTTACAAACCTTTCATCCTTAGGATGCGCTTCTTGATTTCCTGGGAACAGGCTTCGCAATGCATGTGGACCTTCAGCACCACCGTTATTACTTGAGGCTGCCAAATCCCAAAAAAAATAAAGGGAAAAAATTGAATCTGTATGCGAACATCAATTAAAGTGAATAATACTGGATGTACAGTAGGAGAAAGAGAGACAGAGACGGAGACGGAGAGGGGGGAACATGCGATGTACCTCTTCGTTCCTCTCTTCGAGCTTGGGGGCCTCCTTCTCCTCTTGCTTCGTTGGCTCCTGGGATTGAGGCTTTGGAATCGGGGAGAGGAGCTCCACCTGCCGGTGGCTCTTCTTCTGGATTCTCGCTAACACCTTCAAAGGATCGGCCTTTTCGCCCTTCACCACCACCTTATGACTCTTGCAGTCCGTTATCACATCTTTCACCCCTGAATAATAAACAAAAAAAAAAAAAAAGAAACCATTACCAATTAGCCAGTAAGTACAGTAATCCTGAATGATAAACAGCTAACAGCATTTGATATTGATAACTGGAGCTCATAGGACTAGAATCGGAGTCAACCCACACCCACCATCAAAGCCTCTGAGGCTCCTGCGGACCTTGCGTGCACATCCCTCACAATGCATGTACACTCTGAGGACTATTTCTTGCAGAGGAGGTGGGGGAGGAGGAGCTTGCTCCTTGTCCTTGGCATCTTTAGAATCATCCCCACCAGACCTAGCTGCTTCTTTGTCTTCCTTTTTCTGATCCTGATTCTGGATCTTATCGGGCTTTTTATCTTCCTCTTTCTTCTCTACATTATTCCCCTCAACTATTTTCTTCCCCCCTTCCTTTGGGGCTGCTTGTTTCTTGTCCTCTGTTTTCTTTTCTTCCTAAACCAAGCCAGACACAGCCCATAAATCAAAACTAAAAACAAATTGAAAGTGTAAACAAACAGGAAACAAGAAAATGTGTGAGAGAGTGGCAGCGAAGAGGACCTCCTCCATAGTTGTACTCCGAGTCAAAGTAAAAGCAAGGAAAGAGGGAGGGGAGTCTGTTGCTATGGAGAGTGAAGCTTTGATGAATGAAGCGAGGAGAAGGAAGCGCTTTGGGTTTTTTCTTGCCCAATTTTTCCGCTTTCTTTTGGGTTTTCCCTTTCCTCCCTCTCCCTTATTTATCTATTGTCCTCCTCTTCTAGGAGAAAGCGTTACGTACTGTGTTACACACAAAAACTCTCTCCTCCTCCTCCGGCCTAAATAACGTCCAGGCCACTCCTCCTATTAGCTAATTATTATTAATTAAAGTAGTAATTTGTGATGGGTTAGCTTTGAAGTGCTAAACCTTTGGGATTTGAGTTGAAATTTGAAGTTCCCAGCCCAGACCCTGAGAATTTTGTATGATACGGTCGCTGTAAGACTGAAGCCACACCGATTCTTTGGTCAAAGGTAATTACCCAATGACCTATCCATATATATATATATATATTTTTTCTGTTACCCAATGAATGAAGAATCCAATCAATTAATATTTAAAATGCGTTGTGTGTTATTCTTCTCATTTATAAAAAAAAAAAAAAAAAAAGTTATTAGTTTCTAGTTGAGAAACATGATGCAACAGCAATAATTAACAGCGTAATCAACCTGTTTTATCCAGCTATAAATGAGAATAGAGGTTTGGCAGGGATACAAGAAGAGAGAGGAAAAGAGTACCAATAGTGGAAGTTAATTGAAGACTACTTAATTTTAGATTAAAGATGATGATATCGATTTACTATATATATTCTTCATATACGAGCGCTCTCTTTAATCTCTAGTGAGATTTTCCACTATTCACCGCTTGGAAGTTTTTGACCTGGGTAATTTCTTGGTTTTCATTCAGAGAGTCGTGCGCTGCTTTAACTGTCGACCATTATCAAAATTGTTTCAACGACCTTTTGGCTTTGGATTGACTGTGAGTGAGAGTCCGATCCGAAATTCACTTACTAGAGCCACCGGGAGGGGGGGGCATCGGTTATATTTTGGAACGGAATAGATGGAAGGAATGGCAGTGCACGTGATAAGTAATGCCAAGTTGAGCCCAAGCCCAAACTGACTGCACGAGAAGAAGCACCACTATACATCATAGGCCGCATTGCATGCTCACCTGGCAATGGGAATGAGAATTAATCAATTGTGTGTGTTATATGTATGCATGTACCTGTAGAGGGAAGAGCTTGAGATCATATACACCCCTCCCTCTTTTTTTTTATTTTATTTTTTTGATAGCTGAGATATCTGAGCACATTATGAGCCCGACGAGTGGAGGTTACGACCCTCTTCCTCAGGGTATACACAACAACCTATAAACCACGTGTGTCAGGTAAATTAAAATAAATCCTAATGAGCTCGTCTCCCAAGGGATCGAACCCTTCATGTACACCCCTCCCTCTTATCGCTCCCTCTCTCTCTATATAAACACACAGAATGAATTATGTGCTACCACATAGCACAGCCACCAAGCCAAGGTAGTAGTTAATTAACGATGATGCCGTTTGCTGTTATTTATTAATTCATTAACTTCAGCTGCATTACATATTCCCTAATCACACGCACGATGGCCGGAAGAAGAGGCGTGGCCAATGCGAGAGGATATTAATTTACTCTCACTAATCAACCATTTATTATTTGTTTTTTCCCTGCATGAAATGCAGGTGGGTATGAAAAATTAATGCCACATGCTCCAAATGAGGTGTTGATTTTGAAAGGGGTTGGCTTTTTACCGATTGGAAGTATCCAAATTTAGTGTTTCCGTCTCTCAGCGCCTGCGTGTGTGTGATATACATAGCAATGACGTGCACGTACGTGAGCACACATATACCATCAGAGTTACATGTATATGCTTTCCTTCAGCAATGAGGAACACCTCACTAAGCTCAAAATAAGTAAGACATCACTAATCAAAGAATTCATTAATAAAAAAGTATATATACATGCATGCATGTACTAATTAATTAATGATCAACGGCACCTAACATTATTGTTCTTATAGATCATCAAATTACTCTATTTTTACCCCGATAAAATGAATATATATATATATATTCAGGATTCAGTGGACAGATTATGTTAACTCCCAATTCACGAAATATAGCTGTTGTATGATGGGGGTTTGTTGGTTCTGATCTGATCAATGGAAGAAAGAATAAGTTCGTTGCAGTTTTGTGGGGATCATGACGTGATATGACTTTGCGATGAATTATCTAATCATTACACCATTTTTTGAAGCAAAAAAAATCCAGAAAAACTCAATAACGATTGAGCATACTGGACATCATACTCATGCTACGTAAGGTATTATTATTTATACAAATAATTATAAAATTATATTATTTTTATGGTATAATATTATTTTAAATAAGTAGAAATAAAATGTATAATTTAAAAAATATTATTGTAAAGTAATTATGCATTGAAGTAGTAGCTATAGTTTTAAAATTAATTTTATAATTTCACCCATATTTATTGTCTTTTAATGATTAAAAATACGTCTATAAAGAATATTTTATGAAATTTAAAAGTGAGCCGAGATGGCTATACTCATCCATTTAGCCAGTAATCCTATTCTTTAAAAGCCATGATGATAATTGAGCAGATGAAGGACGGCTAACCCCGAGAACTCCTGGGCGTAGTGGGAGGAAAATAACTGTCTCATCCACGTTAAATTAGAGAGAAAGGTGGAAAATGGTGGAGGTGAGAGGGGGTAACTGTTCCGTGAAATGACTAATTAGTCTTTATTTTGTTATTATAAAGCAAATTAGACAAAGGATATTTATGAAAATTTAAAAGTAAGATAAAAATTGTCGTGCTCTTTTAATATATTAACAGAGATAGGTGTACAAGATTCTATTTTACAAACAAGCGTATATATAAATTATATTTAGCAATTCAATTTTTATTCTTTGTTCTATTTTAAATTATTCAAACTAAGAGAAAATAATTTTGACACATTAAGAAGAATTGCTCTCATCCGAAGATGGAGAAGTGCTAGTTTTGATTCTCGATAATGTAATTTCTCTTCATTTTCTCTTAAGCAGATAGTAATATGTACTTTATATATATATATATATATATGTATATGTAGAAGTGGAGTTTGCTTACCAACTTTAAGTTGGTTTGGTTATTCCCTCACTAAACTCTCAAATAGGTGATCTCAGGATTGAACGAAAATTTTATCAGAGATTCCAGCCCTACTGTAAATTTGCTTCGAGGTTCGTTTCAGCTGATGCAAAGATATTGCGTAGAAGATATTGCGTAGTGCAAACCAAAAGAAGAGGAAGAAAAAAAAAAGTGGAGTTTGCTTCACCAAGACACAGCGCATCTGACTCAGTTGGGACCCCCAGAAGAATGTAGCCCCCATTCTCGACCTCTAAAACTCCGTCCAAATTGGTGGTCCAAAAAATTATCCTCTCTAGGGACCCGGCCCAATTACACGGCCATGAGAAAATGTTGTAAATTTGTTTTTTTTTTCCTTGGCTGAATAAGTTGCAAAATATTGTATAGATAGCTAGAATATTCAAAACCAGGCGTTCAATTTTCCATAGGTTTAGTATGAGCTTGTAAAGTTGTGTCCACATGCATAACGTGTGTGTTAACTTTTTAGATAATGTGTTTCTCGGTCCATTAATGACATAACAAAAATTGTAGCAACTGTACTAGTACTACTCACACTCAATGAACTAGAGATTTTGAATTTAATCTCATCCGCATGATTTCTCATTTCATCCCCTCTTCTTTCCACCCTTTTTAGATTTATATTTTCTCCTCTGCATGCCGAAAAGAGATTGCAGCAAGTAATGCTTCTGCTTCCAAAGGGGACGGCCAGCACACTATTTCAAATAAAAATGATTTATTAGCTTACAAGACCTTTCTAAAATGTTTTGTGCTGGTACAAACTTTTTTTCATGGCAAAAAAAAATTCAGAATTAAATATGTATTATCTTATTAAAAAAAGTTATTGAAGATAAAGATATCACATAGACTGAGAACAGTAGAGTAGAGCCAAAGAAAGTGATTAATTAAAAAGCACAGCTTTATCCTAATCCCCCTGTCTAATCATTGAAGGTCAGTGCAGTCATGCTCTTCCTTCCTAGTTCCCCAGGACGAGGATAAGGATGGCGAAAATCAAACGACAATATAATTAGAATTGGCCGGTGAAGTTTAGCTCTGTCTTTTTTTTTCCCCCCGATGCATCTAATCGAGACGGATTGATTCTTATAAAGGAAGGGATAGCATACCTTTGAAAAAATCAACTCAATATCAATCACATTTAGGCAATTCTATATATGCAATATGTATGTATGAATCTTATAATTCTTTCCCTAAAATATTTATGGTCAACTTTTGGACACTGAGGATAGGCCTGATGAGTAACCGAAAGTGCGTATACATATGTAAGCACCAAAAGAAGGGTGCGATGACAAATCAAACAATAAGGTTTCGTCTTTTATTAGCATTATTATTGTATGCAAATGCAAATCTGGTGGCTGACAAAAGCAACACTCATCGTGCTCAAATGCTTCTGCATGCATGCATGCAGATGAAGACTTGAACCTCCTCTAATTAAGTTATAATAACGATAGCTACTAGCTAACTAGGTAATAAAAATTGATCAGTTCTTTTAATTTAAGGGCATGTGTTTTTTGAGTGCATATGATGTGATGACTGGTTGGTTCCTTTCTTTTGCCTTTATCAACTTATTTACATATTATTAATCTAGCTATATGGATTCATTGATCTACAAACCAGTACAAAACATAAGCATTCTGATTAATCTTTCTTCAGCTGTAATTGTGGTCGTCAACCAGGCCACCTGGCAATGACATGTCGTGCTCCTACATTCACTTCACGCCACCTGGCAAAGTTACCGTGAACCACTCCCACGTTTATAAAACAAATATGTCTTGGGTAGGAAAGTTCTGGACTTGGCCCAATGCACATGTATATATGTACATTTTAAGAGGAGACTAACTCAGACCTGTACGTTATAATAATAGAGCTGTAATTAATGATTTCTCGGTGTCCTCATATTATTTCAATTCTTAGGATTGTAAATGATAGAGCAAGAATTATAATCGAGCTACCTATAATCTCTGTAAATCGAAAATGATACCTCAATCCACTGTCTTGCATGTTTTTGTGGGTTATCCTGGTCTATCCAAATTTAATTTGTTTAGGTAGTGCTGTATGATGTATTTCTTTCATTATTTTTTACTTATAAAAATAACTCAATCCTGTAATAACATATTTTTCTCATCTCTCTCACTCTATATATACGCACAAGAACCTGCTAGATTATTTATACAAATGATTTTTTGGGCCTTTTAAAAAAAATAATTCAGTTGAGTTTGAAGTAGTCTTCCGGAGACTTCATTTACATATATATATATATATGTGTGTGTGTATATATGTATGTAATATGTACCAAGGTTCCTATGTTTGTATATATCTCTCCAGTTAGCTTGCCGTGCTAACCATTGCTTGAAAGGAAGTACGTACAGAAGGAATGGGGGCAGGTGAAATGCGGGTGGGATACATGCACATATATGTGTTCGTGCATGTGCGTCTGGGCATATATTAAGAGCTATGGCTACGGGTATATGGATGTAACCTAGCGGAAATAAAAGCCGTACAATTGATGCAAAATAATGGATCGCACCGACATTACACATCATGTATACACACACAACACAGAGAAGTTCAAGTGTCACATAAATGTCCCAAAAAAGCCCAGCAGTACATAATGGTGAGATTATTGGATAGGTGACGCTGCTCAAATATGGCTGTGTCACATAATATTCCTGATCGATTGATAGATGGAGCCCATGGCCCCATTCCCATGCATGAATGAGAAATAATGGAACCCACTCGATCAATTATTTTGATGCGTGCGACACAGCCATGCATACATGTGTGCTTTTCTTTTTTGTATGGCCTGGCCCGACAATTCTCTCATGTCCTTTCTGCTTCAAGGAATCGGGGAAAATGAAATAAACTCGATTGTTTAGATATGAGCCTAATTTTTATTAAAGAAAAATAAATCCTAATGGAGAGTGACTTTTAGTATTTTTGAAATTGAGTAGATGACTCTATTTTTTTTTGTAGATTTTGCAGAAAAATGATTATATTGTGCTACGTCATATGTTATAGTTGAAACCAATTAATATATAACAGTTTTTGCTTAACAGGATAATAATTAATAAATAACAGTTGAGTTGTTTATAAGTACAAGCACATATCTTGCAACAACGCAATCTAAGCCATACCCTACCCTTGAATAATTTTAGCAACTTCCATTTACTTATACGATCATATATGCTTTTAAATCATACTATAACTATTGAAATACAATATTGAAAAATTGTAGCATTTTTAGATATATAGTATGAATACAATTTCCACCTTAAAATATGTATGTAATATTTTCAGTTCACACTAGCTGCTGAATTAATATACCGGATTATTGGGTAATTTTCGTATTTTTCATTTGAATTGTGTACATTGCTGCATTTTCTAATTATAGTAATCGTTCGAGCTAATATATTTGAATTCTCAAATATATATATATAGTAGTTGTTGTTGTTGCACATTCAATTGTATTATATCATGTGGTACTAGAACGCTTTTCATTTATAATATTGATTGAATAGGTGTATATACTACATTTTATTAAAAGCTGAAATATTTTCAGGTACACAATGTATGTATAATATAACGTTTTTTTAAAAATGTACTTGACAGTTAGACTTACTTAAATTGAGATTAATGATGATGATGAACGCTAAATTCAAAATATTGTTAGAAGGTGGGGAATCAATGCACTGCCAGAAGTTGGGGCCTCGTGTGATTGCAGATGCAAACCACCAACCCCCACCCAGACATGAGTATGAGCCTTCCTCTTGATGGACGATCTAATTCCATGCATTGCTCACAGTTGGGACAGGAAGAATTTTTATATGGGCCGATGTCTGTCCAAATTTTTTTTTTATTTTTTTCCTTAAAAAAAAAGAGTGGAAAAGATAAGACCAACATAAAACGTTACATTACATACGGAACGTGTGCGTGCGCGTGTTCTGATGCTGAGATGAATAACAGAGACGGCACAGGATGACAACCCAATTTGTAGAGTCCCAGTCCAAGTTCTCGATCTTAGAATGTGCATCTCATCTTTTATATAATATTACCTGTAATAACAATTCAGGGCCAAGTCCACCTGACCTGCTGTGTTTTTTGTTTATAACTAGGTTTAGGATGAGACACAAGAAAGATGTCTGACATACAATCGCAACTAATCATTACTAGTAATAATCCCGAAAACATCCACTAGTAGTAGTGGTAGAAGTATTACAGATTCCATAACATAGAAGAGCATTCTCAGCCTCAGGCTTTCATCTCTAGGCATCTAGATGAATCTATTCCATGTCATTCATTAGTCAAACCATCAGAGCACTATAATTAACAGCTCCAGATTCCTCGTTGGAGGACCTTCAAGCATCATAACTTGAGATGTCCTTTATCACACCTTTTCCGTCAAAAGCATCAAATAAGAAAAAGTTCTTCGGCGGGTCTCCTTTGTCTGATATCGCTTTTATTACCTCCTTAACAATACCCAAAACAGTGAACTATATCACTAGATAGAAGCATTCATTAGCACACTTTCTTATCATAGGGCACAAAATCATCCAAACAAAAATAAAAGCAAAAGATTAATTATATAGATGTAGAACATGTTCCAAGGATTCCCCCTAAAATGGCATAAACAGGCAGGAATTCTCTCTGATCTGTTACCGGTCTTTCTAATAGACCATCGGGAACCTGGGATTCATTAAATGACTGCAATGACAAAACAAAAATTTTTAAAAGCATATACACCATGATCATGCACATTATACCTGAGCTTCGCACATCTCCTTTCTAAGCTTCAAAATTGTAGGGAGATCTACAGTCGAAATTCCACTAGGATCACGGCCTTCTTTCTCTTCAAACTTTTCAATCACTGCAGGGCAAAACAAAGAAAGATCATAAGCCTTCTCTTCGCTCAAGTCACTTGGATGTACCATTGTTTCAAGGAAAATATATACCTATACTTTGCCAGCAATATTTGCCCAAGTGAAAATATCTAAAAAACAGCATGTCTACATGATAACCAAAAAAAAAAAATCAAGGCCATTATCAACGGCAATCAGGTGGCTAAAAATATGACAGATGCCAATAATTGTTACTTCACATGGTCGGTCATAGTTCACATTTTCTAAGGTTTGCTGCCATAAGAATTCTTTTGCATACCCCTCATCGCAAAGTAGGGCTTGGACGTTTTCTTAGGCAGCTTTCTCCATGGCGTAGCAATGGCTTCCTATGAAGAAACAAGACGATAAGCTCAACATACCATCAATTAGATCTATCATCAAGAAACTACAAAACTAACAACACTAAATTCTTTTCTTTTTTTCAAAAAAAATGGTGGTTCAGCACCGTTTAACATGACAGTACCTCCAAACTTGGATACCGCAGTTCACATCCAATAGCTTCATCAAGTTTTTTCCGCCACAATGAAAATATAGGCAGTAGAGTCATATCAACATAAAGTGTGATTAAAGCAAAACAAATGGCATTCTTCAATCCACAGTTTAAAACAATAAGAATTAAACAAACAGAAAGTCAACATTTCATCCATAATGCCAAACCATGGTCCTCTGGAAGTACCCAAAAACAATGAAAATCGTAAAATAGTTCAGCCAAACTAAATAAAGTATTCAAATAGTTACTGACCTTATTCATGTGGGAAGCTTCAGACCAAGTTAACAAAATTAAGAGAGACACAGAATGCATTAAATGAAGCACATTGTCATTTAATGTAATAGACCAAGACACTACACGGGAACATTTTGAATGTCAAAACAGAGCACAAATAGAGTTAGAGAATCATTTTTTTTATATGTATAGCTCTGCAAGTCAACAAAAATTTCCCCAACTGAATCTCGGCAATCTACACTAGAGAATGCAACGCGCTTGGACAATGATCGGCAGTTCTCATTGATCAGTTTCTGCGATAAAGCTAATGAAATCAATAATGGAAAAGAAATTATTTAAGCTAAGCAAATGGGAGGTTAGCGGATGCTCAAGCTACATTCATTAAAAGGAACTGAGAATTACTTTAGAAGTGAGAGTGCAACAGCTAACTACCACTACCTCGATCTTCGCATAGAAATCTACACTGAAGCTCAATATATCACCTTCTAGCAATAAAATTTGATTTTATAAGAATTCATGCATCGTATGAAGCAATACAAGTATGATCATTATGGTATCAACAGCTTTCCGACAAAGGTATTTGTAGGTCAAAAGAACAGTTAACATGGAATAACAATTTAGGAGAAGAAAATTGTCACCAATATTTTTTTCCTTTACAAATTGTTAAACCCGATGTCTGCTATCTCATTTTAAAGAGATGAGACTGAGGTAGGACCTTTCTCAGATGAAACACGAACCATGGGTTTGAAGTCTGAGCTCTGCAAGAGTCTTGCCCTTATAAAGGCTCTCCTCAGGAGGGATCAAAAAATTGGCTGACGGACCTTCTTCAGAGACTTCCCTATCTTCCACCAATGTCAGACTTCCAACTCCGGCCAAGACAACGTGCTTGCAAAACTACCTATTACATGGAAGCCAGTGAATGAATTATTCAAGACTAAAAGGACAAATGATTAAGCATGTCAAATCACCCAAGAAGTTCCAGAATTAAGTTATTGTGGTAGAGATATTTATTGTATTAGATAAAAAAAAAATGGGTTTGCTTTTATGGGCAATGATGTAAAAATTTAAAAAGCTACCTCAGCTACAATTCCGTTAATTCCACGCGCAAGAATAGCAGATCTTGTCAACCTAAAACACGATGAAATCAGACATTTAGCAAAATAACATCAAAAAGTCGAATACAAACTTCACTGTTCACCAGAGAAGAGACAAACAGGGGCGGAAAAAAAGTCCGAAGAAAGAAGAGGAAAATTAAAGGATAGGAACCTTCTTTGGGAATCGGCATCGCAAACCCTAATCTAGCGATCATAGAGTGCAGTTTCTTGCTCCGTATGCTTCTCTCCTTCCATTCCCGACTGCAACCTGGCACAACAAAAGTTTCTTAACTCTGAATGAAGTTTATGCATTTTGTTTGCAAAACAAAACATAGCAAACAAAAAAAATCCACGCTTATGGTTGAGGTAAAGGTTCGGTTTTAAATGCACAAAACAAATAAGTGGCAAAAAAGATAGCTCTGAAGAAATTGAATTATGGGAGCTTCACGAAAACTAACACCGTATTCGCAAATTCCCAGCTGAAACATAGGATAGATTTTGACCTGTACAGAGAGAGAGAGAGAGAGAGAGAGAGAGAGAGAGAGAGAGGAAGCAGCGGTTTTGTCAGCAGTGCAGCAGGTACAAGCACATAACTCTTACCAATCTAATGCCCTCAATTCAATCTTGATATCCTTCCCCAGTTTAGGATTATTTATTGTCCGCATTTATTTTGGATATGGGTAATAATTGATGAAGCAGAATGTAGAAATGGATGGATGAGTCTTTGCAATTCATTTGCGCCTGCCATGTTAATTATATTTTTTCGTTCTGTTTGAGTGAAGATAACAGAGTTGAAGAACATTCTTTAACATAAAATGAAGTTACCCCCTTGATGCAAAAAAGTTTTTAAGACAATTTCTCCTCACTGATGACTTTTTGTTCCAATTTCCAGCGCTAACTAGGATGCCTGATTGTGTCACTTGATCCAGTCGGAGTGGCAACCATGAGTTCTAAACTTCTGCTATGCATGGCATATTTTTCAGGTTCCATTCACTGGAGGAATTCAATGAAGGGAAACGAAGTTGCAGGAAGCGCCTTGAAGGCCACAGCCGAAGACGGCGGAAACCTCAACCTGAACCCTTGATCCTTCCTGTGAAATGCTTGTCAAATTATCAAGGTCTGCAACACCATTTCCAAGGGCTTCCCTTTTAAATCGTGAAAAAAGAGTGAACTTTCCAAGTCTTTCATTAGCAACTTTATCTTTCAAAAGGCAGAATTTTCTAATGACTCCGTGAATTGATCCGGTTGATTTACAGCAAATCATCACCTATATATGCAGCATTCTTGGTTGGTTTACAATATATCACCAATATATGCTGCAAATTGGGCTTGATATCCTTTTAATACTATGAGATGAGAAGCATTACCCATGTAGACTAGTGTAGATAGAATAATAAGCTAGGACATTTTCATTAAAAGGTAAGCCTCCATTCAGTTGCACCTCTCTCGCTATATCTCGCCTGACTATATGCCTTTAGATTGTAGTGATCATGCAGTCATATCGGTGCCCCTGTTTTCTTGTGTTCATCACAATTCCTTATTCCACCGCTCCTTTTTTCTGGTTCTCGCTTATCACCCTTCCCCATTTCAAATGTTATATCCTTCCACTGCCCTTACACGGGTCAGAGTGAACAGCCCGAGTAATGCAAAAGCAGCCCTTTACAATGAGATTGCGAGCCACCAACAAATGCCTTACCCGGGAGTGCAGAGCCTGTTTCCTGTGTCTGTGTCTCCCTATGGTGGGGAAGCGGGGAAGCAATTCTCACTCTTACATGGCCACCAAACAACCCCCGAAGCCTCATCAGTTTCCCAGGAACTCCATCATCGGGCAATTGCCATATCATCAGAGATTAGAAGAAGCGAAGGTAATGGGAACATGTTCCGTGATGGATTATTAACTCTGCAAGCCCGGGACTCGGACTGTGCTCTCTCTCTTCTGTCATCATCCCAGATGCAGACCCCAGGAATTGGTATGGTGAAGCCCCTCGTCCCATCAAGTCAAGGTAGCCGAACCAACATTCAATGCCCTGGAGGTATATTTCACATGGGACCCAGTGGTTCGCCAGGGAACGAGGCCTCTAAGACTCTCCCCTTCCACTGGGATTAGCTGCTGCGAGCTTTGATGAAACTAGCACGTAATGCCCTACTGCTACTCATCATGGCATGGTGCACATATATTGGAAAACAGTTGCCACTTGATCAATTTTATGTTTTGGATGCTGGCCATTCCCTATTACCTACTTCCTTCTGGCCGCTGTAGCTTTTTAACTACATAAATCGTAACTAAGATTGCAACAGACATATACGATGGTATGCGTGAACATCTATGCATATGTAAGCAATGCATGAAAGAGTCTGGGAAGAACTTTTGAGTATACTCGACTTAAAGGGCATGAAAAAACCTCGTTGACAAGAATCATACTTAAAACAAAGAGGTTTATTTAAGTGCACCGAAGAAGGGTCTTGGAAAACTTGGTCTATACAGAGTAACAAAGGCGCAACTGGCACGTATTTATGTTTGCAATGCATATAATCTAGCTCTAGTACCATATCTGAACATTCCAATCCACCACTAAAGTGCCTTCTTCGTTACAGCACACAGTTGATTACTTACTTTGATTCGGCATTTCAATGAAGCTTAGAAAATGACATTTGCTGAACTGCAAACTATAAATCAAACAAAATCAGATCTTCTCAAAAGCACCGCCAATCCATGGCCAATTTAAGGCGCAAAATCAAGCCTTACGTACGATATGCAGGAGGAAAAGTCCCCTCCAAAGTCCATCTACTATAAAAGCTCACAGACAATCATTTTTGACAGCAGCAAATGAATTCTCACAAGGAGAAGGAATGCAGAAATCATGCCTACTTGTCTTGAAGTAACTTATTTCTTTCACGGGGAGGAGCTCCAACAAGAGACTAGAGGAGATGGAGATGACAATTAGAACAGCATAACAGATATCACTCATATGGAGATCCCCATGGATTTCTTCAACTTCTCAACCTCCAAATATACTGTAGAATAGGGCAGAAACTCCGAGAAATGACTCTTGCTCAGATCATTGATTGCCACGGCAAGCTTGGGGATCTCTAGCGTCTCTTCATGAGTGAGCTTCCTGACAAACCTAGCAGGATTACCTGCCCAAAGTTCACCAGTTGGAATTCTCCTCCCAGGGGGTACAACAGATCCAGCCTCAAGGATAGAGTGGGTCTCCACCAGTGAGCCTTCCATGAGAATGGAATGCTGACCAATAATGCACTCTGGCTCTATCGTGCATGACCTCAATAGACTGTATGCACCAACTGTCACAAACCTCTCGATGGATGTTTCAGCTGGCAATCCTGAAATAAACCAAAATAACGTTTTTTTAAAAAAAATTGCTTAAATGATAGAACCCTATGGTCTTTACAGTCATTTAGAATTCAAGTTGAATCTGATAGTGGGAATCTGCACATGAAATGCTTATAAGAAAGGCAACATTTTCCAACATGGGAATCCTTGTCAGCTTCCAAGAGATGACTAAGGATCATCAAAACTTTATCGTGCTTATAGATCCGGCGTGCAACTTGTCAGCTTCCATAAGCCCGTCCTTGACCCCTCAATAAACAAGGTTACAAAACCCTCATTGGCACTAAAAAAAACACCTTGCCAAACTTATTCAAGTGACTAGGCTATTATACTGAAGCAATTTTGTAACCTGAGGTGCTTCTAGAAAAGTGCCATTCAAGAATTTAACTCTCATTATTATCTTGGAATGGTTACTTATCATATCGTCAAAATGCCAACAAAATGAAAATTGCACATGCAAAAACAAAATCAGAAGCATAGCCAAGTCCAGGAATAAGAAAGAATACACAAGTGGGCAACCCATATGTAACCCCCTCTAGAACAAAACTTGTGCTTACTAGCCCACTGCTTTAATGCCAACTGAAGCTGATTGAATACATGCTCATTTAGGTCAATAATGCCAACTGAAGCTGATTCAAAGGATTCAAAACTCAGCCTGCTCTGAAGCATATACCTACATGCCCCTAATTGTCCTCTGTGTATGCACGCAAGTAGATGTCCAGTTGCAACATATCAGGCATGACTTCAATGGTAGAGTTACTTCAGATTTTTCTTTGGAATGATAAATGATAGATTTGCTTCAACAAAATCTGGCTCAAGGTGGCTTCAGCATGATAGACAAAAGGTGATGAGCGTGTGCAATAAAAAGCAGATTAAAGGATGGAAAGTAAGGATGTCTATGCATGATATCCCAATGGATCATCAATGTTACTCTTGACAAAATCTTTGAACACCATAAAATCCTTTCATAAAGTACATCTCTTTAGTTATGCGACTCTTTAAATGCAGCGTCCCATTGGTCCAAGTATCATAGGCAACCCAACTCAGCTCTCTATTCACTAGACCAACCTGCTGAAGTAATTCCATAAGCAATGGCGCCTTATTACGGGAGAGAACGAATTGAAGCATTTTAGTTATAAGGAATTCTCTTATCTACGGATTCTAGCGTAGAGTAAGCCCCTGATCCAGTTCCTTGCCCCATCCACCAGTATGATATGCTTCTTGCACAACAGACGGAAAATAGGCTCACAGGTGACAGTGACAATCAAAGATACGAACAAATAAACAAGCACTATGCTCCGATCCACCATGAACCTACAATAACTAAAAAGTATAATTGCTCTAGCAACCAGACTTGATATAAATGTAGCCACTAGAGCCATTCTGGAAAGGGACTATTAGAACTACCTGGTGAGCTAAGTTCTTTTAGAATCAATTTCACACCATCTGCCAGAGATTGCAATAATCTGGATGACCCCACTACATCGAGGCCCTTTTGGCATCATACTTTGAATGACTGCATGGCCATTCACTAGAACAGTTGTGTTTCTTACTTGATCAAGGAATAAGCCTTCACTTTAGTGCCGTCAAAGCAACAAAAGAAAAAGGCAACTAAAAATGCAAGAACAACCCAAATCACACATTTGTTAAGTGATTATCTCAGCCTAGTATGTAACCTTCTTCCTATTCAGTATTTTTACCTAGTTTAAGATGGATAAATAACTACATTCAAAAGAGTGATTTGTTCAAAGCTATGGAGCATATTAAAGCCTCCGCATGGCAAGAAGGAAGCATGCCGATAACATCTTAATGAAGATGCACTTGAGATCCCCCAGATCGAGTCAACTGAACATAACTATATGCAGAGAAACAGCATGGAGATGTCACCAAATATGAGTCTCCCATGGAACATCCGCTTGATATTCCACCAACATCCAAAATATACTAAATCAGCACCAATTGCACTTTTGTTCCTAATTCAAAAAGGGCAAGAAGTTTCTGATTGAACAGCTAACAAAATGCTAAAGCAGCGGGAAGAGCGTCTTCCCTGATGATGTTTCTTCCACCCTCTCAGAGCTTCCCAAACAACCAAAGATTCCGCTAAACGGTAATTTAAGGGAAGAAATTCAAATATGAGGCAAATATTAAAAACCCCAAGGCACCAGAATTACGGGGATGTCAGAAATAAAATTCAGAGGCCTCACCTGTAGGAGAAGACCAAGCAGCATGAATGACGCACCTCTCCTGGACATTAGAGCAGAATCCAACTATAATCTTATTGAGATCGCCTCGGAGAACCGAACCGCTCCAGACGGAGGATCCATCGAGGACTGACACTTGGCCAGCGAGGACGACGTTGGGAGCAACGTAAGCATCGACAGCAATCTTGGGGAGCCACTGGCCCAGTGGGATTATCTTCCTCTGGCCTCTGTAGTCCCATTTCACACGATCCGGCGAAGGCGTTATCGCTTTAGATGCTTCGGTGGCAAAGCCGCAGTGGAAGAGACGGTGGCTTTGAGACGATAAAGTGGAGTTCAGGGCCTTCTTCGAGATACGAGCCAGGGTGGCCATTTGTTGCGGGGGAGAGAGAGAGTGGGGAACAAGCGTTCTGAAGGGTAGAGACTAGAGAAGGTGAAGCTGGAGGACGCAGGAGTGGCAGAGGGGAAGGGAGAATGGTGGACTCGGTGAACAGCAGAGGAAGGAAGGATACAACGGTCTGGGCTTCAAAGCCCAAATGCATATAAACCTCAACTTAAAAGAGGACTGAAAAGCCCAATAGAATGTAAGTTTCAAGCACCCCCTCCACCCTTTTTCCCTTCTTCCCTTCTTCCCATTGAAAAGCCCAATGACAAGTTTTGGATCACTGTCCATCCACCCACATTTGCTTCTCCTTCCTTCCCTCCCTCCCTTTTGACAAAATATGTTTCTTTTGGCATTTTATGAGACTTCTTTATGAGACTTAAATATTTTAAAGCACATTTATTTTTTTTCTTTTTTCTTAATTGCAAATGAGACCGACGAGTGAAAATGAACAAGGGCGAGAGCTATATTAAAGTTAAAAGAGTAATACAAAACATGTAATATGTTAATGAAACATAATTGTTCAAAAGTTTATGTTCGCTCCACTTCCAATATACGTATGCATGTTTTTATCTTTTCTTGATACAGGGAAATTGTGCGGCTTTGATGAGGATGTGTAGGAGAGGGTAAAAGTGCCTCTCTAATGGAATGGACCTTGGTAGTTAAACTCATTATGTTAAGCAGAAGTGGCTCAATTTGTTGTGGGACTCCAAAGAATTCAAATTAGTTAGAACTGCAACATCTGCCAAAGTGTCCCAGTGATAGAACAACAACAGAGCCAAAGGCTTATATTGATTGATTGCAGCGCCGTAGCAAACAAAAACGAAAAAAACTAACGAGAGATAGTTCGACTATACACACACACACACTTGCAGCAGTTGGTACTGAATCTATGGGAGGACTGATAAAATATAACATTAGACCACCAATGGATCAAACTTGAGGATGCCCCAACCAAGCCAACTAACTGATGGTACGGTACCAGAAATAATGCATTGTTAATTTAGCCGGTGAAGATGTGGACACCAATGACGATGAGGAAGATGGTGACAAGGCCGAAGAAAATGATGGCGTGAACGAGGATGGAAGCCCCACTGGTCTGCATATTCCCGAAGTCGATGGCTTTGTTCCTTCCTGGTATCTGCAACAGCAGTCCCGGGCTCAGCAGCACGAACAGCACCGTCGCTATGATCACTGGTCCCCAATCAGCCATCTCTCTCTCTCTCTCTCTCTCTCTCTGTATCAATGGTTTAGTTTAAGCCTTTCAGAGATGTGGGGGGAGAAAGCGACGGAGGGTGGGAGAGATGGAAGGATCCCCTGAGTCACTGACAGAAGCAAACAACGGAAGCGCATTCAGTGCGATGCTTCGGCTGCCCCGTACGGTTACACGTGAAAAAGACACGTGTACGGATTCTACCATTTGATTCTTAATCTTCCTCTTCATCCTCATCCATCCATCCTAGTCCTAATATCGAGAAGAAATTCTATGATCCAGGTCCATACACCTTTGCTCTGCTCTCTCGAAGAAGGTTGAGACCGTAAAAGAAAGTATGAAACACAGATGTGCATGCACCAGGAGCAACAAAGAGTTACTCAGCAATCCGTCCTTGCCTGCTGGTTTGGATTATTGAGCAATCAAGTCTTTATCTGTGCTCCTCAGCCCATATGGTTATGGGCCCAATAACCCATCAATGGTGAAAAAAGAGGGGGTCCGGCCCGCCTATTTCGGCGGATTGGTCCCTTACCAGTGAAGAGTGCGTGTGGGCTGTCTCTGAGTAGGGGGTGGCCATGGTTCATGAATCATCCAGTTCCAATTCGAATGGGCCATAGAACTAGTTCTAAGCCTCCCTTTTGAACGGCTCAAGGACAATTTGGAATCGGATAATTTCGGTTCAAAAGTACTGTTCCGTCCAGTTTCGAACTAATGATTTGGACCCGAACAATTCTAGTTCGAGCTCAACCGGTTCTATCTGAAACTAACATGTTTGATTCTATTAAAATTAAATTAAATATATAATTTTAAAGTATGTTATTAAAAATTAGATAAAATTAAAAGTTAAATGTAAAATAAATTAAATTAATTGAGTTAAACTTAATTTTTTATATGTATCCTTTATCAAAGTCTAGATAGTTCTCTTATTTTATCATATATTTATAGAGTAAAAATATTATTTATTTATTTTTAATTTAAAATATAAATAAAAAAATAGGCTGATAGGGAAGAAATAGGTTGAGAGGATCAAATGAGTGAATTTGTGTAGCATTATTTGGAGAAGTGCTTTCAAGAATAGTATCAATTTGTAAACATTTGTAAAAATAACATCACTATAAATTACCTTTCAATAATTTTTTAAAAAAATTCCCACAATACCCTCCCCATTTTCTAACCCTGATTTTCCCATTCCACCTTCATTCTACCATTTCCCTTCATCTGCTCTTCATCTTCTTCCTTTCTCTTCTAGTTCTCTCTTCTTCCTTTCTTTTGAGCACTCGAGTTGCTGCCCAGGACCCCGAGCTTCCAATCTGCTACCCCAAGCCCTCGAGTTGCTACCCCTTTGATTCAGCCATCCATCTTCACTACTCAAGGCTTGACAGAGGATGATGTGGAGTTTCACTCTATAGGGTATATGTCCATTATTAAGTAGGGATCTCATGCGCTATCATAGCAGGGACCCAAGACTGCCCTGTTACATGATGAGAAGCAATCGAGGCTTCAGTCCTATTGCAAGTGCTGAGTATTTGATGGCAATTATTACTACTATTAGCATTGAGTTTGTGTCTTATGAAATGATATCAAGAATAAGCAAACTCTGTTTGCATTGTTCAATCGTATACCGAATTGGTGTGGTTGTGTATATCATTTTAGTAATGTTCTGATGAAACTAAGACCTTGTGTGCTCTATAGATTATGTAAAAACATTGTGTTTGGATCTATATGGAGATTATTTTAGTATAATAAGGTATTTGCCTTGCAAATATGGACTTTATAATTTTCTTACGACTTTTATCGTAGTAATCATGAATTACAAGTTCAATTAGTATATGCCTCATTCATCCATCATCCAATTGTTCAAATAAAGTTACAGACATAAATCAACCGGGATCATTCAGCTCTTACTGGTACCTATTTAATTTATAAGGAAATAGAACTCATCACAACATCTAAATAAGGCATTCTTCTTCGCGATTTATTTATCTCTTACCGGGACCTATTCCACTTTTACAGAGACATATTTAACTGAGAAAGAAAATAGAACTCATCACAATATCTAACTAAGACATTATTCTTTATGGCCTATTTATCTCTTTCTGTGATCTAATTATCTCTTATCAGGACCTATTCAATTTTTACTGAGACCTATTTAACCGAGAAGAAAAATAGAACTCATCACAACATTTAACTAAAGTATCGTTTTCCAGGACCTGTTTATCTCTTATCGAGACCTATTTAACCAAGAAAGAAAATAGAACTCCCATTCACATCTAACTAAAGATTTTTGTTGGACCTATTTATATCTTACAGAGACCTATTCAACTCTTACAATGACATACTTAATTAAGAATGAAAACAGAACTTATCATAACATCTAATTAAAGTATTGTTCACCGGGACTTTTATAACTAATAAGAAAAATAGAACTCCTCCTCACATTTGGTTGAGGAATTGTTCTTCGGGATCCATTTATCTAATTGGGACTAATTCATCTCTTAATGTGACCAATTCAATGAGAAGGAAAATAATATCATTAAATATGATAAATTTTCCAATAAAATTCTCCACCCGACATACAGTATGATCCCAACAAACACATAAATATCCTAATATCATCTACTTTAATTAGCAGGGACGATGGGGGTGTGTCGTGGCTTGGCACGGGGGGAAGGGAGGAGCAACTTCTCGAGCTCGGGGCAGGGGCTCGGGGGCTTAGGCTTGGAGACAGCATTGGGCACAGGGACGGCAACAGGAGTGGGACAGGGACGCCATCGGGAGAGGGAGAGTGCTGGTTTCAGAGCCTTGAAAGAGGGAATTTGAAGGGGGAGGGAATTTAAACTTTTTGGAGATGGAATGTGGATGAGAGGGAGGGTAACTGATTTTGAAAAGGAGTTCTTTAAAAATAAATGAACGATAAATTGGACAATAAATACAACTTGGTGCTATTTTATGAAATAGTTATAACGTGGTGCTAGTTAAGTAAGATAGAAGGGGAGTTATACTACTTTTACCCATTAACTCGAGGGTCAAATCATAGCTGGGGGTGGGGGAATGTCAAATCATAGCTGCTAGGGGAAGGGTTGTGCGGTTATGGGGCTACCAGGGGTGGGGGGAAGGGTAGTGCAATTCTGGGACAAATCAGTAGAGGGGACCGATTTAGGTTCGATTTCGGATTTAACCGGTTTTGGACCGATTCCAAATTTGACTGGTTCCATACCCAAACCAGCCCGTAGCCACCACTACGCTAAGGCGATCGTTTTATCTTATCTTTTGCCCTAGGGTCTTTTTCATCACAGTCCAAGTCACCTCAAATCCTAAGGTGGTTCCAGGGCTTCTTTCTCTAGGCATTGTACGCCACTTATACTATGTCACATAAAAATAAAATAAATTTTTTTTAAAAAAAAAAACAATGAGAAGCATTCGAGAGGCTCCCGTTCCACTGTCATTGATAGATACCCTTTCCAAATATCATATTTGAGATTGGCCTCTTCTACTTCCTATTCCTAATCAATTGGGGGAAGAGACAAAAAAAAAAAGTGTTTGTGGATGAATGTTTTTTCAATTATAACTGATAAACAAAATTTATGAAAGATAAAAATCTCACTCTCAGCATTTTGTGAGTGATTGAATGGTTCTGAATTTTTTGGTTTTATGAGACCGAGTTGTTTGTTAGCTTCTCCATCAGCTTTTTACGGTTTTACCCCCTTACTCATTATACATAGGCTTGGGAATTGGTTATCAAAACAATATGAAACTACACCAAGAGGGGTTGGGCCGAGTGGTAAGCAGCTCGGTGCCGCTTAAGGAGGTCTCAGGTTCGAGACCTCACGTACGCAGACACCCCTCTTGGGAGCCTCACCCGCCATTGCCAGGCGTGCGACCCGGGGCGACCAACGGATTAGTCAAGTATGGTTGGCTGAAAGATGCCATCTCACCGCTGGTGGGGCCTGCTTGGATACCGTGGCTGGCGACCAAAAAAAAACAATATGAAACTACTGACATTATTTCTGAAATTTAAAATATATAAGCCATCATGATTATACATTGAATAAAGAGAGATTTTTTTTTTATCACACGGGTTACTGTCTAGGTAAAATAATGGTAAAACTACTCTTTTTTTTTCCCTTAACAATTTGCAACTTTCATAAAGAATTTAATATACTCACAACAAATGAAACATTTGTTCGAATTTTTTTTTTGTTTGCACCAGACAATATTCCTGGGCCAGCCGAAGCGCACATCAAAATTAATCTGCAATCGAGTCTGAATTCCTGAAACTAGACCAACCTCAGGTTAGTAACATTTGTTCCAATTTTTAATTTGTAGAAAGACTTTTCACTTTTAGTTCCTCTCCCCGTTGATTAGGTTTTTTTTTTTTAATAAGTACCGTTGATTAGGGTTCTTCTTCCCCACAAAGATCTCTCTGGCCGGTCGGAGCAATTTCCCAGAAAACCGGAGCGTCGATCGTCCTCAACTCTTGCCGTTTTTTCCCCGGTAGAATTCCTTTCCTTGAACCACCGGTCACCGCCTTGTCCTTCTTTCCGGTTTCATATTTATTTGAGGGGATTGATTTCTGTTTGAAGTCTCAATCTCTGTCCTAAATTGAGAAGGCCCACATTTTATGCCATCTCTCTGGGTTGGCTTTCCTCTCTTTCGTGTTTTCTTCTTCTTCTTCTTCTTCTTCCGGATGGGAATCGCTCCCTATCAATATTTCTTCTTTTCAGCATCCATTTGAGCTGATCGGGTCGCTTTGTTGAAACAGAGATCGTGGATTGAAGCGAGAAGAAGGAGATTGTTCTGACTGAGGGGGAATGGCCAGTCAAGGAGGTTCATCAAGAAGAAGTATATCTCTGTCGAACATTTCAGCGCAGGGAAAGAAGAAAGCATTTGAAAATGGGGGAGGGGGGTCGGAGTCCTCTCGCAAATCTCTTTCCTCGTCTCGTTCCATGTACCTGCCGTAATCCCTTTTCTCAAAGCTGAGCAGTTTTCTCTGTATTGGATAAGCAATAAGCATATAATTCTTTTGCCTGAAGCAGACTGAAAATAAATCTGAAAGCATCTGAACTATAGTTGGTCATGTACTATTTAATAATTATTTTGACTGATTTTGGGTTGTACGCCTTCGGGCGGTACCAATGCCTTTTTGAGCACTTCCTTTTTACCCCATTTCGCAGATTGAATTTGATTTTGCCAATATTGAACTTACCTTCGTTTCCTTGTAGACATTTGGATGTTCAAATGCACGAGAATGAGAGAGAGACTGAGAGATGACATAATTTTGTCTTTGATGGTATACTGTAGGGGATTAACTGGTGAGCGTACTGTCAAAAGATTGCGCCTATCAAAGGCCCTCACAGTCCCCGAAAGTACAAGTATTTATGAGGCTTGCCGTCGAATGGCTGCTCGTAGAGTTGATGCCCTACTGCTAACTGATTCTAACGGGCTACTCTGTGGAATCCTTACAGATAAGGCAGGATGATTCCCCTTATAATCGTTTAGTATATATTACCGCAGTTTAAAGACTTCTGATTTTATATCCCCACCTATTTCTTTACTTGAAGGATATAACAACAAGAGTTATAGCTCGGGATCTGAATCTTGAAGAAACACCAGTCTCTAAGGTCATGACGCGGAACCCTTTGTTTGTTCTTTCAGACACCCTTGCAGTGGAGGCCCTGCAGAAGATGGTTCAAGGTCAGCACTGTCAATGATGCTTTAGTTTCTTTCTTTCAAGACTCTTAGATCCTGTACTGATGGTATTTTCCTATATCTGCATCCAGGAAAGTTTAGACATTTGCCTGTTGTGGAGAATGGGGAGGTCATCGCCTTACTTGACATAGCCAAATGTTTATATGATGCTATTGCACGTATGGAGAGGGCTGCCGAGAAGGGAAAAGCAATTGCTGCAGCTGTTGAAGGTGTTGAAAAAAATTGGGGCACGTCAACTACTGGTTTGTTGATACTTGAGTGTGTTACAGCCGTTATGTTTTTCCATTACAAGATGTAGTCCTTTTTCTATTTTTATGATCATATTCCCTATATCCAGCCTCAATACTTCTTTTCTCCCATATGGCAGGCCCCAATACTTTCATAGAGACCCTGCGAGAACGAATGTTTAAGCCTTCTCTGTCAACAATCATTTCTGAGAATTCAAAGTAGGTAATATCTTCCTTTCATCGTGTAGTTGATTCTATTTTTGCAAATAACAGTATGCGGCCAGCCAGCACCCCCATCTCAAGCTTTTCTTTTTTCCATTATGGCATTATGTAGGGTTGTAACAGTTGCCCCAGCAGATACGGTTTCAACTGCTGCAAAGAAAATGCTTGAACATCGATCAAGCTCAGCAATTGTGACAGTTGAAAATAAGCCACAGGGAATTTTAACGTGAGTCTCTTCATAATTACAATTTTGCTTTTCTCTTCCATTGCAAATCTGGATTTCAGTAGCTGATGATTTTACATGTATCTGAAATTTATTATCCAAGATGACTTAAGTATTTCTATGGTGCACGTGGGGATTTAATTTCGACTTTGCTCTTTTCAGCTCAAAGGATATTTTGATGCGAGTTATTTCTCAGAATCTTTCCCCAGATTCCACTCCTGTGGAAAAGGTATATGTTTCAGTGATATGGGAAATTTGTTTTGTGACTTTGTCTACAGATCTGATATCATCCGTTGGATATCTTCCATATGAAACCTTAGTTTTAGCTTACCATTTGACAAAACTGCAGTTATTAGCTTTTTGCACATATCTATAGGTCATGACTCCTAATCCAGAATGTGCAACAGTTGAGACCCCTATAGTTGATGCTTTGCACACCATGCATGATGGGAAATTTTTGCACCTCCCAGTGGTAGAGAAAGGTAAGATGCTATTATAAATGGAAGTCTTTGAGACTTTCAGTTTTTTCAGTTTAATGATTCTCATATCTGTTAAATTGTGGTGACTGGAGCAGATGGAAGTGTAGTTGCTGTTGTTGATGTAATCAACATTACTCATGCTGCTGTTGCCACAGTAAGTGACATCTTGATCCATTGCTATTTCTATTTTAATTTTATTTTATGCCCCATGTCCAATTTTAATTGGTTAATTGTGCATGATCTGGAAAAGAAAGATTGGCGACTTTTTGTAATTGACAAGCGTATGCATGTAGTTGTACCCATGTCCAGATAGTTTTGACGTTCGTCCTATTTGTAATTTTGTCACTTCTATGCTTTTGACAAGGCTGGTGGTGTTAATGCATTGCAACTCATCCCAAATTTCCTTGATTTCCCTTTTTTTTCCCTTATTGATGCTCATTCCCTAGAATGACAAGGTATTAAGTTCAAGTTCCATTGGTCATTCTGCAGACAACCTTTTTTGCTACTATACGTAAATTATAAGATTGCAGGAAATAGTTCCTCTTTTCTTGAATGCATGATTTTCTATTGCCTGCTGCTTGTTCTGTTAGCTTGCTTGTGGTTATAAATACTCCGGGAAATAAGTGATGAAACCTCAGCTATGATATTCTCTCACTCTCTGTGCTCTTAAATACTTTGCAGCCATGTTTTTCATTTGCCTCATCTATCTACACTATACCAGTAATTAGATCCTTTAACAATTATGAAAGAGTAATATTAGTTCTGATAGAGTTATATACTCTTCAGTCTTTGGTAACACTCGGTGTTTTGTTCTCTAAAATATTTCCTAACAAGGTTGGCAGCACTGCTGGAATTAATAATGAGACGGCAAGCTCCATGATGCAAAAGTTCTGGGATTCAGCTCTGGCTTCCAGTGCTGTGGATGATGACGAAGAGACTAGGAGGTTGATATTGATGTGTTTCCAATTGTTGATATGATTCCTTATATAGCTAGGATGTTTTAAGACAGTTTTTTGCAGTTAATGCTTGCTAACATCTGTTAGTACCATCTCAGTGAAGGTTCTATGAAATACGCTTCCGAAGGAGGAGAGATTGTGAGATCACTGCCCTATCATTCGTCGGCCTTGCCCAACGCATTTGCTTTTAAGATTGAGGACAGGAAAGGTCGAATGCATAGGTTTACATGTGGTAAATATTTACTCCTCGTGAACAGAAAGAGTTCAATATTTTTACATGGACTCATCTTTATTATGCGGTCATGCAACTCATATACTTAGTGCATCCATGTTTTTTTATTCATAGGATGATTGCTACCAGCTTAATACTCTTTCAGCTGAACTTATCAATTTTTTTCCCCTTTTTTTTCGTGGAAAATTTTCTTGGAACTCTTTACTTTCGGAATAGCATTTAACAGTGGAAGGGTTCTTATTTGGAATGTTCCTTGAATGAATTATCTGATGAACTAATTCTTGCTCGACTACTTTTCACCCAGCTACCTTAACTCCTAAGCATTTCATTATTTATGACTTGAATATATTCTTTTACATTCTTGCATTTTGGTTCAGATACCAGAAATATTACAGACCTCATAACTTCTATCATCCAGAGAGTAGGTGACGATATTGACAGGAACAATTTGCCTCAAATTTTGGTAAGTCGGTTCTTTGTTTTTCATCATTTTGGATCTACAGTTCATTTTTCACCACCTGTTCCTTCTCTGGTTTCTTCGTCCTTCTTCACATAGGCATCGTGCTCCATGCTGGTGTTATTTTGCAGTATGAAGATGAGGACCACGACAAAGTTGTGCTAGCATCAGACAGTGATCTGGCAGCCGCTGTTGACCATGCAAGATCAGCTGGTTGGAAGGTGCATCCAGTTTGTATAGTATTTTGCCACTTAGATAATGGAAATGAGAAGTCTTCCCTGTGAGCAGTCACTGATGGAACTGACGGGGGCTTCTGTTGTTTGTTGTTAGTGCTCATGATCTGTATAGTGTGAAACAGGACTGATGTGCTGCTGTGTGGATTTTGACAGGGACTGAGGTTGCATTTAGATTACTCGGGGAAGTATGTACGAAGGAAAGGTTCCAAGGGTGGAGATATGGATTATGCTTATCGTGCGGATGCATGGGCTGCGGCTTATAGTGCCGTTGCTGCAGGAGCTGCCCTTGCTGCTGGTTTGGGCATATTGGCCTACCTGAAGAGAGCCGGTACTTGATCTGATATTCTTCTTAAGTAACAGAGATTCCATTTTGCTGATAGCAGATTGACAGGAAAAATGTTTTCCAAGCATAGCTTGCACAGAATAAAGTTTTCCGGGAGTACAACCTCAGTATTTATTGGTTGCGAGTGGCCTATCACTCGAAGCTCGTTTCTTGTACAAACTAATACAGAAAGGAAAGAAAATCATTCTGTTTCTTGTGTCTGATGATCTGATCATCCCTGACTGTTGTCTGTTTGCCTTCGGGGGTACAGACGTACAGCGATGTGGTTCTGTGTTATGTATAGTTTCCTGTCACCAGAATGTTTGAATGGTTTTATTTTGGCATTGGGAGTTTGTGCTTGGTGATTTTGCGAGGAGCCGTGAATGACCTTAACGGAACTTCAATTGATGCCATCCTCTTTTTGTCTTTGAACAAGGGATTGCCATGTCTTAGGCAACTGCTGGCAATTAGGGCATTCATTTACGTGAGTCGTAATAATAAATTCGGCCAATTGATGTGAAGACGGTCAATGAAAATCCCTTTTTTGTACAGTATCTACAGGCACTGTTTCCCTGTGGACCTCACGATCACCAACTTAATGGTAACATTCTTAATGATTAAAGTTTGTCTGCAATTCTATCCGAGGGCTGTAACGAACTCCCCATTCATTTCTCCCTTCTTTTTGGGCTAAATTATTGAGGAGATATTTTATATTAATTAAATAATTTTTTTTTCAACTCTTATGTGATTTGTAAGGTTCTTTCTTGTCTGCAATACATTGCCAGAAGTGGAGTGGACAACAACGGAAAAAGAGAAGGCTTCGAATTCAAATATATGTCTCTTAACGAGTTTTCGTGTAGTGACTTCAGTTTTGGAGATATTTAAAATATATTCCATATATTCCAATGGGATTTCATTTGCCCAGGACGCATAATTAATGGAACAAATTTCATCCGGATGGAGACCAACTTGTTTTGTTACTGTACATGTGGTGATATGTAGTCTATATTCCATGAGAAAACAAAGCAAATTTCTACCCAAAGAAAAAGACAAAGCAAAGTAAATCCTATCCCAGAGAAAAAGGAAAGAGTCAACATTCACTTTGATCCCTCAATTTGTACTCGGCCAGCACTTTAGTTCGTAAACTTTTTTTGGCAACAACCAGGCTCAAATATCCATATTTTTGCCAATATATCAGTCCGACCGTTAGTTTATCGTTCGATGTGTCACTTACGGGGTTAGATTTATACTTTTTTATTAGCAAAACATTAAAACAACGTTATTTTGCTGAATAGAAAAATGTAATGACTGTTTTATCCATAACTATTGATCATATTTCCAACGAGTTTGTTTTTAAACCAATGGTAATTTATTAGAAATATGATCAATAGTTATGGATAAAACAATTATTACATTTTTATATTCAGCAAAATAACGTTGTTTTAATGTTTTGCTAATAAAAAAGTATAAATCTAACCTTGTAAGTGACACATCGAACGACAAACTAACGGTCGGACTGATTTGTTGGCAAAAACATGGATGTTTGAGTCTAATTGTTGGCAAAAAAAATTTAGGGACTAAAGTACTGGTCGGGTACAAATTGAGGGATCAAAATGATGTTTTCTCAAAAGGAAAAGCATTTTGAAGAATCCCATCTGGCAAAAAAAAGAAAGAAAGAAAGAAGAATTCCGGGCTCTTTCGTCAAATGGACAACTTAGCTGACCTAATTAAAAAATTTTAGTTGATTAATAAGGAAAAGCGAAAGCTAATATTCAAGAAGAAAAAGTAGTAGTATAATAGTTAGTAATAAATGATAATAATGATAAAACATTTAAGGCTAAAAAGAAAAAAAAATATGGAATGAAGAGCAGAACCCTTATCCCATCTCATCTCTCCCTTCCTTTCATCCATCGCCATCGCTGCTTTACTCTGTCCATATCAAACGCCTCCTTTCTTCCTTCCTTCCTCCCTCTTGCCCCCCAATCCTCCGATCAAGATCAAATCGACTTCTCTCCCATCTGATCTGAACTACTCCTCATCGAATCGAGTCTCCGCTTCCCTCTTCCCACCAGTCAATTCATTCATTCATTTAGTATTTTTCTCATTATATTTATTAGACATCCCTTTGCTCCATGGACAGCAACAACCCCCAGCAACCCCAATCCTCCTCCTCCTACCCAGGCGGAGGAGCTCCCCCCTTCCACCATCCCCTCCATCAGCAGCAGCAGCAGCTCCAAATGTTCTGGTCCTACCAGCGCCAAGAGATCGAGCAGGTCAACGACTTCAAGAACCACCACCTCCCCCTCGCCCGCATCAAGAAGATCATGAAGGCGGATGAGGACGTCCGCATGATCTCTGCCGAGGCCCCCATTCTCTTCGCCAAGGCCTGCGAGCTCTTCATCCTCGAGCTCACCATCCGCTCCTGGCTACACGCTGAGGAGAACAAGCGCCGCACCCTTCAGAAGAACGACATCGCCGCCGCCATCACCCGCACCGACATCTTCGACTTCCTCGTCGACATCATCCCTAGGGACGAGGTTAAGGACGAGGCGGCGGTCGGTATGGCGGGCCCGCCTGCTGCCTGTGGTGTCCCCTACTATTATCCTCCAATGGCCCAGCCTGCTCCCGGTGGCATGATGATTGGAAGGCCGGCAATGGATCCAGCTGGAGTCTATGTGCAGCCACCGTCCCAGGCATGGCAGAGCGTGTGGCAGAATGCTGCGGCAGGGGATGACGGGTATGCCGCTGCTGTCCCCCCTGGAAGCGGCAGTGAGCAGAGCAGTCTTGATGGACAGAGGTATTGTGTTCAGTCCAGAATCCTTGCCATTATCTTGCGCTACGCTGAGGCATTCAATTTAGGAACAGAAGTCTATCACAAAATTAAGATATCTGACGATAACCACGGCGTTGGAAATTCTTGGGATGATTTATGAGTTGATTGCGACTACATTCAATCTAATGAAGGCTAGACTCCCACTATTGGTTTTTCAATGCTAACTTTGGCTTGTAATTGGGTGCATTCACGAAGCTGCCCTTGTCGTTGGTTTACGCATAGATTGCAGATTTGGATAATGGTAGTCTAGAGTATCCCATGGGCATGATTGTCTTTCTGCTTAACAATCGGACTTTTGGAGAAACTTGTCTGCTAGTTTGTAATCCCCAGCTGTTCGCTGCAGCAATCTTGTCTGCTGTTTCTGTTCATTGTTTTTCCTTTTTAGGGCATCAGCAGGCTGCAACTGCAGGGGGTTTCACCGGCCATGCAGAACCTTCTTTTCTGTGTGAGAGTTTTTGACCTTGTTAGCATCACGTCCACTGTATAAAAAGAGGGTGCTCTCTGCAGTTCTTTTGCAACCCTCACCAGTGAGTGAAAAGGCCTGGAGAGAGATTTGCCTCATCTCCTCCTTGCATCCCCTTATTCAGTAAACCCCCAACCTTTCCTTATATTGTCTCACATATAAACATATATATTAACGGTGGACCTTGCTTCGGGTGTCTTCTGCTCCCTGATGCAACCACGATGCTATTATATATAAGTTGGGAGCTTCTTAGAGAACTGTTGGAAGGCTCAAACACAAAAACATATTACCTAGTTTAGCACAAAGATACCCAAAATGCATCTTCCTTGCAGCCACAAGTTGCTACACAGGAAACTGCTTGTCCTATTAATTTTGTTGTTGCATTGCTTGAGAGTCGAGGGCATTTGACAGTCTTGCCGAGAATGGCAACCCTTGGAAATGAAGTCTAGGTATATTCCCAATTAGGTACGAGATCCTTCACGCTTATCTGAAATATCATTGATCCCTGTTAGAATAGTTGGAAATACTCTTTTTTTTTTTTTTTTTTTTTTGAGAACTGTAATATGATTCCATTTCTCAAAAGGATTACACCAATTCACAAAAGTTTCAGATTTTTTTCAAGTTGGAAGACAATTTGGATTGAAATGCTAGTCTGACTTTGCTGTGAATAAATATCTACTCGATCATGACTTGTGATATTAAATTTCCTTTGCTAGGCAGACTAACCTCTGTAATCAATCTGGGGCTTTTGCGGTGATTCATTCTTGATTGGTTTTTGTGTGCAGTTGACCAAACTGATTTCACATTGTTCTGACGTTGGGAGAAGTGCAGCGGAAGGTGGCTGACACAAGGAGCACTTTTACTGAATCTTACTTGGAACTTTGGTTTGTCACGGACTCGTCTGTCATTTTTTTTTTTTATGGTGACTGTGAATAAACCTACATAATTGAAAAACTCAATCAAGAGGACTCATAAACATGATGCCGGGGCAGCAGCCACAGTTTGCTGCTTTGACTTGACCTGGGATAGTTACCCAGCACCTTCTCATTTCAAGTCCTCCATGGTTGCTGCTATTGCTGGTCTTAGAAAGTGTATTGCCATTGCTGCTAATATCAATCATTATAGGCAAGTGTTATTTTTTTTTTTTTTGATAACCGAGGTATCCGAGCGCCTTCCGGGCCCGACTAGCGGTGGTTGCGACACCTCCTCCTCGGGGTACACGCAATAGCCCGCAAACCACGTGTACCGGGCAAGCCAGGCGAACCTGACGGGCTCAAGAGGACTGAAAGCCCCCACCCACAGAAACACGCTCCTCCTGGGGATTGAACCCAGGACCTCTTGGAAGAGGCCCCAGGCTCCCACCAGTGGGGCTGTGCCCCTGTGGGCTATAGGCAAGTGTTATGATTTCATTATTCTGCCTCCCCATTTGGTAGTGGGTATTTATGGATCTCCATCCTGCCGCAGTCCAAAACTTCTTCTCCTCTTCTGGCACATCAATCCGCCGGCTTAGGTTTATTTTCTCGTCTAATTAGTTTCTTTTGTTCTCCGGCCTAATCAGTTTCTTTCTTCATTCACAGATCACAAGTTCCCATCATAAAAACGATCATTAATGTCATGCAGTAAGCAGAGCATATATCAGAATCACTGGACTGGACGGGTCTTGGTGGTTGGTTCCACGCAACGCAAGACGATGACCATCTAGAATCCATCAATGTGATTACTTTTCTGTCTTTCTCGTCCTTCTCCTCTTCTCATTTTTCATCCTTAAAGCCTTCCTTTCATTTCAAATTAATTCATTCGGAGAAAACGTGCGAAGGCAAAGCTATGGCGAATTTGTGCAGCGCAAATTTCTTTAGCTAACAAATTTAATTCTCTATGTTTTTATATTTATTT
Organism: Lagerstroemia speciosa; assembly: GCA_037672795.1. Lineage (NCBI taxonomy): Eukaryota > Viridiplantae > Streptophyta > Magnoliopsida > Myrtales > Lythraceae > Lagerstroemia > Lagerstroemia speciosa. The sequence continues at coordinate 72,742 of CM075306.1, forward strand.
TTTAAAGTAAATAATCAAATTGGTCATCAAAATTTCAATGAACTATCAGTTTGGACTTTAAATTTGGTTTTGACTGCTCACTTTTATCAGTCAATTTGATTCAGATACTATAACGTCGTTTGCAGATGCTGACGTGGATGGTAGCTGTCATGTGCCACGTCAACGGGTTCCACATGTTATGTGGCGAGTGTGCGCGGCAAATTTCGAGTCTATAAACTTTAGACAAGAAAAATGAGCAGACAAAAATATGTTTGTATTAATTTTGCGGGAATAGTTTCTCTAATAAAATTCTGCAAAGAAAATACAGAAAATGGTCTCCTCTGATTCTCTTTCTTGGATGGTCTCGAACGAGGGCTGTAGAAGCGTAATCTCGATCGAGGAAAGCTGCGGTCCACCGGGGCTTTTGAGCTTGATCCGGTGGGTTCGATGAAATCTGGAGCAAGAAGCCTCAATGGCTTGGTCTCGATCGAGAGGCGGGTCCGACAAAATCTCAAGAGAGAGCAGCCTCAATGGCTTGATCTCAGTCGAAAGCTGGGTCCGATGAAATCCCGAGAGAGAGCAGCCTCAATGGCTTGGTCTCAATCGAGAGTTGGTGGTGGAATCAACGGGGCCTGGGAGCTTGATCCGCTGGGTCCGGCTTGTAGCTCGAGCGAGGGCTGGAGAAGCGTAGTCTCAGTCGAGGGCTGGTACCGACGGGCTTGTAGGCTTGATCCGATGAGTCCGTGCGAAGTCTTCCGAGTATCTTTTTAAATCGGCAGAGCTTCGACGAGTTCTGAAGAGTCTCGATTTCGGCAGAGCTTCTTCAGGTTTTGGCACCTTCTCCTCTGTTCAGTGTGTCGATTTCTGAAGAGGAGCCCTCTATTTATAGAGGAGGAGAGCTGATGTGTCAATCCCCGTGCTTTAATCTGATTGGTTGATCAGAATCGATCCTGACCGTCCATTATGATTTCATGAATAATTATCTGATTTTATTTGTAGATAATATCCATTTGTGGAGATATTTTGTATTTCTCCAGATTTTCTACAATATCATGTATTTATCTGTACAAGATATTATACGTATTATCTGAAATTATATTTGTTAATTCCAGATAATATCAAATATATCGATTAACCACAGATATTTTCCTGTAGATTACCGATAATTTTCCGATGACACGTTTCGTGTATGTACGTATCGAGAAAATTGTGAAATGTAATTTATCCGAGACTTTAATACCGCATTTAATTGGGCATTTAATATGTCGGATAAGTGAGGTGGCAATTTGTGACTGGTTGTGATTTTTCGAGTTCTACAAATGCCCCCTCGAGACTTGCGCACAACTCGTTTTGGTCGAGTTTGAAGTGGGCAGGTCTCGAAATTTTTCTGTATGTTCCAAACGGCAATTTTTTGTCCATGTGATATGCACGTATCTTCATTCTTATTCTCAGGAAATCCGCGAATTGACGCATGTATAGCTTGAAGATAATTGCGAGATGCACAGCTTCGGGAGAAAATTGATCCAAACGGCGTGATATCCTCGGTGGATTGATCCAAAGGAAATTGCCGAGCACCTTCGTTGATCAATCTCCCTATTTTTCTATTAATCAAATCGCATAATATCCTACCAAAATCTCAAAAATGGATCCTAGCAGGATTTGGCAAACAAACTTCTTGGAAAATCTTATGTAGATAATGCCTATAAAGTCTGTATATTTGAGATTGAAAAGCCTGGTGTTCCCATCTCTCTTTATTTTATCATGTCATCGATCGACGAAGGATGGACTCCCACATGTAATCTACTCGGTGAAGGTGGATCCCATGGGGTTAATGGCACAGGCTTTCGCAGGGCGGATACACTTGAAAATGGCCAAGTTTAGGTGCACGACCAAGCCAGCAGCAGGAACTTCGATCCACTGCACGATGAAGACGTGGTGACGAATCAGCCGGGGTCTCTTCTTGGAGCACTCAGCTGTGATGGTGGCTGACAGTGGGCTGTCACTACCAATTTCAAACCTTAGTCAGATCCGAAAGAGACAAACTATTGCGTGAACATGCTCGCGAAGGTCCCCATCGAAAGACGAGCAATGAAGCAGCCGGCCATGAGTGTCGGAGTGATTCCACCAACTGACAACCATCCAAGATTGTCCTCTGTGAGGTTTAGGTGAATTCTCTCCTGCTTCGGTGCTTGCAACCTTCACAATATTGAAACCCGGGCTATTAACAGCTCCGTCCCAGAATTCGTCCCCAGATATTGATCTTCTCCACAACCTTTGTGTCATCGCTGGCCAATCCTTGGACTTTCTCGGCTGCCTCTGGAGATCGGAGATCGCTTGACTGCACAGAGTGCCAACATTCAGGACTCCTGCATGCATGAATCTTTATGTGCGCTTTGTTTTATTTATTTATTTTTATTATAATAACCTTCAATGCATGTAGGAGGCTTGGAGGTTTTGGCACGCCCACGTCTTTCTGATGATGAGAGATTTACTCATGGAGCGGAGTCGCCCATGAACTTGTCATCCTGGTTCAACTTGTATCGAAGCTGCTAGTGCCTCGATGTTTCAAGCTAGATCTCTGTTGCCGTTCAAAGATCGGAAGGCTCTTCTTTGCCCTGCCAATTGGTGAGAGCCAGGTCAAAGAAGATCATTTTTGTGGTGACGTAACCTCCTCAGACCATGGCAAGGACCATTTAAAACCGAAATCCATGATGACTGTCATCACGCGTTCATCGATATGGTCGCCATGCTGATGGATCTTTTGTCGTCTCTCCTTGAATAGTCGGTTGGGCACACTTGAATCCACCAAACAACTTAGAGCACGTGCTTTGCAGCATCTTGATTTGCCACAATGGACTCTTCGACCTTCTAGTTTGTTGGGCTCACGATTTATGACATGGTGCTCTGATCAAAATCCGGTTAAGGAGCAACAACTTCGGGTTACCTCTCTCCACTTCCTTCAAGTGACCGATGCAGATTTGAAGATTTATGAACGCTTGTGATCGCCATGCGCCCTTCTTTCCACTTCAGTTGCATGCAAGGGCCATTCTATGTGTCAAGGATTTCTAGCTCTTTTAAATCTCGCACGCATAAACATGCACTTTAAATTGGAAATCACATGTCTTTGATTGTCCTGCATGTATCTTGATTTTCAGAATATTAGTTATAGTCACAAATACTTGGCTTTGCATTGTGCAGGGTATAATTCAAGACATATGTGATGGTACCAAGCGCATTGGCACTCCACCATCATCTTGAGGAGGATAAGCGCTCATGCTAACTTAGCCTGTAAGTTCACTCGGGGTCAACTCAACTTTGGTTGACTTGACTTGACCCGACGGCTTGCTCATGGCTAACTTGGTATCGATGTGCTTCTCCATTGTTCGTGAGAACCACACTCTATCGTCGCTGTAAAGAGGATAAGCACTTGTGCTGACTTAGCCTGTAAGTTGTTTGGGGTCAACTTGACTTTAGTTGACTTGACCCTACGGCTTACTCGCGGCTAACTTGGCGTCGATGTGCTTCTCCATTGTTCACGAGGACCGCACTCCGTCATTACTACAAGGAGAAACAAGTGCTTGTGCTAACTTAGCCTGTAGGTCCGTTTGGGGTCAACTTGACTTTTAGTTGACTTGATCCTATGGTCTACTCATGGCTAACTTGGTGTCAACCACTTCATCATCGTGAGAAATGTGTTTTGTCATCACCGTGTGGAAGGCAAGTGCTCGTGCCAACTTAGCCTGTAGGTCCACTTGGGGTCAACTTGACTTTTAGTTGACTTGATCCTATAGCCTACTCATGGCTAACTTGGTATCGACGCACTTATCATCGTCTTGAGGAGGGGAAGTGCTGCTTTGCCATCATCATGAGAAGGATAAACGCTCATACCAACTTAGCCCGTAGGTCCGTTGGGGGTCAACTTGACTTCGGTTGACTTGACCCTATGGCTTACTCATGGCTAACTTGGCATTAGCGCGCTTCTCCACTGCCGTGAGGACCGCACTCCATCGTCATTGCAAAGGGGACAATTGCTCGTGCCGACTCAGCCTGTAAGTTGTTCGGGGTCAACTTGACTTAGGCTGACTTGACCCTGTAGCTTACTCACGGCTAACTTGGCATTGACGTGCCTCCCCATTATTCATGAGGACCACACTCCGTCGCCGCTATGAGGATAAAAAGTGTTCACGCTGACTTAGCCTGTAGTCCATTCGGGGTCAACTTGACTTTGGTCGACTTGACTCTATGGACTACTCACGGCTAACTTGGTGTCAACGCACTCATCATCACCTTGAGGATGACAAGTACTGCTTCACCATCATTATGAGAAGCACAAATGCTCGCATCATCTTAGCGCATAGGAGTTGAAACAAAATTCCATGATGATCCCCTTTTCTTTTCTAACCATGCCTTAACTGTGCACACTTTTTTTTATGTTTTTTTTTTATAATGTGACCGAACCTTGACCAATGTGGCCAAGACTGCCTACGTACCCTTGTGAGGGATCAGGTCATGACGTAGTTCAAGAAAGAGTTTTTTTTTTTTGATGATGTGACTGAACCTTAACCAGTGTAGTCAAGGCTGCCTACGTACCCTCGTGAGGGATCAGGTCATGACGTAGTTCAAGAAAGAGTTTTTTTTTTTGATGATGTGACTGAACCTTAACCAGTGTAGTCAAGGCTGCCTACGTACCCTCGTGAGGGATCAAGTCATTACGTAGTTGAGTAGACAAGGGATTTTCTTTTGGCATAGTAGCGCTTTAGGAACTTGCCATTGATTGGGCCAATCTGCAAGCCATCTTTGTCGACCAACTTGTAAGCTCCATTTGTATACGCCTCCTTTACAACATAGGGGCCATCCCACTTAGGAAGAAATTTATTCCCTGTGCGGTGCGTGACAACAATGGGTCTTCGCACTGCGAGGACTAAGTCCCCAACTTGAAATGAGCGTATGCGAAGATGTTTGTTGAAGGACTTAGACATCCGAGCTTGGTAGCATTCAAGACGTTGTTGAGCATCGAGTCTTTTCTCATCTAATGCCTCTAGCTCCTCGAGTCGTAACTTTGCATTTTCTTCACTCGTGAGCCCTTCTTGCACCGCTATTCTCAAAGATGGGATCTGGCGCTCTAGTGGGAGAACAGCTTCAACCCCGTATACCAACGAGTAAGGAGTGGCTTGAGTTGGGGTTCGGTATGTTGTTCGATATGCCCACAAAGCTTCACCGATCTTCTCATGCCAGTCTCTCTTTGACTTGTCAACTATCTTCTTGATGAGACTACAGAGAGTTTTATTGAATGCTTCAGCAAGCCCATTTGCTGCTGCGTTGTAGGCGGAGGAGTTGTACTGCTTGAAGCCAAAGTTTTCACAAAGTTTGTCCATGGCCTTGTTGTAGAATGGCTTCCCATTGTCGGTGACAATATATCGAGGCACACCGTATCTAAATATGATGTTCCCGCGTATGAAGTTGACCACCGTCTCCTTTTTCACCTCACGGAATGGAGCAGCTTCAGCCCACTTGGAGAAGTAGTCAGTAGCAGCAAGGATGTATGCATGCCCGCCAGATGATTTGGTGTCAGTGGTCCGATGATGTCTAAACCCCATGCGTCAAAGGGCCATGAGGCAACTGTAGGATGTAGCGGCTCTGGTGGTTGGTGAATAAAATTTGCATGAACCTGACATGCTTGACATCTCTTTGCATAGTCCATGCAATTCTTCACCATGGTAGGCCAATAGTATCCCATCCTCTTGAGTTGGAAGTGGAGTTTTGGACCTGATTGGTGAGCACCACAAACTCCAGAGTGCGCCTCCTCTAATGCCTTGGAAGCTTCATCATCGTCAAGGCACCTTAGGAAGATGCCATCAAAAGATCGCCGGTAAAGGTTCCCCTTAAAATAAATAAACCGAGGCGCACGACGCTTTATGTCAGTTTTGCGCCTGGGCTTGTCTGGCAACTTGCCGTATTCCAGGTAATCGATAAGAGGCTGTCGCCAATCTTCCTTATCGATTTCGTAGACTGACGTTGCTCTACATTCTTCATCATCTTGAGCATCGTCCACTGGAGGAACAACCCATCTTTGGCATATCGGGACCTTCATTTCTTCTCCCGTCAAAGTGAGGGCAGATGCCAAGCAAGCAAGTGCATCAGCTTGCTTATTCGATTCCCTCGGAACATGTGCTAACATGAAATGCTCGAATTGCTGAAGGAGTTTACCAGCATATTGAGCAAATGGGATCAACTCGGGCTTTTTCACCTCGTACGTCGAGAGGAGTTGATTCACGACTAGCTTGGAATCCCTGAAGATCTTAAGCTCAGCAATATTCTTCTCTACTGCCATCTCGAGTCCAAGAATTAATGCTTGGTACTCGGCAACATTGTTTGAGCACCTTTCGGTAAGGGCAAAAGCATAAGGCAACACATCGCCTTCTGGAGTGACAAAGACGACTCCTGCCCCTACGCCATGTCTGCTTGCTGCTCCGTCGAAGTACATTCTCCAGGGTGGTGTCGGCTCAACAAGCATAACATCCTCGTCAGGTAAATCATCCGAGAAGTTCCAAGTATCGGGAATCGGATGGTTAGCAAGGAAGTCCGCAAGAGCTTGCCCTTTAATTGCCTTTTGAGGTACGTAGACAATTTCGAGGCCTTGCAACAACAATGCCCACTTACCTACTCGTCCTGAAAAGTCAGAGCGGGACATGATGTACTTGAGAGGGTTCACCCTTGAGATGAGTCGAACTGAATGCGCTTGAAAATAATGTCGCAGCTTTTGGACAGAGAATATCAAGGCCGAACATATTTTCTCGATCGGCGTGTAATTAATTTCTGCCACAGCCAAGGTTCGACTCAGGTAATAAAGGGCACTCTCCTTCTTCTCCTCGTTTTCTTGTGCGAGAAGGACGCCCAAGGAGCGTTCCTGAGCTGAAAGATAGAGTATGAGTGGTCGACCCGGTATCGGAGCCTGCAACACGGGTGGCCTAAGCAAATATTCCTTTATACTCTGGAAGGCATTCTTACAGGCCTGGTCCCAAATGAACTCCACATCTTTCTTCATGAGCCGATTAAATGGTTGACATCGTCCGGCAAGATTGGAAATGAAGCGACGGATGTATGCCAACTTCCCTTGTAGACTTTTGAGCTCATGAAGGTTCCTTGGCTCGGGCATTTTTAAGATTGCATCAATCTTTGAAGGATCAATCTCGATTCCACGATGCCGAACAATAAACCCAAGAAACTTGCCAGATGTGACCCCGAATGCGCACTTCAAAGGGTTCATCTTGAGTTGGTAACGACGCAGACGGTCAAACACTTTTTGAAGATCTATTAAGTGCTCTCCCCTTTTCTTGGACTTCACAACCAAGTCATCAACATAGCACTCGACCCGCTTGTGAAGCATGTCATTGAATATCTTCTGCATCGCTCTTTGATACGTAGCCCCTGCATTTTTCAATCCAAATGGCATAACTTTGTAACAGTAAATGCCTTTTGGAGTCCGAAAAGCTGTCAGTTCTTCATCCTTTGGGTCCATGCGGATTTGGTTATAACCGGACATTCCATCCATGAAGGAGAGGGCTTCATGACCGGTCGTTGCATCAACCATGATTTCTGTGATGGGCAACGGAAAGTCGTCCTTGGGGCATGCATTATTGAGGTCACGAAAGTCTACACAGATGCGAATTTGGCCGTTTTTCTTTCTCACTGGCACGATGTTCGCAATCCAGGTGGGATAAGGGACCTCTCGAATGAATCCTGCTTCAATCAATTTGTCCACCTCAGCTGTTATTTGAGGTAGCAATTCGGGATGGTATCGTCTCTGTGCTTGTTTGATCGGTCGCGCACCGTGTCTAATAGAGAGGCGATGCACTGTGACCTTCGGGTCCAATCCTGGCATTTCTCTATAGGACCATGCAAAGACATCCCTATATGCAGTGAGAAGTTTGACATAGGCCTCTTCCTCTTCTAGACTTAGGCTTGCGCTTAGGAAGATTGGACGTCGTTCTTCCTCGGTCCCTAGGTTGACCTCTTTTAGCTCATCGACGGTGGCCTGCCCTCCTTCTTCCAAGGCATCCGGGGCTTCCTCTACTTCTGCCTCTTCAGCCTGGCCCTCATCAATATCTTGGATGGTGACGTGACAAGATGATACTGCATCATCATCCATGGCTTGACTACTCCCCTCATTCGGTTTGGTCAGGACTACCATTCGGGTGTTTGCCCTCAATGTGTTGTCCACCGTCACTTCTAACTTCAAGCGCCTCTGCATCCTTGAAGGAATTATGCTGTGAAGATCCTTCGTTTCAACGAACAAAGGAGTTGCACTCTCTTTTTGTGCCGTCAGGGTCTCATCAATTTGACTAGTTGGCGACGAAGGTCCCAATCTTTGCTTAATTGACCTCCTTTTGTTCTCCTCAGGGACCTCTCCTAGTCTATCAAAGACTGATGATCTCTTAGGACGCTTGCCCAAACGATCGAACACGGAAGGCCGTGCAGATAAGACTGGCTCTGGCGCTGGCTCTGGCTCTGGCTCCGGCTCTAGCGCTGGCTCTGGCTCCGGCTCATCTTCACCTTCTGCAGAGATATACTCTGTATAGGCCTTCCTTATAGGGAAGCGTATGGGTTTGGATGGAGTATAACCCAAACCAGCTCGCGAGCTTCCAACAGCATACCCCTGCCCTTTTAATGCAGCCTGCGTCTTGGTCAACCCTCTTGTGCTTGCGTTGGACCTTGATAATGATTTCATATCTTGGTCATACCCAGCCTTTGCAAGCAGCTTGTAAGCGTTGGGGTCGAATCCATCTTGACGCTTTGTAGGTAGCGACCCTTGTATGGTGTGTGGTCCCTGCGATGGCCGTCTGAACCCTTTTAAGGGAGGACTGGAAGGTTTGACTGCATCAATTTTTGTGATGGGCAGGTTTAGCCCTTCCAAGCCCTCACCCTTCAAATCATTGCCGCATGCGAAGGGAGACTCGCCTTCCTTCCTCTGTCCCTTTGGGACATACCGCAAGACAGGCACTGGCCTTTTTTCCTTAATGACTGGCTCGTCTCCCTTGCTATTACTTGAGGAAGCATCAAATGTCATCGCCTTCTTCGTTACCGGCTCTCCTTGTTTCAAGCCTTCAGCAACATCAGGTTGTTGCAACTTTTTCTTATCTTTCGAAGGCGACGTGTGTTGTACCCATCCCGTCACTTTGCTTTTGATATAAAATTTTGCATCAGCAAAGTGAGCCTCAGCTTCTGTAAATGGCTTATCATCTGCAATAACCGTTTTCTGGCAGCCATCCTTGATGTACTTAAAGCACTGATGGAGGGTGGATGGTACTACCTCATGCTCATGAATCCAAGGCCGACCTAGGAGCAAGTTATAGGTCGTCTTCGCGTCTATCACATGGAAGAGCGAACTTGACTCCATGTCATCTATCAGCAAGTCAACTTTCAATTTGCCGATAGCCCTTTGCCCCCCTTGGTTGAAGCCTTGGATCATCAACCGACTGTCTAGGAGTTCATCAGCTGCCACTCCTAGATTCCTCATGACTTGAGCGGGCATGATGTTCACCGCAGAGCCCCCATCTATCAATATCCGGTTCACTCGTTGTCCCCGGACATAGCCGGCCACAAAGAGTGGCCGATTGTGTGACTCGACTCCCAGGACAAGGTCTTCATCAGTAAACGTGATTGCTTCAAGGCAATCTATCTTGGGAGTAGGATGAGAGACGTCAGCCTCACTTTTCTCCTTGTCCTCTTCACCAACAGTTTGGTTGCAAGAGGATGAGGAAGTCACCGCGTCTCGCAGCTTCTTTGGAAGAAAGTCCCATAATGTGATTGGGACTCTCGCCTTCTGATGAAAAGGCTCTTCAATTTCAACGAGCGTTTTAAGCGTTCCCTTGGAGGCCGGCTTCTTCTTCCTTTGAATTATTTTGGACCGAACTTTCGGTCCCTTGGCGGCCTTGCATGAAGCATGCTTTCGTGCCCTTCGAGGGATGGCCAACTTTTGTGAGGCATGCCCCCGAGTGCTTTGTGATGAGTGTAGGGTAGGCTTCGAAGCTCTCCTCCATCTCGTGACAAGGGTCCAACCCTCCTCATCTACCCCAACACGATCCACAACAGCACATGTGGGGGGCTTAGTGACTGTCGTTGTCACTGCTACGATTGCCGAGCATCTCATGGGACTGGAGATGCGCAACGGGTAGGAGTAAGTTGCTTCGATCTGGACGGGCTCGTTACTGCCAAACCTGATGGTTCGTAAAGACACCTCCTCAGGTTCTTCCATCATGGAAATGGTGTTGCTGGTGGTCACATCATCATCGAATGCGATCTTACCTTGGCGTGCCAAGTCCATGATCTTTTCCTTCAGAACAAAGCACCTTTCCACAGGATGACTCACCAGGCGATGGTACATGCAATAATTTGGGTCGTTCGTACGACCCGCTTGTTGTGGACGCTTCATTGGAGGTAGCTCAATCAGCTTCAACTCGAGCAAGTGCTCGAGCATACCTGCAACGTCAGAGTCCGGGAATGGGTATGTCTTGTTCTGCAACTCCTCCAGTGTAGGCCGCGTCTTTGCCTTCTGCTCAACGGGAGGAGCCTTTTCTTCTTTCTTCTTCTTTCCGGAGATCTTAACCGGGGCAGTAGTAGCAACAGTCAGAGCCTGCTTGCCGTCTGTCTTGGAGGAGGACTTGCCCCCCTTTTTCGTATCCTGGCGCTCCTTCATTTTGCCAGGCTCGAGTACAGGTGGCCCTTGCACACCGCTGGTCCTAATGCTCAGCTCCATGTCGTGTGCACGGGTTGCAAGCTCTTCAAACGTGTGGGGCTTGATCCCTTGCAGGATGTAGCGTAAGCCCCAGTGCATCCCTTGAATGCACATATCGATGGCGGAAGCTTCAGATAGACGGTCCCTGCAATTGAGGCTCAAGTTTCTCCACCTTTGGATGTAGTCCGTGACAGGCTCATCTTTCAGCTGGCGGGCGCTGGTGAGTTCTATCATACTCACCGTGCGCTTGGTACTGTAAAACCTATTCAAAAATTCTCGCTCAAGTTGGTCCCAGCTATCAATGGAGCTAGGCTCGAGGTCGGTGTACCACTCGAACGCGTTGCCCTTCAATGAGCGAACGAACTGCTTCACTAGGAGGTCTCCCTCAGTTCCTGCGTTATTGCAAGTCTCGACGAAATGGGCAACATGTTGCCTTGGATTGCCCTTCCGTCGAACTGTTGGAACTTCGGCGGTTGGTAGTTGGCAGGCATCCTCATCATGTCAATCCTGTGAGTGTAGGGCTTGACATATGCAGTCATTGAGGAGCTACTCACCTGTACTTGGCCCCTCAGGGCTTCTTGATGATCTCCTGCAATTGATCTGCAGGGATGGAACCATCAGCACCGACACGCAGCATCTTCATAGATGACGTTGCCGTTGTGACATCGGTGGTGACGCCTGTAGTCTGTCCTTCTGTAGGAGCAACCTGTGGAGTCTCCACCGAAGTCGGCACTCTTGGGGCAGCTGCAACAACTCCTGATGCGTGCACTTGCCTTGAGGGGTTGTTGTGTACTTGGCTTGATTCTTCCATGTTCTCAAGCCTATTCATCAGGTATGCGATTTGCGAATCGCGCTCCTGAATAGTCTTCATCAAGCCTTCCAGCGTCTTGGCCATGATGGAGACTTGCTCCTCGAGCGATGATGTGTTGGTCATCATCGCCGGCAGCACTCCTGTGTTGCGTGAGCTCTCAGCATCAGTAGCCAGCATCCGAGGTGAAGGAGGAGCAGAGTCATCACTACTTTGCAGGTCTTCAATCTCAGTAGTGACCTCCCCCTTTGCAGCACTTTGCTGCTCCTGCAGGATATGTTGAGCCAGCACTTGCTCAACGAGGGCGGGCACATCAATGTCCGCACCCTGTCCTGCCGGGGTGGATGAGGCACTGGGTAGGCTAGAGCCAAAGACAGGATTGGTCTTTATCGTGACTCCACCTTGCGCCATTATCTCCCTAGCTCTGCTCCTGGTGTGAACCCTCTGTTGGGTCTCCACGGTGGAGTCTATAGCAGCTTCATCAGCACAGTTTTTGTCCTTGGGGTCAATGACGACGAACTTCCTCGGAGCCATAACAGCTTTCAAGTTTGATCTTTGAAAAGAGAGATGAGAGGTAGAGAAGGTCCCACCGGGCGTGCCAGAAATTTGTGCGCGGCAAATTTCGAGTCTATAAACTTTAGACAAGAAAAATGAGCAGACAAAAATATGTTTGTATTAATTTTGCGGGAATAGTTTCTCTAATAAAATTCTGCAAAGAAAATACAGAAAATGGTCTCCTCTGATTCTCTTTCTTGGATGGTCTCGAACGAGGGCTGTAGAAGCGTAATCTCGATCGAGGAAAGCTGCGGTCCACCGGGGCTTTTGAGCTTGATCCGGTGGGTTCGATGAAATCTGGAGCAAGAAGCCTCAATGGCTTGGTCTCGATCGAGAGGCGGGTCCGACAAAATCTCAAGAGAGAGCAGCCTCAATGGCTTGATCTCAGTCGAAAGCTGGGTCCGATGAAATCCCGAGAGAGAGCAGCCTCAATGGCTTGGTCTCAATCGAGAGTTGGTGGTGGAATCAACGGGGCCTGGGAGCTTGATCCGCTGGGTCCGGCTTGTAGCTCGAGCGAGGGCTGGAGAAGCGTAGTCTCAGTCGAGGGCTGGTACCGACGGGCTTGTAGGCTTGATCCGATGAGTCCGTGCGAAGTCTTCCGAGTATCTTTTTAAATCGGCAGAGCTTCGACGAGTTCTGAAGAGTCTCGATTTCGGCAGAGCTTCTTCAGGTTTTGGCACCTTCTCCTCTGTTCAGTGTGTCGATTTCTGAAGAGGAGCCCTCTATTTATAGAGGAGGAGAGCTGATGTGTCAATCCCCGTGCTTTAATCTGATTGGTTGATCAGAATCGATCCTGACCGTCCATTATGATTTCATGAATAATTATCTGATTTTATTTGTAGATAATATCCATTTGTGGAGATATTTTGTATTTCTCCAGATTTTCTACAATATCATGTATTTATCTGTACAAGATATTATACGTATTATCTGAAATTATATTTGTTAATTCCAGATAATATCAAATATATCGATTAACCACAGATATTTTCCTGTAGATTACCGATAATTTTCCGATGACACGTTTCGTGTATGTACGTATCGAGAAAATTGTGAAATGTAATTTATCCGAGACTTTAATACCGCATTTAATTGGGCATTTAATATGTCGGATAAGTGAGGTGGCAATTTGTGACTGGTTGTGATTTTTCGAGTTCTACAGCGAGTTATGAATGGGTGAAGTTAAAAATAAAAAATAATTTTATCCACTTATTGACGTGGCAGCTACCGTCCACATCAGCATCCGTAAACGATATTATAACGCCTAAACCAAATTAACTGACAGAATTAAATAGTGATGATCAAATTGATGGTTTTAAAACTTTAAAACTAAAATGATAATTCGCTACAAATTTAAAGACCAATTTAATTGTTTACTCTATATTTTATGATGAAAGGAGACAAAACAATTTGTTTCTTGAATTTCGTTGACAACTTTGAAATGATCAATTAATTGAAATTATTCAACACTACTTTCTTTTAAAGTTTAAACAAAGTTTCATAGATAACTAAAAGAGATTTATTTCCTAGTCAACCTCAACCATCCATGGGAAAGGGTGGTTTTTGAAATTGATTAAAAAAAAAAGAGAGAGTAAATTACATAAAAATAACATAATTTACTCATTTCTTAAAAAAATCAAACGTTTTAAATTTGAAAAATAAAATGATTTAATTTTTTTACCCAAATTAAATCAAACCTTTCAAAATTTGAAAATAAAATCATGTTGTTTATTTTTAATATCAATTTAAACTAGAATTTTATATTTCAAGCCTAAAATTATATTATTTGATTTTACTATTGAATTAGGTTAATTCGTCTAACTTGAGAGTAAACGCAAGACAACCGATCCTTTGTTACATTTTTCTTTATTACATAACAAAAGTATATTAGAAATTTTCTTTAAAAATACATCAAATTCTTACATATAAAGTCCTCTTCGTATTTTCTCATAATTAATACTAATATTAATTTAGGAGAATATTATTAAATTAATTTTAAATAAAATCACTCTAATGTTGTGGACTGTAGAAAAATGATAAGAAAAGACTAAGTAAAATCTATTACACAAACTTAACAAAAAAAAAAATCTATTACACAAACACATAACTTTATACTTTAATATATTAGTCTAAATAAAATAAAATAATTTATTTTTAAATCTAAAATATTTGATTTAATTTAAAAATAAAATAAAATTTAAATTGAAACGTTTGATTCTTTTCGAGAAAATGGGTAACTATGTGTTCTTATATGCAATTCACGCTAAAAAAATTATGAATACGTAATAATAACTTCCAGGCGAAGGGAATAACTACCCTCCCCCCATCGCCGCGTTACCAGCTTTCCCTCTCCCCGAACTGACTAGTGAGCCAACCGTAGCTAGGGTTTTTGTTCGAGAGAAGATGGATGCTATTGATTCAGTCGTCGATCCCCTCAGGGAGTTTGCCAAGGACAGCGTTCGCCTCGTCAAGCGCTGCCACAAGCCTGATCGCAAAGGTGATTAGGTTTTTGTGGATCTGTTTCAGTGGTTTATATTCTCTCTTTTCTGGTTCTCATGGTGCGATCCCGGTGGCAGAGTTCACGAAGGTCGCTTTCCGTACAGCAATCGGCTTCGTGGTGATGGGATTTGTTGGCTTCTTCGTTAAGTTGATATTCATCCCGATTAACAATATAATCGTTGGATCCGGTTAGGTAAATTCACATAGCGCTTGAATTACCTTCTATCTTGTCCATCATCCCGATTGTTTCCCGATCTTTTTTGTTGGATCAGTCAGATCATTTCTTCGTTAAATCTCTTATTTCAGCTTCCATTTCATATATTTAAACTTCTGAACGGAATCCTTGCGATGAAAATTATATTTCAGATCATCGTTAAAAACTTGTTGAGCTTTTCTCTTGATGAATCTATTCATTGCTGCTCTCATGCCACTCATATCATGCAGAATTTGTGATCATAGCTAGGGCTCATAATGGTGTTCTTTGGTGCCATCGCATAGAAATACCTTATTATTTTGATTTACACCTTTCTCTCGTACTTCTATGGTGATTTGCGCAAGCCATGTGGTTGAATTTCATCGAGATTATTCCTTTTAACATAATTGCTACTCTTATAGACGCTGTGCACCTCATGTCTCTGAAGCGATCTTAAATTTTAACTCATTATTACTTATTTTTGTTTGGCATATCCAGTCAGTGATGACGAATTTGTTATTACTGCAGGCTAAGAAGGTTATTACTCTTGACTGCTGAGAGGACTGAGATGTTTCCAGGACTAAGTGCATGGTGGAATGGCCAATGTTTTAAGTTTTCTAGATATTCATGGGTTATCTGAATGCTGAACACTTAGGATACTTTTTAAACTTCTTTTTTTTTTTGTCTTGATTGGTACCTGACTGGTTGTCTTTTTAAGAAGTTATTAATAGTTGATTTGGGATTATCCTTTGCTGCTGCTGTAGTTGAATGCTTGCCATACCTTGAATTCTTAGGTTACATTAAATTGTCATGATATTTGAGTACTTCTGCGTTTGGAGAAAACTGTATCTCCTGTTGCCTGCTTGTCTATAAGTTATAGTTATCAGGATATGCTGTTTCCCAACCATTATGCTTCTTACATCTCATGCGATGAGTACCTTTATTAGAAGAAGGCGGGACTATTAAGATGGCTCTAACACTTCCCCATTGCGGAAAAGTTTTTCCTCCTCTTGTGGAAGGATTATCAACATTTTTGGTCGCTTCCTGCTTCACTGACTCTGGTATTTGTTTTTAAACATAGAAGTACTGAGGTTTGTTGGGTTTTATTTAAATTTTATTTTTTATGGACCATTTCATATGTCAGTCCCTTGAGATATGGTTATGTCTATTTCAGGTGCAGATCACATTGTTGACCCAAGGTTCCGTCTGTGTGTGCCAGAACCTTGTGGTGCTTGATTTTGTAGCAAAGATACAGGCAAATTGGTAACTTCTAAAGCTGTTTCACTGAGAAGTAATGATGACTTATTTTGAAAACTGCCTTCTCTCTCTCTCTCTCTCTCTCTCTCTCTTTTGGAGAAGTATTAGACTTTAATTCCAACTGACTTCCAAGATACAGGGACTTCCTGGTTTTAGGAGTTAGAAAATGTACAGCTCCATGGGCAGGTTAAAATAAATCCCTTAAAACTAGACTGTTTGAGTATCTACTAATTCCTACTTTGCTTTGTATATTTGACAATACTTTTTAAGGGCATACTAGCATTATTTACAATCTGTTTTGCTGTGCTTTGAAAGCTGAGGTGTGCATCCTGAAAGATCTTCGCATTTCTGCCTTGCCAAATGTTATAGATATAGCTTGTCCAGCACAATGTGTATCAGGGATTCAAAAGATTTTCCTCTTCCAATTGCCATACCCTTCCTCAGTTCCTCAGCCCACCTCTTGCCTTCTTTTTGCCAGGACATCGGCTTGATTCTTGTACTGAATGTGCAATTGACAAGTGAAGAGCAGTTCCCTCGCCCTTGAACTATTCATCATTTGTCAACTGCATCCTCAGTGCAGGAATAAATCTGGTGTTCTGGCAATGACAGACTCAAAGCAGTGTTTCAGATTTCCATGCATGGAGTATGTCATTAGCCCTTCAATTTCCGTGAAAATTCTTTGTTATATCTGCACCTTTTGCCATTTAACCATGCTTTTTCTCTGACAAGCATCCAAAAAAATTGAGCTGTGGTCTTTGCTGATATATTTCTTTGTTATTTGAGACAGCGGAAGCTTGATAATTGCCATTGGCCACATTCTCGTTGCAGCAGGATACCTCTGCCTGAATCAGAGGTACTCTCTCCTATGAAATTGTAAAATTTTTTTTTCAACTGTATTCATGGGTGATTTGTTGCTCCTAATTTTAGCTTATGTTAAATAATCCAAAAGCATTCTCTTTCCATAGCGGTACAAACAAATAAAAATGATGTTATTTTGGGACACAGAATTATGCCGTATCTAGATGCGATAGAATGAGTATATATCTTGACAAAATCTCAAGGAAAGTTGAAAAGGTACGTCAATTTGCCAATAGAATAATCAGATGTGTCACTTAGTCTGAAAATAGGTCACCAGACATGAGGTTCTGACCTTTTGTTCGAACACTTCCTGAATTTTCTTGAAGCATTTCATACCCATCATGACCCGTCGGTAGAACTTTAATATTTTCATCGGGTGATGTATATGGAAGGAATAGCAAATCATATTTGAAAGCAAGTTAATAGAGCTGATGATGGAAAAGCATTATTGGGTTATTAGTAGTTGGTGGTTCTGGGAAGCATTGGAAAGGATTCAAATGGCAATCATTAAAGTGCGGCTTGTTTCGGTGTGTAGCATAGTATAATATCATATTAGTAAACTTTACATTTTGCTTATTATAATAAGATATCATATGGATTTATAATGTACATTAAGTATTGGGAAAGCTTGCTTTTATGGCACTTTTGGTTTGCAAAAATGAAATAGACAGTGAATAATATAAATAGGGAAAAAGAACAGGGGAACGTAATTAAATGATAAATAAAAAATGTTACTACTTGGCTGAAGAAAATAAAGGTCATATAGAATATTGTATTTAAATATAGCTGGATAAAATTTTTTCAATATATATTAAAATTATGTTGAGATAATATTTAAAAAATGGCCCTCAAGCCTTTGTGGACCCTAATTACGACATTTTTCGTATGTTTATGGTTATAAAATAATTAAATTATAAAAATTTTTATGATAATCACTATTTGAGTTGTTGTCTTATTTAACAAATTATGCAGTTTGGTGCAATTTAGTAGAAATCTCAATTTTTTAAAATAATATAGAATAATGAAATAAAAAATCTCCTTCCCTCCCTCCCGAATCCCGATGTCTCCCTTTCCACCCGTTTTCCTCGCCCCTTCTCTCTATCTACCCCCACTCTCTCTGTCTAGGCCACCTCCCTCCCACGCAGCCGCCCCACCCTCTCTCTTGCTCTTTCCCCTTCTTTGTCACTTTTATGGAGAGAGAGGGGAGCAATTGAGGTCAAGAGAGAGGAGAAGATCGAGTAGTAAGGGAGGGGGAGTGGTGGGGGTGGATGAGGCGGGGAGAGAGGCAAGAGAGAGGGAGCGAGGGTAAGGGGGTGGGTGGGAAAAGCGGGGAAGGGGAAAAGAGATGGCGGGGAGGGGGATGGGGAAGGGAACGCAGGGGAGGGAGGGAGCGTGCGACGGAGAGCGAGGTGGAAGCGCGAGAGGGGGGAAGCGAGCGAGCGAGGGAGAGGTAACGGAGCGAGGAAGAAGGGACCTGGGATAGGTTGTAGCAGTTAACATTTTTATTATTTTATGATTTTATTTTAGTAAAATTAGGGTTAATATACAACAATTCAACTATTTCATGATTCCTTATTTTATTATATGGAATCGACCCGAACTTTATTAAAATTTATAGATGGGTTTTAATCAGTTCTAGATCTATTCTTTGTCCGAGCAGAACACGATTGGGGTCGGTGCTTGCCCTAACACGATTGGGGTGACGTTTTTACAAGAATGAAATCCTGGTGGTCCATCTCTGTTCCGGATAAAATGCTAGCGAATATGGCCCAGTACTCGACAACTGAGCCAATGATCGGCACGTGTATAATTATATACTAGGCATATGGATAGCCTAGCTCAACAAGGTACAAGTTGGGCTGTTTAAACCCAACATATTGAGCAAGTACTCAGGCCCTTGTTGGGCCGTCACTGCGGTCTATAACGACGTGCGCGAGCCCACTTTACATGCAGCATTACGTCATCAGGGCCCGAAGAGTCCTATTAGTCACCAAGTGGGCCAAGTTCTACTACGAGCCCGTGACGAGGCCCACATATGAAATGGCTTCATCTGTGGGCCTACATAATTTACACCTCGCATGCCTTCAAGGCCCGTACGATCCAGTGGGCAGATTCGTTTCGTGAGCCCTCCTCTCAGAGTAAAGCCGAGCCTGTTAGGGAGATGGATTAGGCTCTACCAGGCCTAGACCGCCCAACTGCTCTGCCCACAGAAGAAACGGAATATCAGCTGTCACAGAATTCATACTGCGTTGAACCCTATAAGCATTTGATATGAGGCAAATGATCAGCTAGGATAGGCCACGGGATTTTATTAAAAAAAAAAAAGGGCACATCTGACAATCGATAACAGTCCGCGAGGCTTCATCTGAAGTTTCTTTAGGCATAAAGACGTGCTCTCTTGTTTGCAGATGAGTTGCAGATGAGTTTACCCGGGGTGACAGAGGTGCAGCCCGATGCAATTTCCCTTACTAACATGTGGGCCAATGAACATCCAGACACGGCATCCGACTAGACCATGGGGGGTCAAAACGAAAGTTCCTCCCTCTGAAGAGGATGCAACAGTGACTCTGTAAGGCTTTCCAAAGAAAACTGCGATCAATGTAAACAAAAATCTCCCCATTATTACCTCACTACTCACCAAAAGCAACTCAACTGATTAGGTGTACTCCATTAACATCATCTATTACCTCACTGCACACCAAAGGTAACTCCACCCGCTGATCATGTATACTCCGTCAACATTATCTTCATCTGAAGGACACCTATGACAACCATCAACCATGCCAAACACATACAGTGCAAAGAAACTCATACCGGTTCTTGTGTTGAACCTCGCAGACTTCTCAGGATTGCCACCAAGCATTTAAATCCAATACTGCCGATAGCTGTGACCTCCAGAAATTTGCATATGCATAAGAAAATTGGATGAGATGACAAGGCATTCAAAACAAAGTTAAGTTGTATCAAATTTTCATATAAACATTACAAAATGTTCAAACATTTAGTTTGTCACTTACATTAAAATGCAAGAGACAACTTCCATCGCATATCCATCTGACAAGTTGAAGCGGCATATCGCCAATGGAAACTGTTCAATCATATAATTTCACAAAGGCTACTGCCCTAGAAACAACACCGATGGCACCACTATGCAGCAGATTATAGAAGATTATGCATACCTAAGTTTACCTTAACTAAAGCGTCATGCAATTTACTGACAAAAATGTAATTGCCATCAGAGAGAATTACTCAGCTGCATCCTTGCTCTGCAATAGTCATGGGGATAGTCATCATCAAGAGAGATACAGTTCACCCTTAGCCATTTACACAAATAATCTGGCAACGTTTACACCAGATTTTAAATATTAAAAAGTTCTTGAAATTAGCAGAAATATGATAAAGTAACCACATTGGAATTCCAAGAAATCATGTAATTTCGCGTAAGGGAATGTAGTATTAGCTCAAAGTCAATTCCACAGTTATGCAGGAAGATGATGAATAAGGCTTCAACTCTTTTGAAATGTCTTCAGCTTCCACCTTCAAGAATTTTTGCTTCTCCATCTCAAAACTCTCTTCTAGATTCCTTCCTGCTTTCTGACTGCCAGACCCTACCAAAGCTCGAAAGCTAACTGGAATCATACTCTCTCTTAGCAATTTCTCATCTTCCCTCCAACTACATCTCATCTCTCTCTTTTCTGCCCATGCAGCTCCCGCCCGCTTTAAGTTTTCTTTTCAATATTTCCGTGGCTTGTTTGAAACAGAATAAGTGGTTATTTGATGATGTCTTTACAATGTAGCGTACCAGATTATGTTCAGAAGAGTCCAGTCAAGGAGTTGCAGTTCCTGAATGCAACTTTCCTCCAACCCATTTATTAATTGCAGAAATTTCCTTTTTCAAATTCTGCAAACCCAAAGAGGACGAAAATATCACTTGGTAAAAAATTAAAGCCGGTCAAATTTTCAGAATAAATCATTCAAAACGCTTCCAGTCCATACGACACCTAACGATAGTTATCTTACCCATGATAGAAGGTAATCATAATTTTAAGAGGAAGCAGTAAATAAGTATAAAACATAACGAGCTACTTCTAGATAAATACCATGAGAACTACTTTCTTCATTCCTGAGCCATCCAACCTAATAAACCTGGCACATCCTAATGGGAATAAGAGAGTCATCGAATCACTTTCCGATGCTAAATCATTGTAAAAACTCGAGTTTGAATCAAGTTTGCATTAGTATTTAGGTAGCATTATAATTTGGTCTCCACTTTAATGGTCATTTAAATATTCCCGAGTGTTTTATGTATTTTTGGATCCTGAGTCGATGTTATAGTGTAGGTTACAGGTTAATTAGGTGGATGAATCTCGACCAGGGCTCACGAAGACAGGAAAGAAATTCGGATGACAAGCTGGCCAGCGATGTCATGACACAGCATCATGACAATCCAGAGCAGAATACGTTATGTTCAACAATGTCGTGACAGAGACTACACTCACACGAAATCTTTTTAATTCGGGAATATCTAATTTCCTTAATATGTGAGCACCCAGGTCACACCAAATGTTATAGAATAATTAAAGATCCCAACAGATTTGTGGAAGAAAAGAAAAACATTTGTCCCTTTTCATGAAAAATATTTTTTAAAGTGATTTTAGGAAATTGTGATTTGAACGAAATATTCTCTTTTTGAGGAATTTTTTACCTTTTGGGAATGAAAAGATCCATGTAACGAGATAAATAGTGGACCCACACTACCTCCTTTACACAATTGAGAATCATCCGTTATGAAGTAAAAGAAAGACTTTGACAAGGAGGAAGGCTAAGGCCTTAAAGATCCAGTTTGAGTGGAGACACCAAATCCGTTTGTGTCAATTTAATTACTTCGCTCTCTTTTATGATTAGATTGATGTCTAAGTATTTTATTCTAAGTGACACAAGGAACCTAGCCATATCTTTTAGTTTTGCATCAATATCTTCCATGCTAGTTGATTATTTGTGGTGTAACATACTTAATGCTATTTAATTGATTGACTATAAATTTTAAATTGATTCAGAAGTTCAATTGAACTCGAGAGAGAAATTTTAAATTAAGCCGAATAGGGGTGAAAATGATATGGTCGGGTGCTTTTATTTTGTAAATTATCAAGCACTGATATTCGGTCTTTTTTAATTCTAAAAAACCATACCGTGAACCATTTGGTTATGAAAAACCAACAATTTTGGATGCAATTATTTCAAATGGATTTTTTGGCCTAGTTATTAATACAATTAAATTAGCATTAGGATTTCCATTGAAAAAATTCTAATAGAAAATATTTACATCTAATTACGTATGAAATTACACTTTTTCTCAATAAATTCATTATTCTATTTTGTTCTAATAATCATACACAAAAATTACAAAAGTAAAAAATTAATCCTTCTATTTTGTCAAGCTCCAAGAATTTGATTTTTTTGAGTTGGACTTGGTTGGTTTTTCATTTTTCCGACTTTTTACTTACACCTCTAAAGCTGGCTATAGTATAGCCTAGGTTAATTCGTGTTGAGAGACAGAATTATCCTTAAGATAGATAGAGATATACCTTATTATCCTAGTTAACCATAGGTAACCAATTAGAGTTAAGACAAAGGGCTCTCACTTGTTAATCACTTAGAGATAAGAGTAGGTTAACTTGTTATTGAGGATAAAGTCTTACAAGAAGAACTGCATAAGGTGAAATTTGAATCTAGGTTAATAATAAAATCAATCAACGACATAGGTATAGTTATATCAAGATCGAAGTAGCGGCTAGGGAAGAAGTGATTTTTAAACTTTCATATTCTGAATTTTTATAACTTATTCTTTAGTTATCTTTAGATTTTTTATACTATTTTGACCGTGTAGATAAGGGTTAGATTGTTCCAATTTTACTAGTTAGTCATTTTGAGTTCATTACTTAATCTGATACAGCATTTATTCCAATTCTAAAACCGGGAACAATAACCATATTTTTCGCAAAATAATATATCCAAGGCATTTGTTAGGTATCATTCTTCTCAAGACAACAGAACGTCAGAACAGCCATTTGACTCGATAAAGTATGGAAGTTTCAACGTAAACGCTAAAACTCAGAGATGCATCAACAAAGTCAAGGCTTGAAAGTACTAAAATCTCATTCACAGATGAAAGAAATAGCTCAGAGGAAGAAAAAATTCAGCTACATCAGATGTCTTGTCATTTGTTAACCAGTTCCAAACTTACCTGATTGTATTCATTGATGAAGAAACTGCTTCTTTCAGAGGAGAGTGCTGGCTCTTTCTACTTGCCAAACCATAAAGCACAAGCATAGTTACCATCTGTGAAATATCCAAGCAGAAGAAACGTAAGAACAGTATGTGGAAACCTTACCATCCAATTTAGATATGAAGTATTTACTTGCATTAGAATTAACAAGACTAGTAGGCAAATAACCAGCATTTGCATGCCTCATTTTACCTTCCAGACATCAGCACGCAATATACTGAAAGAATCCAAGTGATCCACGCAACCACCGCATCTCCGAAAGGAATGCCTTGAATTCTTCAGGGCGATCAGCAATTGAGAGACGATTAATCGCATTACTACTGTTACAACAAATGAGAATCAAGAGCAAGTGGCCAACATAATCAAACATCGGAGAATTGAAAGGAAACTAGGCCAGTAGGATCAAGGAGAAGAAAAATCACGCATGATGTATCATTTATACTCCTAGGTCTGCCAGAAGCCCTAGCACAATTCTGAGCGAAATTCCAGCAGAAGACCCTAAACGGCCAATCAAACAATATTTCCCGCGTCACAGCAAGACAATAAACATCCAAAACACATCGTGTATTCTCACCAGGCAAAGGAGATGTCAAGCTTCAGGACATTGACGTTGAAGCAAATGCACCAGAAGCGATCGCGAGAAGCGTGAAACGAAGAGATATACGATTACATAGGAAGAAGGGAACGTCGGCGGGTTTGGATTCGAAGCAGGAGAGGTAAGAAGAGAGCGACCTCTTGTGAGCGAGGAAGTACTTGTGCCGCTGTCCTTGGTCGCGATTCAGACTACAGGCCTCGTAGAACTGGAATTCACTCCTAGCCTCCTTAGTCTTCTTCTTCAAGGACTCCTCCTCCTTGCTAGGGATTCGGGGTCAGGATCTAAGCCTTCTTCTCGCAAATCATCCGTCATTATTGCAGGAACACATCTCACACCTATCGACCTCAGGAACCAAGTCAGGCTCTCATTAATCAGAGGTCGCGGAGAGCGAGAGAGGAGGCGTAATCAGTCCACTCTACAGCGGCAGTTACTTCAAGGAACCGCTCAGAGCTAATGGAAACTTCCAGAGAAGATGAGAGAAAAGAGCGCGAGGAAGATTTAAATTGAAAGCCAGAGAGAAATAGAAATAGGCTGGGCTTTCAAGGATTACGTTAAAAAGATGGCCTGGGGCAGGCCCATAGCGAGTTTATACGGGCCTTTTTTCCAGCCTTTCTCCGAAAGAAGAAGAAAGAAAGAAAGGTAGGTAGAGGAAGGGGTCTGTCCTATGAGTAAATATTTAGTGTGCAATTTATAATGATCTCGTTGTCCAGATCACTGTTCAAATCTTAATACGTGTAAAGTTGACTATTGAAAGCTGTAAACACTTATCAAAATCTGAGAGAGATTTACACGACGAACCCCGTTATACATTACACATTGAATATCTACTCCCATCTTATCTTCGAAGACGGGGGAAGGATTGTGTAAAAAGAGAAAAGGACATGAAATCCGAAGGACATGTATATGATTTTCTCATTGTTTTTAATGGCCCCGGGCCCAAAAGGAGAGACGAGACCCCACTTAGTCAAACGACCGTCGGGGTTCCCGCCAATCGTTTAAAGCCAAGGGCCAAGGCAGTGAATTTTAAGGTTAAAACCCTTCCGCCTGGTTGAATCCATCTCTATCTTTTAAACCATGTGTTTCTTCCTTGGGAATTGAAGAATGGTAGCGGAGGAACGGATTAGTATAATGATCAGTGAAGATAACATAACATGAGGAGGACTGGATTGGGATTGAGACAATAGTATAGTGATTATATTTAATCCTTGAATCGAGAAAGCCAGCACGAAAATCTCCTATAGGAATGCACAATTTCTTAGCATATTTCCTAATCTATAAGTTACAGAAAGCTACATGTTGTGTTAGGAGCCTCATGACATACATACAGCCGTTGGTTATATTTCCTTCCCTCCTCGTTTTTCTACGAAGCTGAGTTTTACTTTTCAGGTTTCCTTAAGGTCAACATGTAATCATGCTGCAGTGGAACACAAATACCTGCTGACATCTTTTCTGGGTTCTGCTCTGCCAAGGTGAAAATGTTTCAGCAGGCCACCTTTCAACAGCTCCAGCCTTGTGTAGACCTCCTGAGCACGGCCCATCTTGCTTATCAGGTATTTGCCGGAATGCTACATTCTGAGAGTTCTCACACCCATTGAGCTGCATACAATGTTCCTTTAGATAAAACCACCCTCATCCTTTGGAAAAAACCATGTTCCTGGCTTTACAATCATAGTTGCAGCGACGGAATCGCAGAGAATATTTCATTTACAGCTCGAGAACATCATATTGGTTTCAATTGCTCAGTTAACAGGTTACTCTTTTTTTTCTTTTTATGATATTAATTCCCGTAAAACACGTATCTAGCATTTCTGCGTGATTTATTGTTGCACATGCTATGACTGAATCCTGCCACACCAAAACCTTTTTCGGCAGTCAAAAGTACGCTGCCTTTATTCTTGATTGGTTTAAAATAGACTTGAATAAAAAATTTTACCGAGGGTCTTGCTCTTTCTCCTAGATATTGAGAATGCGGACGTTCTTACTACTGTGGGTTGATCCTTTCTCCATTACAGCTAGTACCACGATATCATCAAGAACTCTAGATAGTGAATTCTCACATGGCACTATCAGATCCACCATTCTTTGTCCCCTCTCAGTCTTTCATGCCTAACTGGTCCCCTGCCAAATTCTAATCAAATGCTCGTGCAATATTTGAATTGTGAGAAGTCAGCACCATCCTCAAACCACCAACTAGAAAGTTCACTCAGCAGACTTGTGATAAAAAGAGTTGAAGGAAATGTGACATATATGATCCAAGGCTTTCCGTACGGCTAAAAACTTGACCTTCCATCTAAAGTTAATGGGTGTAACCCCAGCATCATTTGGCAATAATATGTGGACAACGTGAAAAGACAAATTTAAGGTTTGGCAATAATGACTAGTTTGATTTCTTGTTCATTGAACCTATGTCCTACATCTTTATCCTGCTCTCTTAGCTTTATGATACAATCCATTTTTGTTGTATTTCTCTGACTGTGTCTGAAATTAAACATCACCAGAGATAGGGCTATCGCAATATACGCAAGTGGTCATATATCAGAGTACGGTTCCATCATCAAATTGCAATGCAGTGAGGTTCTTTTGCAGAGCACCGATCCTCAATAACTGTATTGTTACATCCCATCATAAGAGATCTTTTCCTGTCTTTGGTTACAAATTCTAGTTTCCAATAACATCACTATATGCACAATATATACAGTCATTCTAATCACCGTCGAGAGAAAACTGTCAAGGAGAACTCTATGCAGTGAATGGAACGAAGGATCCGACTTAGCAGAACTGTTATTAAATTTTTTCCCCTTGCACGGGCTTAAATTTTGCTATTTAGGTGAGTGATTATTTCCATTTCTTTGGTGACTGACCTTTCAATGGTAGTTACGATGATTAGGATTCATGTTTTCTTCTCCTCATTGCCTTGTTAATGAGCTGCTTTCAGATGTACTTTTCAGAAGGGCGTAATTTCGAGACTACAGATTCTTTGCCCCACCAGTAGATCATGTATGTCTTGACCTCATCGAAGAATGAATGAATTATTGAATCCACTCATTGACCTGCTAACGTGTTTGAATGTTACGTTTCAGTGTCGGGGACAGATAATGCTAGTTATAGTCCCGATTTCACCACCATGCTCTTACCTGACTAGTTCTTTTCTTTCCGGAGAGCAATCTTATCTATAACAAAGGATTTTATTTTATTTCTTTGTTTTTATTTACTTATTTTTGCTGGATCCCAGGACATAGATAGTGGGTGTTTGGTTTCCGATGAACAAAAGTTAAGGAGTTGAAAACAAGTGGATACAGCTATCCTTGTCACAATCTCAATGAAATTTTGTTTGCCTTTGTTCGGATCCATTTGCCTTTTCTGTCGACAGCAAGGTTCTGGACTTGACTCTGGTTCTGTCAGCTTTGCCTGCTTAATCCCCCATTCAACCCTATTAGCAGTTCAATAATTAAGCGGTGATAGTTAATAGATGCAGCACTCTGCCCACGAAGTCCTTTTTGGAACCAGTAATTATTGGCTCCGTGATATGTTGCCTTTGCATCTGATTTAATCATCTTCGAGGAAAATACTCGGTACATTCAATTTCTATATGGCACTTTTTCTCTATTCCTACAATACAAATTGAGTTCTCAATGTTCTATATATAAGCTTAACTGGATCTCTAGTTTCTAATTCATATCACGGTTAATTAGAAACTTAAAATATGCTGTCCATACTCTTTTCGTTTTCCAGTTCTTTGGATTTGAGTGGCAGAGCTGAAGCAGCAGCCAGCAGGTCAAGGCCGTTTATAGAGAAGTTCCAAAGCAGCTCCAGGCTGATAATAGAAGTTTCAAAGCAGATGGAGTGGTTCCTCGAAAAGTCTCAAAGCCTGCAGCCCACTGTCTCACAGCCATTGCTTTTCTTTCAGCTCTGTATACTGTGGGAAAAAATGCGGCAGTGGACAATGTTACATGCTGCCAGGTAGAAGAAAAAAAAGTGCTCCATATACAAATGAACTACTTTGCACTTGCAGTTCGGTGCCATCTGCTAAAGTATGTCTACATTAGATTTCAGGGTTCAACTTTTTCCACAAATTGTAACTCGTACATATGTGTTTCGATTTTCTAAAGCAATATGTCCCAAAGATGGACCGGAAATTCTACATGGCCATATAAGAACTGAGCGGAACGATTATGGATATGACTACTTGGTGAAAACATGTCCTGTGAAGAACACAGCTAGGTAAAAATTTCCATCCTTTTTTTTTTTTTTAAAGTTTTTGGATTAATGATCATGAACAGACTCGATTGTCCATCATCATACACGGATCAGAGGCGAATGTTGCGCACAAAGTAAAGGAAAAGGGGATGGCTCGATTCGGTTCTTCTGTGCCCTTTTTATTAGTCCCTTTGGCTTCTCCTTGTAAAACTAAAAGATTTGCCAATGAAAGATACACTGCATGCAAGAGTCGAATAATACCACAGACCTGCAGAAAACAATACTGCTAGCGCTAGAGAAACTGAATCGCACAAGCAAGACCCAGAAAAACGGAAATGACGAGCTCATCAATCGGTTGGGTTCCAATGTTCTCTAACAGCTTCATGTCACGACCACCCGACGGGGGTATGTGTGTGTGTGTATATATATATATGAATTGTCATATATATATATATAACTCTAGTGGTACGATGAAGATGTTGTTATGCGGGTCGGAACCTCTGCCTGCAAGACTGGCAGGTGATCTCCATGCACGTGGAGTCGATCCTCCGAGTGGCTCTCTCCTTCATCTTCTCAGCCTTCTCCACTTCCTCCCTCGCCCTCTCCCACATATTCCTCGCCCTTGTGAACTCCGACTGCGCCAACTCCATCTCCCTTCTCGTCAGCTCCCTCACCCTCTCAGCGTACGCCTTCTCTATGGCGGCCAACCGGATCTGCTCAGCCGCGTGCCACTTGAGAGCCTTGACAGACGCAGTCTCGGGGGTGCCATACTCACGAGCTGGCCCGGCCACGAGGCATTCGTCCGTATTAGGAGGGTGATGGATCGGCCTCAGGCTGATGGACAGCTGGAGGTCCAGTGATGGAGCTGTTGCCTCATAGGCGTAGTGATCGGGGGGTCGGTGAGGCTTGTTCATAGACAGCTGGTGGCCTAGGCCTGAAGAAGAGGAGGAGGAGCAGGGGGCAATAATGGAGTGTGGAGTTGGAAGGAGTTGGAGTTCCTTTTGATCATCTTCTTCCATTGGAGCACAAGGAAAAGAGAGGTTAAGTCCGTCCAAAGAGAATGAAACTGAACTGACTAATATAAGGTGTTGGAGTGGAGGTGACAGTGAGGGAGGAAGGGAGGGGGGAGGGAGAGGGCCTTGAACCTGGCCTTGGGATGATGGGTGGCAGAAGCACCTGCACTGCACTCTATATATAATCAGCCATTCTAAGACAAAATGACCGTAGTGCCCCTATGAAGAATGTCCAGAACCAACCCGAAATAAGATGGAATTACTATTCTGCCCGTGCATGGAACGGTGAAGAGCAGAATTACTATTCTGCTGGTGAGGGGCTGTTTGGTCAAAGGAAATGTGGAGGAGCAGAGCAGGGGGAACAGCGGGAATTTCAAGTTCCGTTAAGATGCAGAGACAAAGTTGGAAATTAACGGATCGCGTTA
This sequence comes from Lagerstroemia speciosa, assembly GCA_037672795.1. Classification (NCBI taxonomy): domain Eukaryota; kingdom Viridiplantae; phylum Streptophyta; class Magnoliopsida; order Myrtales; family Lythraceae; genus Lagerstroemia; species Lagerstroemia speciosa. Next base: position 102,142 of record CM075306.1, read on the forward strand.
TTGAGCTATGAGTGAGTGAGTGAGTCAGTGGGTGAGTGAATAAAGCTTTCTAGGGTATCTTGTATTAATTATTAATATTGATCTCATCTCCATAAACGTAATATAAATAATAAGGTGGGCTGTACGTAATCGCACTTTTTATCGCTCACTCGTATTTGTATATATATCAGCCTTTTGGGGAAATAGTCTAATTACTGACTTTTTCTTTTTATGGAGGGAGGGGAGGAGGGGGGATGAGGTGAGATGAGGACGGGAGAAAGAAGGAGACAGAGGGGGTGTGGCCGTGTAATAATTACACTCGCACGTGCGTACTTGAGCCAGCCAGCCAGCCCAGCTCTTTTCCTTTCAATTTTTTTTCTTTGTTTAATCTTTTTCAATTTTGATAAAATTAATTGGAAATTTCATGTATTATTTATTATTCAGACTAATTGAAGAAAAGCCGCGTCTTGATGTAGATACGCATTCTGATCCATGGCGAGGGAATCATAGAGATGTCGTTGCATTAGAATCTTGCAATGGAGACCTCGATCCACCCCACCACTACACCTCTCGATGATCCCTGTTCGTGCCACACAGACTCAAACAGCCCTATTAGAATCTTGCAAATGAATAACCGACTTCTTCTACATAAGTCATCTCCTTCTCTCAGTGGAAGGAGCACCAATTTATTAAAAAAGAAAGAAAGAAAGAAGGCTGCGCTGCCCTTCGGCTGTCTTTCCCAATAATAATCACCGTCACATGGCCGATCTCCTTTCTGGCACTAAAAATATATCTCCATCTTTCTTTCCCTGCCACCGGCACTTTGATCTTGAAATGGAAAAGGCGAAGCCCCGGAAAGCGTAAAGAAAAGCTCGACCCATGATCCCAACACGCCCCCCCTCCCCACAGTTGAATTAATCTGCCATTCTCCAATCCCAACGCGCAAAGCTCGGGCGCGTGCCTGGAACCTTCTCTTCCACACCCATCCCAACCCCACAGGTGCAGTGCAGCCTTCTCAGTGCACGGTGTACGGTCAGTCCGTTCCCAGCCAACTCTCGAGAGCTTATGCTGGTCAGCTCAGCAGCCGTCCTTGGCGCACTGTCCTCCTCCCTTCTTCCTCGAGGGAGCGGAGCAGAGCAGAGCCACTTTGATCCCTCCAAACAAAAGAGGGTTGGTCGGTAAAGTTCCGTATAAAGATGGCTTTGATTTCATCAAGTTGGAGCCTTTTAAGTTTCTCTTATTTCTGCATACTCCGATTATGGCCTCTCCAGTCTCCTCTTCAAGCGCAGTTCCAATCGCTGTTTCTATAGGTTGATAATAATAAATACAAAAGTTGGATGATATCATGGTAATTTCATCATCTGATGCAAAGAGCGGCCAACTACAACTAGGAATGAATGAATCCTTGCTTCCTTCAGGGCGCTGTGTAATTTTTCTCTGAATGCCTAATCGGCAAATTGGAGGCAATCAAAAGCATTTCCTAATAAATTTGTGGAGTCCCAAGTGGGTCCAAGCTCTGGATGCTATGGCGGGCCGTTCTCGGTTCGGGTCTCGGGTAATGGAGGTCCCACTATTTTCTTTTGAGCCGACGTTGGCTTGCTTGGATCGGGCTTGATACTTTTACATGTTGGGCCTACTCGCGGCCCATGGATCGGGGGCATCGGCGAAGCTTGGACCCAGTTCGACCATCCCCCGCCTAACCAGACGATCGAGACCCTCGAGTCAAAGAGTGAACCTATACACACACACACCGCCGAAGAGATCTGGCCGCCGAAAATCGTCTGCCGGGTTGTCGGGGTCTAGAGATGTCAAGTGAGGCCGAGCAGGCACCGGCGGAGGAAACCAGAGGATCCGACCAAAATCCTGCCGGCCAAACCGACCAAGCTCAGGAATGGGAGGCCATGGCCCGGGCTTGGCTCCGGGCTTTCCCGGAGGCGAAGGCTGTCAGCGTCACCGATGTAGAAGCTTGGATCGACGTGAACCGCAGCTGCTTGCCTGCCGAGCTCAAGTCTATGGCTCGCTCCGAGCTCATTGAGAAGCTCCTGTCCATTCAGAACTTCCTGCGATTGCCCACGCAGACGCCGGTAAATATATCGCCTGAACTCAATCTCAATATCGCATAAATTTTCCTCATAGGTACTGTCTGCCGAAAGAAATGAAATACAAGAAACTGACGCTTCTATGTTCTTTTCCCGAATTTGTTCGTTGAAAATTTCCGTGTTAACCACATCAGAGTTCATGAATTTAGAAGATTCGGGCGATGGCCTCTCCTCCTGTTTGCTTCCTTAGTCCTCTATGTTTCCTCTCTCAGACCTTTGGACTTCAGTCTATCGTTGGATATCTGAGTGAGGTAAGAGTTAGAGGAGTTTTCTGTAGGAAAAAGAGGCATTTTATTTTTCGTCGTGACTTAAATTACTGCTTAGGTTCAGCAAAGGTGGGTGATGCATTAGTCTATCATCTCCTCCCAGACACCAAAAAAAAAAAAACCTGAATCATGTCAGAGAAGTGGTTAAAGGAGGACAAGACTTCTCAGATCCATGTGGTTTTGTGAAGATATTGAGAAGTGCATGAACATGGTGTCCACCTTCTCATTTCAATTTGATGCTTTGGCTGAAGAGAGTTTAAGAACATGATGAGTGAATGGCTTTTCCCGAACACACGTCATTTTACTCTGTTGCAGGAGAAAGAAGTGCAAGAGAAAGATGTGAGTCAGAAGGAATACCCATATCGATTTCAACGTACTGACCAGTGGTTACCAGTTTATTCGTGGTTAGAGTCCCTGAACACAGATGAAGTAGTTAACTCAAATGAGATAGCTGACTGGCTCACAAACAACCCAGAGATCAGAGATCAACTCTCTGCTAAACATTCAAAGTATCATTTGACGCACTATATCAAGAAATGCCACATGAAGATTCTGAAGAGGAAGGAAAAGAAGAAGGTAATTGCCCAATCCTTAAGGTCCTTATTACTTCTGTTTCACAAATGTATGATTCCAGACAGACACCTTATAAAGGATTATTTATTGTATGTATTTGTATTGCTGGCTTCAGTATTCATGACTTTTACATGCTAACTTCAAATCTGGCTGTGTATTATCTACTGTGGAATGGTTGCTGCACTTATCTTGTGGGGATTATACATCCAGTTGTTGCTTGAACAGGTTGCAGAGAATCCTCCAGGAGTCCATTTCGGCAGAAGTTCGTCTTCAAAACAGTTGGTTTCTATTCCATGTATGATGCTTTTTCTTCAATCTCAATGTTGCTTTTTTGGTAGCATGCATCATGGAATTACTGTCTCTGTGGGGGGTGGATAGGAATGGGAATTGTCTCAACTGGACTACTTTCAAGTAAGGAATTAATGACCAAGCCCCAGAAAGAGTAGGAAAATGCTTCCACAATATGCTCTTTTAATTGATTGGCAAAGGCCTGCTTAACACACTTGCCTTAGATTCGACACAGCTTTTTAATCCATTTTTGCATTCTCCATTACCAGCATAAAAACCAGCGGATAACATAGACTGGAAAAAATAAGGCCGAGCCACTGCTTGCTGTCAATTTTGCTCTTTGACAATGTCGGTATTTCACTCTTCTTCCTTCTTTGAATTTATCTGTAGACAATCCTGTGAGCAACATACCGAAAGACAGCGAGCTATATGTTGCAAAAAGAAATGAGGCGGTGCGCAAGTATGAAATGTTAGTGATCTGACCTTATCTTCAGTGCCTTGTTGCAATAAATGAAAGTCTTACGAAGTCTTCTTACTCTTGCGATTATTATTCCTTGACCTCCTTATTGCTCCACAATGTTTCAGTCTGGTGGCATTTGAGAAGCAACTCTTGACTTTGTTCCCCAAGAATTGAGATGTCAGGATTGAAACTCAGGCACGAAAAATATTAGGACTAATACTACCTCGGTGATGCAATTGCTGCCTTATTTGGCGGGTTTGAATGATCATGTGAAGTTTTGGCCAGAGAATGGTTCACAAGAGCAAGTTCTTCAGACGTGCTGGAGGGGAAGCAGACCATGATGAGTTTCTGTAAATAATAGTATATGAGTTCCCCGGTCCCCATTTCCTTGTTATGCTAGTGAGTAGTTATGATCCAGGAGAAGTTCCAACTTTATAGTTGAGCGATTAATACAAATCTCGTTTTCAAGTTTCAAAATTCTCTTTTTCTTCTTACCCTTTCTTTTGCTACCTACCTGGCAGCCTCATGTCTACACATCATAATCGTGAAAAGTCCATTGGAGCCCAAATAGAACAAGAATATACGAATATTTTGACCACCGTTTAATGAATGTCCCGAAGATCAATTCTGGAAAACAGAGTGGGATAAGTTTTGAAAGAGGAAGGGTGTGTGGAGTGGCGAATGAGGAGGAGCCTGCCACCACCCTCGTTTTCCCTTGATAAGCCATTTTGTATGAATTTTATGTCTAGTCCATCTGTTCTTGCGCAGGTGGGGTATCCATTTGATGCTGGCAAGCAGAAGCTGAACAGAAGCTAACAAATCATGCTCGGGCGCTTTCACAGATTTCCAGTGAAGTGCGTATCATAAGATAACTTAGAGCCAGAAATATCTGTATAGCACAATCTTTTGTTAGGAAACAACAATTACGGATATAAGGAAGCCAGCAACATATTCAAAAGAGGTGGCTCAGCAAGAAATCTGTTGGAGGTTACAATCTGTCCCAAGCAGATGATTCAACGGGCGCACCAGTTGCAATAGTCTCTGCATGTCTCTCTCTATCAACCATCCATTTCAACATCACGAGGTTGGTTCTCATGGTCAACTGATGAGCTAACTGAAGATAGGAAATCATCTATCTTCAATGGGGAGTGTCTGACCATGTGCTGGAACACAACCTACAAAAGAAAACAATGAGTTCCAAAGAATTATATAAAGAGGAACACTACATGTGGAAATAAGCCAAGACGCAAGAAATGATCCCGATCTATTGATGAGCTCTCACTTGGCTCACATCTATTGATTCTTTCCTTGCTGGTGGTGGGGAGGAGGGAGAGCAACCAGAGATTGTACAAGGATGGCACCTAATCAGTGTTTGACTGACAAACAGCTCCCAAATATCCAAGAAAGATTGAGCATAAAGAGTAGAACCAACCTTCGAATAGCTGTCAGCAAAAGCACGAGCTCTATTTGGCTTGCCAAGATAATGCAAATCAGCTTTGTCAAGCCTCCCATCCACAAAACTTAATCCTCCGTCACTGATTGCAAAACGTAGAAGATTTCCAGAGCGCAAGCCCAACTGTTATTGAAGAGGGTACCAATATAAGAGAACTGCCATCAAAACAGCACTGGCAGGGTTTAACACGCCTTTGTGGTAAATGCAACGTCCCAATCCACTCAAAGACTGGGAAATTGACGAGGCTTAGTCACAAGCCCCATTGCTTATCCCACCAGAATAAAGAAGCATACTACAAATTTTTTGCAACCTAGCGGTTAGTTTGCTGGGTCAAAAGAAGTCTCTTTCATGTGCTGGTTAGCATCCTATAAAATTTCAAATGAGCCAACATGAATCATATGTAACAAACCAACCTTGTGGATAAAGTCACCATCTAAGCATCCAAAAACAACAGGCGGATCATCTGATGTATTCAGTTTGCCATCATCCTGCAGCTCCAAAACCACCTGAGCAGACAAGAAAGGAAGTTAAGAAGATAATCCTTTCAGCTGATCATACATCCCAAAGCTTATCAGTTTCTTTTATTTCACACAAAGAGATAGTAATAAGCAGGCATTTAGATGAGCAAAAGAGCGATGGGGATCGAGATAACACCTCGCCCTGATGAAAATATATCCAATTGCCGTTGCCGAGGAAAATCATAAGGTCACGCTTGGCATATGGGATTGAAATGAGATGGAATGGAAAGGAATGAGTTTAACAAAGAAAACACAATGACACTACGAGAAAATTGGTGATATTTATGTTCATTTTAAAATTTGAGGAATGCATTTGAAAGAAATGGTTAAATGAGCACTCTTGAACATTTCGAAAGGAATATTCATTCCATGAATTTGAATATAAAATTTCATCTCAGTGAATGTACTTCATAAGTCATTAAAGTGAAGCCCAATGAGTAAAATAAAAAGGCAAAATATTCATTTCATTCCATTCCTTTTCAATCTTGAGTTCTGAAAGTAACCTAAATTGATAAGTCACCACCAATAGATCTCAACAACATTTTACAAAATTCCCCTCTCTTTCTTTTGTAAAACAAGTAATAGAGATTTTGTGCTCTTTTGGCACACTAGACAAAACTTCAAATGATTCAAACGTTAACAGTGGCTGCCAGCATTTAACACATGGAAAGGCACACAGAGTGAGAGAGAGTGAGAGAGATGGAGCAAGGGCATGGAAATATACCTGCTGCTGATTAGGGACATTCCCTTGACTGTCTGTGTCTATCACATATTGACTACAATTCTTATCTTTCCAGACTAATGCTAAGGGTGTATTCCCTGCATGATAATTTGCCTCCCTGAAAATAAAATGAAGGGTCAAGCATCAGGGACAAGCTTTCCAGCAGAAATACAAGATGGAAATTTAACAGGAACATTAAATGGACAAATGAACCATTTTTCAGGTGAAGAATGAGCACCCATGCAGCAAGGTAATTGAGTGGGCGTAGTTTAATAGGTGCACCATGGAAACATCAAATTGGACTCCATATATAAGAGGAGGCAACAGTTTCAGGAAGAAGGTAGATGATTGTTGTAGTAGTAGACAAAAGTGTTTCTGCTTTCACAATAGCAACTGTGAGTCTTGTAATGCCAGGAGTTTTTTCTTTCTTCTTTTTCCTTTCCTCTGTCTCTTAAGTGAATTTTCACTCGCTTCATGAATACTTGCAACAGTCTACAGTAAAATGGTTCACTAATCTAGTAGATGCCCCATTATTTTTCAGTAAGAACAAATCAGTAGCCAAAATATGCATGAAAAAACAGCACGAGAATCACCATGGGCTAGGAATGAATTTTTGGACAGACCAGCAAAAGATAAATCATTATCAGGAATGCAAAACACTATGAATGATACATCAAAAAGCGAAGCATAAATCATCATGCCATGCAGTATTGAGAGAACCAACTGTCAGACAGGCAAAGTAAAACTGCGGAGGTGAGGCATCTTCTCTAGTGAAGGCTCTTCATGAAGCTAGATCTTATCAACAGTGAAAAATGAGTTAATATTATGCTTTTGATAATGGAGCACATCTAATTCTCTTTACATTAAGTTGATTCACAGAAAACCTTAAATGGTTAGATTAGATTGAACTTTATAAATCACCAAATTCCTTTGCATCTTCCAGCTTAACTCGGGCTGAAACTGCATGGGTGCTCACCTTCGACATTATTGATCAGCATTTAAGTGCATGCAAATCACCAAAAATAGCAGCATCCCATATCCTTGAACCTGCATCCTACAAGATGTCTTGCATTATAGCTGAAATTTTTAGCGACTTTTCCAACTTATCTAATAATGCTTCTAAGAACAAAGACTGGAACACGTCACCCAGTATAAATAAAAAGACGAGGAAATTAATGTTGTCAATGAAGCACTGCAATTGCTAGGTACTGGCAGTTAGTGAGCAATGCTGCAGAAAACTAAATTAGTGTGCTCAGATTGTTAAGGACTCTGAGTAGGGCTCAGGGTTCAGATGTAACCGGCTGTTTAAACATAATTTGATTGATCGACACAAAAGTCAATTTCAAAAAGGAATAAGAAAGAATATAGAAAATGATTTCCCAGAATCATGAATACTACATAAGCTGGAAGCATTCATGTAAAGGGATCTTACTTGTTGTAAAATAGTAGTCCATCCTTCACGTACGGAACTGCTCCCATATATGCCGCACGGAGACCATTTTCATCACAGTTATATACTGGGACAAGGGTAAATCTATATCTGTGATACTGTGAAGGCGGCTCACAAGCTCCAGTCTCAGCAAGCTTGGAATTCAGCCAAAAGAATCTGAACTCGGCTGTGCAATCATATAGAGAGTATCCTCGCCAGCAAAGCATGTCCATGACATAGTAAGTTTGATCAGGCTGCATCAAAAACAATATCTTTATCAACACACCCACGGCAGCTATATCACTGTTTTCTATAAAATTGAAATTACCTCATGAAAAATACAGTCAAGAATTGAATATGACTGAGCTGGGCCAGAAACATCTCTCGTTCGGGCGCCATTGGGCACAGCAGACGGGAAACGATGCATTATGGAGCCATTTCGTAACCGACTAACTGTTGCACCATTAGAAGAAACAACAAAGCATCGCTTACCAGCAGGCCTTGCAAAGACGTACCTGTCGAAAAATCCAAGTAGGGTGCCTTGAGGGTTCCACTTTCAAGCTCGGAGTTATTCATCGAACACAACTAACGATGCAAAAGGACAATTAAAAAAAAAAAAGGCTTCATAGCATAATTATCAAAGGGTAATAGCTAAAAGTTCTTGCATTGGCTGATAGGAAGTGGATAACTCAAACTGACGAACGCGATGAGTTTGTCAGCAATGGAAAACATAGATGATAAATCAATAGAGAAACTGCCCAAATCGAGCACAAACACAAACACACAGAGAGAGAAGAAGGCAGGGAGTAAAACCAGTCCTGACTGAGACGATCAGGGACGTCGATCATCCATTCAGGAAGCATCAGCTGCCTCGCAAACCACTTACGAGCCTCGGCCCCTCTGAGTTTCGAAGCCTGACGCACATCGAACTCTTTAGGCGTGACTTGGGACCCTTCCTCCCCGGGTTTGTTGTCGAGTTCGAGCTCGGGAACGGAGTCGGTTTCTGGGTTTTCAAGGGAGAGGATGCTGGAGGCTAAACAGCGAGCTCGGTGCTGTGCGTCGAGGCGATTCTGAGCTTGGCGGAGAAGCGAGAGCTCTCTCCGGCGCTGTTGATCGGAGATTGCCGGCCTCTTGTACGGACGACGGTGATCAGTCGTAGCCATTGCCGTGTTGCCCTGTTAATTTCCCAGCAGCAGGACGCGAGCTCGTTTTGAATACACATGTATGTGCGTCCATAGACAAGCGGCCATGAAATGTTGGAAGATTTTGAGAGTGAGATACCAGGATTAGCCTTTCGGCCCAGATAAGTCCGGTCCATTTCGGTTGGCCCAGAAGGAAATTGGCTTCTGTTTCCAAGGAGATGTGGGGCGGGGGGAAATGACTGTAAATGTTCCAAGCCAGGGGAAATCCATTTATTAAAATTGAGGAGGACACTGTTGGATGAAGAAGACTGGTTTTTTTTTTTTAAATTATGTATATAGCTAACGAGAAGTTATATTATAGTTGATCAAAAGTTAGTTAAAATAAAAAAAGGTAAACCTAAACGTCCTCAAAACTGGTTTTTCATAACATGCGAGAACTACAATCGATTCAGTTGTAATAACATTGTAGATCTCTTTCATCTCTTCCTGGCAATGGACTCAATTTCTCTTGCTAGTCCATAGTCGCAAACCATCAATCTAACCTACAAGTAAATCTGAAGGAGAAAACTAGGGGAAGATGAAACGGGCTCTACTCTACTCTAACAAGGACCGAGAGAGAGAGAGAGAGAGAGAGAGAGGTCAGAATATGATATAAACAAAGCTTGATTGACACCACTTTCAGGGTTTTTATGACGAATAAACGGTCTTTGCTCGCTTCAGTGGGGGAATATTCAAATAAGAAAAAGAAACTCCTTGAATGAACATATTTGTCTAGCTTCAATGCTAGCAGCCCTCCTTCCCTTCCATTCATCATTTTGTGGACAAGTCAGACGAAAGGCGCGACTATCTCCCTCCTACATGTCATCCTTCAGGATTCAGATCCAGGACAAAGTCAGAGCATGCAATTCACAAAGTCTAGAGAGAGACAGAGTAGTAGTACATCAATATTCATAACAATCTTAACACATCCAGTAGGTAGTTATAAGTTCATCTTAGAAAAGCTGCTAAATTAATGTAGAGGAGATGAGAAAGAGGGAGAGAACAGACAGACCGACCACTGTGGAGCAGGAAGGGACCGGACAGAACTCCACATGTAGTTGAGCAAATGTTGACAGAACACCGAATGTCAATCGATACAGGTAATATACATGGACCGTAAGGTGGCCCTCGATATCATTCATTTACATCATACATATAAAAGTACACCATAAGAGGTAAAACAAAAACCTGTGTTTATAATATTTGGATGCCAGAAACAAATTTTATAGCATTTAACTTACATGGCATGAGTATGACTTCACGAGTTCCTCTCCTCGATAAAGACCACCACACGCTTCCCAGTTACATGCTATGAACTTTTTCTCCTTAAATGATGCAAGACATGAGGCGTCCCTTCAAACAAATCCAACAAGTAATTCTCCAAATCCTCAGGGGTGTACTTAATGTACTTACCCACATTCCTCCCACTCTCAAGCTGACTCCCAAACCGGCCAACAAATGAACGGTAAGCAGGGATCACTCTTTCAGATATAGATATTCGAAGCTCATCTCTCAGCTGCTCATCGGGGACTTTCCAGGCTGTCTGAACCCTATAAATTTCCTCGAAGCATGTATTAAAATTCTTGAACCTATCCTTCAAGGCTACTCTCGAGGCATTACTTGCACTCCCGCCAAGGCCTTCATCCTTCAAACAGGACAGAGCCTTACTCCAAGAAGCTCTTAAATAACTCGTGGCATATTGACGCACCTTGGCACGGTGCTTGCGAATCCAGATGTCTCCCATGTGTGTCCGAAGCTCGGAGTCTTTCACTTTTTGCACAATGTATAAGATATTATTCATCAAGAATATATACTGCATTGCACCATCCTCGTAGAATTTCGATTTCTCCTCAAGGTTTGACTCCAGAGATGATATCAAAGATAACAAGTGTCTTGCCAGTGGAGGCATGCATTCTGACTCCTGCTTACCACTATCATCACCTCCGAAATTATTTGGCTCGTCCTCTCGACCCTCCAAAAGCAAGTTCATTGTCTCACCATAAACCACAATGAGTTTCAGGTAATTCATCACATAACGGGTCAATGGATGAATTTCACCAAACAGCATAGGTTTCCTAGAAGTTTCGCGCTTGACCGCATTCTCAAACTCCGCAAATGTAGCCCTTGCAGCCTCTCCAAGCGTATCTAAGACACCTTCAGCCTCCTGAAGCACAAGATCATTGGTGACCATCGCCCGCAGATCAGGCAACATATCTCTAAGAGCCTCATACATATCCAACATCCTAAACAGCTTCTCTGGAGACCTAATCCCAATGGAAACTGCCTCACCAAAATTCAGCAACTGCATCACGCAACATTTCGCAGTCTCATTAAAGCAAATATCCTTTCCGTGATAGGAACCCATAAATACCTGATCACCGAGCCTCTTCTCGCAGGGCAACAATACCCTAACCGTAATTTTAGTGGCCTGAACCCACTTCTTCATCTTCTCATCCAAATCCCTCCACTCAATCTTCTGAACTTCCTCTATACTCAGCTTCTCAACCCCCAAAACCACCAAACACTCATCCAATGCTTCACGTCTGACACTACTATATGCTTGGCAGCACTCCTTTTCATACCCAGCGCGAGTCATCCTCTCAGCGATTTCTCTCAAATCTGCTACTGCATGGGGATTTATCAAATCCACCGACACTTCGCCACCCAGACTACCTCCCCGCTCATGAAAGTAGGAGCTGCTTCCGTTCCCTAAGTTGCCAAAGCTCTCGAACTCCTCGCTGATCTCACCTTCGTGGGACGCAAAAGAGAGCAAAACCCTATGGATCGAGCTGTAGAGCCGATCAGCATCCAGAGGGACGGTGTTACGGACCAGGATTAGGCGGAACTCATCCTCCAGACGGGTCATAGCGGTCTGGATGGCGGCATCAGCTCGGTCAACAAAGTGCTTATCCTTCTGAACCGACAGATTCTCGCAAAGCCGGAGAATCTCGTCGAGCGCCGCCAGAAACTCGGCTGCCTCGTCGGGAGAATCCTCCCAGGGGAGAGGGCTCGAGGTGGCGTCCCACCGGAGGATGACCTTCTCGGCGGATTCGAAGCGGTCCTCTATGGCAGAGGAGGTGTGGATCAGATCGGTGATCTTGGAGAGGCGATTGTCGAAGCTCGAGAGTATCAGCAGCATGTCCTCGCGGACTTCCTTGGGGGCGTTGAGGCTCTTCAGGATCTGCTGAGCAGTCGCCATGACACGGTCATCGGCGCCGGCGCCGCCGCCTTCGCCATCTTGACTCTTAGCAGTCGCAGCCATGCTTATGGGTAGGGACTAAGGTGGGGGAGCTTCTCCGGGGCGATCTGGAATTGGGGGCCACCAGCAAATTCTGCTGCAGGGGAAGGCTTATTGGAAATTCTGGATCAAAAGGTGTCCGGTGAAGCCGACGTATGGTTGTGGCTATCGTATAGTGGACATGTCTTCACGATTGTGAGGTGTTTGTTCAGATGAATCACGGTGAAAGAGAGAGCGGATGAGAAAGCTGATCTCTCTCTTCTTGCAGACCCAAGGAACACAGGAAGAAAGAGATGAGAGCGCCGGCTGATAAATAAATACCGACAAGAAGAAGAAGAAGAAGAAGAAGGTGCGAGGAAAAATGATCCTTCAGGGGGGAAGGTGTGAGGAAAAGGGTGGAGTAACTGTAACGTAACGTGCTGCTGCAAAGATTCTTACTACTAAACCAAAAACCAAATCAAATTGCTCATCCTTCATCTATGAATTTGATGAATCATATGTTATAAAAATATTATATAATTTTTTTATATAGCGATATTTACCATTTTAAAATAGCATGATATCTCTATAAATATATAATAAATAATCATTCATAAAAAAATTTATTGTAGTATTGGTGGATAGCTGATAAAACTGGGAGAGACGTAGAGACGAAGGGGAGTTTATTTTTGACTGAAAATTTTCCTTCTTCATATTCATCATATAGTATTTAAAAATTTTTTTGACTGCTTATAAATAATTTAGATATTTTTCTTTTTGCTAATTAAATAATTTATATTTTTTTTAGGGCCATCGTTACAGCCCAGGTGTCACTTTCGAATGAAGCATTTGATTATCATTATATTAGTGGTAAAAAGGGGAAAACGAAAAACCCAGCTTCGAACAGCTGACAACGACTTTACTTGCTTGATAAACGGGCGTACTTAAAGAGCTTTCTGACCATTAGTCTTAGGGCTGTTTTTGTAAATTCATGTCTCCATATCTCTTTTCTCCCCGCATTTCTCTCCTAAAAATTCTCCCTCAACTTTTGCTAACGCCTTCTCTCTCCCCTCCTCCCCTCCTCCCAATTTCCCATTTCCATTCCAAGTCGTCCCGTCAATTTTTTTTTATTTTGTTTTTCTATTTTTCATTTTTCACTTGGTTGTTTTATTTTATTTCATCCGTTCCACTGCTTTCTTCACTCTAATTGAAAGAAATTATTTCACTGCATAAAATCTGTTTATTATGTATTTTTTTTCAAAAGTCTTCTACTAAAAGGGTATCATAATTAAGATAGCATGAAAAACAAAAGAATAAATAATTCGGACCCATCAACCATAAAATATCAATTGCATCTAATTTCGCCGGAATCATAATATTATTATTATTATTTTATAATCAGTCCGTCAATCAATCAATCAGGGCTCTCATTAAATGGAAATTTGACCAAATATGGGTTGACTTAGTCCTCCTCCCTCCGCCATGGCCCATGATGCCTATGTAGTGTCGGAGACTGTACGGTGAACGTCCAGCAGAAGCACAACTCAGAAGGATCAATCAAATGGCATACACGGTAAGCTGCACTTTCTTAATATTCATTCACCGCCAAGTTAACCAAGAGAAAAATAGTTAAAAAGAAAGTATTGACGAAAATAGATACGTGCATTCAATCATCAGTGTAGAACACGGAGATTCTTATAATTCATAATTAACATCGAGTAGTTTAGACTTATCATGAAAAGTGTTGAACCGATATCAAAAAGTATTCACTTAGGGGTGGGGGCAACTCTCCAGCCTATCCCACAAGTCCCTCCACAGGGCAGGGCTGGTTTCATTCACCCAGCACCCAGCACCCAGCACCCAGCAGGAGGAGGCCAGCTGCTATCCGAATCTTAGGTTCCACACTCCACTCAGGACTATCTAAACTACGTCTTGTGCAGAGCCAGTTAACTGATCGACAATAATCTATTGGCAGAGCACCCGGGAATGAAATGAAAATGGTTTCTATGTAAGAATTTGTTGTGTTTTTCTCTGGCATTCAAATTTAATGCAAGATATTTAGAAAGGAAGGCGGAATGTCAAGCAATCGATTGGATCACCCACTATCTATCTATCTATCTATCTATCTATCTATCTATCTATCTATCTATCAGGACTTTGTCCGAGTCAATGGAGATTAGAGGAGAAACAGTCCGGAGACACTGTTTTTCTTATCCGTCCTTTCATCTTCACAAGGAACCAGTCGTCTACCTACCTACCCAAGATGAATAATAATGGACTTGTCCATGAAGAACAACATCAACATCAATCAATATAGCTAGGATGGATAGAAGAAAGCAAAGCACCCAGCAACTTTCGACATGATTCAATTCGTGATCTCTGTTATGACAGGCACCATCCTCCAAATCAAACACATATTGAAGCATAATTTGCAAAAAGGATCAATTAAGGAATCACCAGGCAGAGACTGTCCTTCATTCTTAGTGCCCCCTCGGGACGAGTTGGGGCAGCCCACTCAACAACATGCACATCCAATCCAACTCCTATCACCTAACCCAACTAAGCAAATTCTCCATTATATTTAACAGAAACTTTAAAATTTACCCTGTCAAGAGCATAAAATTGAAGCCTTCTCCAAAACCTCCCCTGTCACCAACAATTAGATGTACGAACAATTTACGGAGCTAAGCTAACAATCCAATTCCTGCAATGTCTTCACAATCAGTTCATCTCCTCCCTCCTGGACTCTCGTTCCCAGCAGATTTGTGGTTCAGGTAACGAATGACAGCATCCTCGGCCCAGCGGTTTTGTCCACCCCCATGCAACAGCTGCTGAAGAGAGTGCAAACCTTATAACAAACAGTCAAAACCTGATTTGTTTTTTCCACATGCTGCCTTCAGATTGCCTTTTATATGCCTTCTTTACTCCTTCGTGAGTGTGGGCTTAAACAGAATTACTTGTATCCAATGGAAACATTATACCATTAAAAAAAATGCAACATGAGAATATATATCATCATTCCGAGAGAAAATCAAGATGAGTCTTGTCTTGAACAAGCAAAAGCCACATGTTTACATATACACTTGTTTTTAGTTTCAAGACAACAAGTAATTTTTCCATCGGGAATCCAAGTAACGTCAAGTGGATTTGCACAGTGTCCTGTTCCTCAAAATTAAGGACCGGTTGATATTGCAACAGACGATCAATTGATCACTGGAAGATATATAGGGAAATGCGCTGTCACAGTATAAAAGCTACGTACAATTCAATATTTCAAACAGGACAGTTGAAACCAAATAATCAAACAATCATCTGACACTAAATGCATATAAATCATATGAAAAAGCACTGATGCAGATGAACTGTTGAATAGAAACTTAATTTTTTTTTTTGGTCGCCAGCCACGGTATCCAAGTAGGCCCCACCAGCGGTGAGACGGCATCTTTCAGCCAACCATACTTGACTAATCCGTTGGTCGCCCCGGGTCGCACGCCTGGCAATGGCGGGTGAGGCTCCCAAGGGGGGTGTCTGCGTACGTGAGGTCTCGAACCTGAGACCTCCTTAAGCGGCACCGAGCTGCTTACCACTCGGCCCAACCCCCCTTGGTGAATAGAAACTTAATTGCCACCTAGGGTTGACCATAGAACTCACCCAAAGTGACTGGGAAAGCGATGTGGGTAAGGTTGTGACTGAGAGAGGCAGTTATATTTGGTTATGGTTTGGGAACATGGCCTGAACGCGGCTGCATGCATATTGCCCCAGAATTTCCGAAATGAAGATGGCTCCACCGCACCCCCAAGACATTTCTGATCGGATCACTATTATTCGCCGTCATTTATCTGCCTCTTTAGAATCTTTCATTCACAGAATTAGTTCACCGCACCCCAAGCGAAAGAAAACCCGAAAAGGCAGATAGATCACTTCAACAATCCCTCCTTCAGATCTGGCTAAACAGCTTCCTTCAATATTCCCACTTGGAGGAACCCATGAACGAAGCGAGAACGTACTCTGAAAACAGCAAAGTCCAGCAGAGGAGTCAGTATAGCGGTTGAAGAGTTCCCGTCCATCCCCGGGAGAATATCAGGTTGGAGCTATAGCATCCTTGGGTGAGGCACACTTAGTCCCAGTCTCCCCAGGGAAATATTTGGCATTTTTCTCCTTCCAGCCTAGATGACGACGAGCAATAGCATCCTCTCGTCTCTAACTATCTATAGCTCCATCAACATTGAAAATAGATCTTTATGTCTCACTGTGAGTAAAATATAATTTACCTTTTTATTGGATATCTATCCAATATTCGTGTTTTGCTCTCAAGCTTTATTCAATTATTAGGATCTTCACATTGCAAGAACAAACAATTATAATCTAGCTGGTTAAGTTAAATTAACCACCGGGATGGAATGATTGATTAAATCACGTCATGGGAATCTGGGTTATAACTAACTGATGAATTTATATATGCCTTTTTTCTTTTTCATGCAAACATTTTCTACGTTTGCGCATTTATGGAAAAAAAAAAGTATGAACAAGGTTTATCCAGAGAGATATATACCAAAATTCACGCATACATATTTGATGATAAATATTGATTGTCTGAGAGGGAGTCAGGGATCGATATTCTGTGTATGTATATATATAAATCAGTTTATCAGTTGTTTCTTTTAGCTCTTCTTCGATCGGCAGCTGCAGCTTGAATACTACTTACCTTGTTAGCTAGCAAGCAGCAGCATCTCTCCCTCTCGTACTCAGGCCTTAATTAGCCCTACTAATATTGCTGAATTTGCATGCATGGCTGTCTTGCTTCTCCATACTTACGCGAATAATCCTGCAGATCGAGCAATATTGGACTGCGAGATGTCCGGTTTTCAATATTGCAACTGAATGGAAGAAATAGATTTCCATGAGTTCACTCACACACCTGCAGAGCCACTGTTTTAATTAATATTTAACTTCTCTTCCTCCTGGGTTGAATGAAAGTGGAGTGGAGCCTCCGAAGAAGAAGCTGATATGGATAGCCAAGGAAGAAGAAGCACCTTCCCTCGGAATCTCTCTCTATTAACAAAGTACTTGTTTGAAAAGAAGTTTAATTTATCGATAATTTCTAGAAGAAGGTATTTCATGTGTCTTTTCGGTGAACTCGAGAAGAGAAAAGCTTAATAATTATGTCATGATTAAGAAAAATAAAAACTCAGAGAGAATCTTTAAAGTTTTTAATGGTTGAAATGAGTTCCTGTGCTTGGCACTTAGTTCAGCTTTATTATACCAAGCTATACCATAACTCATCCATCACTTGACTGGTACGTGTATTAATTTCTATATATATATATATATATATATAAAGAGAGAGAGGGGGGGAGAGTCCGACGACCCAACCAACCAAGGATGCACAGCCCCATCCATTAATCGATCCTTTTAACGTTGCCCTCTTCCGTAAAAGCACAATGTTACCAATGATCAAGGCACACTCACTGCATATTAACAAATTTCCTCTCATTCTTTCTTGAAGGGAAAAAAAAAAGGCGTGGAACAAATTACCCATTATGCTTTAATTTTATTTAGCAATACGTAAATTATTATCAATTCATATTCGATCCAAAACTTTACTAATTGTATACTTTCTTGTTTGTTTTCCTTCACCATGTCTGACAAGGTAGTAAGATGTAGAAAAAGAATTATAATAACGGTAGAAGAAAGGCTAGAGAAGGCAGGACAGGAGGACGAGCAGCCCAAACCAAGAGAGGGGGAAAATAATCGTCAGACAGGGAAACAAGAACACCAGACAGTCATGGTGTCCACCAGACGCAGTGGATCTCTCTCTGGTAGCAATAACGGCAAGAGATCCTCTTCCTCGGACGACAAGTCCCCTTCACCCAAAAGACCCAAGGTTCTACTCTCCGCTTACTGTCCCTCCTGTCGAGCTCCCTCTCCCTCCCCTCCCATGCAGAGTCCCTTCTCTTTCTGGTCAAAGCTGGGTGCTCCCGGGGTCTGATTGGGAGTTCCTTCCTCCTTCCCTTTTCTTGTTTCAGGAAGATAATGGCGCTGCATCGGATAGACCGATGCCACCGGCTGAGAATTCCAAGGAACTGTGCTCGCAGCTGGCGCCCGAGGATGCCACCGTCGCCGGAGACCAAGTTGCCAGCGCCGCCAAGGGAGAGCTAACCCCATCTGTGGCCGTGGCTCCCCCAGTCGCCGAGGGTACTTGAATTTGTATTTCATCTGAGTTTCCTTCGAATTTGGATTTCATTTGAGTTTCTTCCGAATTTAGATTTCATTTGGTTTTTTCCTTTTCCTTCATTGTTTTTCTAGGGACTTCGCCTGCAGTGCTGGACAATAAGCAACGGAGTTCCTTCTCTTCTTGGAGCGTTTACCAGAAGCAGAACCCAAGTTTTGAATCGCCATGGTGTAGACTCTTATCACAGTATGCCCAGGTAATTCAAGTTCAGAATAATGAGGTCTTGGAGTGTCTTTCTTCTCGAAAATGAGAAATTTGAACTATATTCCCAAGGGCTCCGTTCTGTCATTAGTGCCTGTGCTGAAACTTTTTGCATGGATAATGCTGTTGTATGCTGCAGAACCCGAATGTTCCAATTAGTGTCCCCACTTTCACCGTCGGTTCTGGCAGACAATGTAACTTCTCCCCCAAAGATCATACCATAAGTGGGGTTCTTTGCAAGATCAAGCACACGCAGGTATAATATTCGGTTTCTAATCTCTCATCTCTCTTCTTGAGTTGGCAATTGTTTAGCTCGTGAAGATTAAATTTTTACTGATTGCCTGTAGGAAGAGATACATGTGTGTTACGTTATAGTTCTTTTCTCAGTGAAGTAGGGATGAGGCTAGGGGGAGATCTTTTGGGTGTTAGAGTTGTAGAAATGATTTCTCACTCTCTATGGACTTGTCTGTCAGAGAGAAGGTAGTGTTGTAGCTGTTCTAGAAAGCGCAGGAGGCAAAGGTTCAGTTCAGGTAAACGGGACAGCCGTAAAGAAGAATACAAGCCGCGTGCTTAAGTCAGGTGATGAGGTCGTGTTTGGTCTTCTGGGAAATCAAGCTTACGTATCCTAATCTTCTACTTTGTTGTCAATACATTTTTCTTCTCTTGATCAACTCCCTCTAGTTATACATGCTTGTACGATCTTCCTTGCAGAATTTCCTTGACATATCAATATGCAGATTTTCCAGCAAATTGTGTCAGATGTTACAGTTAAAGGTGCAGAAATTCAGAGCAATGTGGGAAAGTTTTTCTCATTGCAGAGGAGGGCAGGAGATGCTTCAGCTGTGGCCGGTGCGTCCATATTGGCATCGCTTTCAAGCCTAAGGCAAGATATTTCAAGGTGGAGGTACCAGACATCTAGTAAAATCTACCATGGCCAAGAGGCCCCTGCCCATTCTGCTGTTCATGATGGCACAGACATGGAGCTTGATGGGCCTGAAGGCACTTCAGTGCCAAATATAGGCAGTGAGAAAGCAGTTGAGAGTGGGTCTATTGGAAAAGGTCTTCCTCACGACTCTAACGATCAAGACTCTGGCATGGAGGCAGGCAATGTAAAAAGCTCCTGGGTGAATAATTTAATATGG
The DNA here is from genome assembly GCA_037672795.1 of Lagerstroemia speciosa. NCBI lineage: Eukaryota > Viridiplantae > Streptophyta > Magnoliopsida > Myrtales > Lythraceae > Lagerstroemia > Lagerstroemia speciosa. The sequence goes on from CM075306.1 coordinate 121,901, forward strand.
CCTTCTTTGAAGGTGTTTGCTCAATCAACTAATTATAAACTGAAATTGAGGTATTTTTAAACAGGTATTGGAAGAGGTTAATGAGTGGGCGCGTGATTCCCAGCCAGCTTCAACGTCTGGAGTCTCGTTTCGTTCTGCTGTGTTCAAACAAGAGATTCAGGCAGGAATTCTTGACGGCAGAGACATAGAAGTTTCTTTTGATAATTTTCCATATTATTTGAGGTAAGATTTGCTTGGGGTATGTTTTGTTGATGTGTGTGGAAGTGTCGTAATGTAGTATACAGTTCTTGATGTTGCCATGTCTGATTTCTCTGAGGGTTAATATCAGGAGATGTGTTAATATCTCATGGATCTTTTGCGTGCAGTGAAAACACCAAAAATGTATTGATTGCCGCTTCGTTTATACACTTGAAGTACAGAGAACATGCGAAATACACTTCAGACCTCCCTACTGTGAACCCAAGGATTTTGTTGTCGGGTCCTGCGGGTATGTGGAAGTTACATTATTGTCTCTTATAATAGACATTCTGGGGATTGAATTATTTTACCTCTGATAGCAAGACTGGCAGTTTAAAGTGCTTATTGAGATATATATATTTCCTTACAGGCTCAGAGATATATCAGGAGATGTTGGCCAAGGCACTTGCTAATTACTTTGGCGCCAGATTGCTCATATTTGATAGTCACTCATTTTTAGGGGTAAGACAGAGAGCACCTACTGATTCTTATTCCTTCATTCTGCTGCAATCTTTTTTATCTCATGACATTTTGCTGATATCTTCAGCATTTAACACGCATATAAATGTATTTATAAGCAATTAGGAGAAAATATGATTTAGTGGGATGTATGATTAATTAAACTGTTTTACAGGGTTTGTCTTCGAAGGAGGCAGAGCTCTTGAAGGAAGGATTTGGTTCTGAAAAATACTGCAGCTGTATTAAACAAGCTGACAATGTTAAGACCACAACTCATCCAACTGTTGAAGGAGACACTCCCTCCTCGTCAAATGGTCCTTTGGTTCCAGAATCAGCGCAGAATGATGCTGACAATATAGCCTCTTCTTCTGGAACATCTAAGAACCATCTGTTTAAGCTTGGTATGGCCTTCTATATGATAGTTAGAGAGGACTGTATGCTTCGTTATGTAATGTTTTCCGCTCTTTTTCTTTTGTCTGGTCATTATCACTGATCACTTTTTGGAACATGTAGGTGACAGGGTCAGATTTACTGGTTCTGCTTCTGGTTCCTTGTACCCGACAACTTCCCCACTGAGGTACTTACGAGAATGTCTCCCCTAAAGAGGTTGCTGGATTTTAGTCGATCTAACGTTTAGCCATTTCGAAGTATCATGGAAATGGCTTCACTTGTGTATGTGATTCTACAGCTGAAGTATAGATGGTCGACCTTACCCTAGGTTTACCAATATCTGTTCAACCTGTTGGACATGTGCGTCCAAATGGGGTGGATTATTTTTATGCCGCACTTGCATTCTGAAAGCAATTCTAATTGGATGCTAGGTGTCTAAATTACATGGAAAGTTTGTGTGCCAATTATTGTCAGAGAAAATTAGTGGTGACAAATTCAAAGTATAGTTCAAGAAAAGCAACTTCTTAACTTGTTAAACAAGTCACTGTTATTTCTGTTTTGAAAATGTATGCTTTGTTAGCGGGTAAGTAAGTGTTATGCAGCAGAAAGCTAGGAATTGTCATGCTTCAGCACATGGTCATAGAGGTTTACAATCTTGCATGTTATTATGATTCTGTCCATCTTTTTATATGTCCTTTTTATTAATGTCTCGTGTTAGACTCTGGTCAGCTATTTAATTTTTGCTTTGAATTGAATATTTAGGGGTCCGGCTACTGGAAAATGTGGAAAGGTTGTCTTACCCTTTGAGGATAATCCTTTGTCAAAAATTGGTGTTAGATTTGATAAATCTGTTCCTGAAGGTGTTGACCTTGGGGGCTTCTGCGAGGGAGGTCATGGATTCTTCTGCAATGGTAATACTTTGATCTCAACAGTCTTCATACTTTGGCTGGGATTGTCACAGCTTCTCTCACAAAAATTCCCTTCTGTTCAATGTATTCAGCAAGTGACCTTCGTCTAGAGAGCTCTGGTGGTGAAGATTTGGACAAGTTACTAATCAACACTTTGTTTGAGGTCTCTTCTCTCTCTGTTCAAGCATTTGATTCCGTGTCAGAATCTTATAGTCCTTTCCTCAATCTTCATCATTTAAGCACCTTTTTCCTTTTGCAGGCTGTTGTCACTGAGAGCAGGAATTCTCCTTTCATTTTGTTCATTAAAGATGCTGAGAAGTCTATCGCAGGAAATTCAGAAGCATTCCCAGCATTTAAGAGCAAAGTTGAAAAACTTCCTGACAATGTAGTTGTGATTGGTTCTCACACTCACACTGACAGCCGCAAGGAAAAGGTAACCTCTATTTGATAGTTATGGGTGATGTGATCTGAATATGGTGATAACTTTATGTGTAAGATTCAGATTTTTCTCAAATATTTAGAAAAGGGATGTACTGGCAGGCACCTCAGACTGTAGCATTGTTAAATGCTGTTTATGTGGGGCATGTAGGAAGGCCCCTTTAGCTCTTAAGGTGCTTTAAATACTGCAAGGACTGCATGCTTCTTATGCCGAGTCAGATCAATATCATCAATGATTTAATATCACAGTTCTAGATATCATTTCATTTGAGAAGTTATGCATGAATGTAATGCTCGTAACTTCCCTCTAGACCTAGCTGACAAATATAAAAATGAAATAAATAGAAAAATATGAAAATTGCATTTCTTGCTTCAAACTTCCTGAAGTCTTATTTGGAGGACTAACCTACTTTATACGATTTCTCTTTCTAGTCGCACGCTGGTGGTCTCCTTTTCACAAAGTTTGGCGGCAACCAGACGGCGCTTCTTGATCTGGCTTTTCCGGTATGGTTCTTTCTCTTAATTCCTTTTGCATATTCCATCTTCTGACTGGCAGCCAAGTGTTCATTCTTTTTTATGGTTGTGAAGTCGCTTGGTCTGTGGTACTTAAATATTTCACAGTTTCAACTACCTTTTTGACACTCTTCACTATTGTGAACAAGTTTATTTTGAAGTCCAGATCTTTGTTAGGATGATTCATTATCCAAATATTGTATTTGAATTTGAAAGTGAGTCACTCCTACCTGTTTTCCCCTCTTGGATAATTGAGCTGTACTCTCATTTTGAATAATATCAAGTTTTCATTTACTAAATTTTCAAAATGAGCTTCACGTTCAAATCATAGGACAACCCAAGTAGACAAGCTAGTGAGGGACTGTCTATATCTTATACTCAACTCTTGTGAGAGACATAACTTTACTCCTAATAGATATTAGAACTTTGTCCTTAGGGTTGATGTGGATAATTGATGTTGGTTTGAAATTTGCCCTGGAAAATTCTATTGTTCCTCTAAATCCACATTGAGTATATATGGTAGTTCCATGCTAGTTCAGGGATGATGTTGTCAAGCTTCCTCCCCTTCCAGCTCTGGTAGCTAGCTGTAGCTCCTCATTCCATGAGCCCACCTCTTTAGTTATCAGTGGGCTCTCCAAAATGGAGAACCAAATGGTTTTGGTGAACTGGCATGTGAGTCACCCCTAATTGCATGTATTTTTGCAGCTCTTCTGCTATCTCCACTTGGTTGACTTGTTTAGTCATTTTCAGCTGCAAACCTGCAACTAGTCCTTTGGCATCAATAGAAATAAAGTGTTGTTTAAGTATAAGAGACATGCTTTGTTTAGTTGCAATTGTCAATTGCGAAAATGTTGATAACTTCAACTGTGGTGTCATTATTTTTCCATCTCAGGATAGTTTTGGAAGACTCCATGATAGAGGAAAAGAAGTTCCAAAGGTCACAAAATTCTTGACTAAGGTTTTCCCCAACAAAGTAACTATCCACATGCCACAGGTATGAAATATGTTCAGTTGTAAATTTATTGCTCTTCCTTTTCGATGCAAAGGTTCTCATTGGAACTTGTGGCAGGATGAGGTGCTTCTTGCTTCTTGGAAGCATCAATTAGATCGAGATTCTGAAACTCTTAAAATTAAAGGGAATTTGAATCATCTCAGGACTGTGAGTGTCTTCCTTCTGTATTGTGCTTCATTTTCCTTTTGAAGTCCATGTATGTAGGAAATTAGTTTATCCTTGCAGTTGGGAGAATGGTTCCTTATATTTGGGTAATTTGTGCTTTTATAATGCGATGTAGAATTTGAAATTTACTTGTAATCTCATTTTTGGCCTTTCTATTGCACCGAAGTACTTACAAGTACATGTCCTCGAGGACATGGTGGCTCCTTGTGAACCTTTCATATCTGGTTATCTGAAAAGAGTATATGCATGTCACTAGCTTCTTGGTGGCCGTTGGTTTTCTTTCCTTTTCTTTTGCCTCTTTGTTCCATGTGAAATATCACGTTGTTTTTGAATTCCTATGAGGTTTATGAGCAGATACCGGCATATGATTGCATCAACTAATTGCAATGATTTCGGGTCATCTTACATTCAGGTTTTGAATCGAACTAGGATGGAGTGTGAAGGACTTGAAACATTATGCATTAAGGATCAAACACTTTCAAACGAAAGTATGTGCTTTCAGCCACAAGTTATCCTTGGAAAGAATTACCTTTGGTTTCCCTTCTCAAAACTGTGCTATATTCTGTATTTGCAGGTGCAGAAAAGGTTATTGGATGGGCTCTGAGCCATCATTTGATGCAGAATCCTGAAAGTGACGTTGATTCAAGGCTTGTTTTGTCCTGTGAGAGGTACTTGATCAAATCTGTTTGTTTCCTTTGGGTGGTGAATGAGCATTACTGGTGGCAATCAAAACAGGGTGCCACGCACATATAGGACAACATTCCTTCAGCCTAAATTAATCAGAATACCTGGACTCTGATGTGACATGGATAGAAATGAAAGGGGAAAATGTCTCTTTTATTGCTGTTTGTTTATTTCTCTAATTTGCAATTTTTTGGTGAGATTTATCTGCAAGTTTGAGTGCTAAAGTGAAGATTCCTTATCGGTTGTAAATCCTGCCAGAAGTAATTGTTGTTAGTTTCTTTTCCTTTGTTATTATCAACTCTGTCATGTGGAGCTTAGACACTTCTAAAAACCTTCTTGTAAAACTGGCAGCATTCAGTGCGGGATTGAAATTTTACAATCTGTCCAGAATGAATCGAGGAGTTCAAAGAAGTCACTCAAGGTTCTTGCATCTTCATCATTCCTTGTTCGCCTAAATGATTTCCTTTTCCTATAAATATTCGTTTATTACTCTAGTTTGATCTTTTGTTTGAAAACCAGGATGTTGTAACAGAAAATGAATTTGAGAAAAGGCTTCTTGCGGAAGTTATTCCACCTAGTGACATTGGCGTTACATTCGATGATATTGGAGCTCTTGAAAATGTCAAGGACACATTGAAGGAGCTGGTTATGCTTCCATTACAGAGACCGGAGCTGTTCTGCAAAGGACAATTAACTAAGGTCAGACATCTCAGTATTTTGATATTATTTGACCTAAAATTTGGTTTGCAAGAAACTGCCCATTGCATTCAGTTTGTTTCTTGTGTCAGGGTGACTGGTTCATCTCTTCTGCCTATTATTTCTCATACTAAGAGCTTATGGAGCAGATGGGACATTATGTTTCTGATTCATGTGTCAATGTGCAGCCATGCAAGGGCATTCTCTTATTTGGTCCACCAGGAACAGGCAAGACAATGCTTGCAAAGGCAGTGGCCACTGAAGCCGGTGCAAATTTCATCAACATCTCGATGTCGAGCATCACATCAAAGGTTAGTTTCATGTTACTGATGCACTGAAATTATCCTTATCTCTTTATCTCGCAGTCTCTTTTCCCCATTTTCATGTTCATTTTTTTTCCTGCTCCTTGCAGTGGTTTGGTGAGGGCGAGAAGTATGTAAAAGCAGTTTTTTCACTTGCCAGCAAAATCGCTCCTAGTGTTGTATTTGTTGATGAAGTGAGTTAATCATTATCCTTTTGCTCTAAACAAGAGACTTATTATTTCCTTTCTTGGCCTTTGATCTATTCTTGCAAATCTGATTCTGGGACATCTGCGCAGGTTGATGGCATGCTGGGTCGAAGGGAAAACCCGGGAGAACACGAGGCTATGCGAAAGATGAAAAATGAATTTATGGTGAATTGGGATGGTCTTCGGACCAAAGACACGGAAAGAGTCTTGGTTCTTGCAGCCACAAATAGACCTTTTGATCTTGATGAGGCCGTTATTCGAAGGCTTCCTCGTAGGTAATTCTGCCTTACCCTTATCCTCTCTATTCTTTTCTTCTTCTTCTGCAAGTGGTTTTTATGGGCACTGAAGTTGCATACTTTCTTTTATAGGTTGATGGTTAATCTGCCTGATGCTCCTAATAGAGCTAAAATTCTGAAAGTTATCCTGGCAAAGGAGGACTTGTCTTCTGATGTTGATTTTGATGCGATTGCAAGCATGACAGATGGATACTCAGGAAGCGATCTCAAGGTAATATTTGTTTATCCTTTTCCACTCACCTACTTTTCTTTTATGGCACTATTTTCTGTAATTGTGTTCCTGTTGGGATGCAGAACTTATGTGTAACTGCGGCACACATCCCAATCAAAGAGATCTTAGAAAAGGAGAAAAAGGTTTGTCTTCTTATCTGCCAATATAATCCAATCCTCTATACTCCGTGCTCAACCTTCTGGTTGTACTTTCTGTCATTTCTAGATTCAATTTTTAATGTATTTTCCATGGGAAATTCGCATGCGACTCAGTTTCTTTCTCTCCGCGGTCTAATATGCTTTATTGTTGACAGGAGCAAGATGCAGCACTAGCAGAAGGTAAGCCAGCACCAGCGTTGAGGGGTAGTAATGATATTCGGCCTCTTTGGATGGAGGACTTCAAACAAGCTCATGAACGGGTAAAGAACAAGAGAAGGGCATGCTTCAAAATGCACCATCTTATATATAGTATATAAAGCAGCATATTGTTAACGAATTTTCTGCTTGGTTGCATGTTGTAACAGGTGTGCGCGAGTGTATCATCAGAGTCTGTGAACATGAACGAGCTCTTGCAGTGGAACGAGCTCTATGGTGAAGGGGGTTCTAGAAGGAAGAAGGCCCTCAGCTACTTCATGTAAATGCAGTCTCTCGGTTTGTATCTTTGATCATCCGACCTTTGTCTTCTGAAAGCCTGTGCAGCGCCAAGTAAAATCAGTTTGCTCCCCTCTGGGTTGGTGTGATCTTTGGTGCCCATTTTGTTTGTAAGATTTGAAAAATATAGGTTTTCCTTTTTCCTTTTTCTTCCCCACTGTCCTTCCTCCTCCATTGTGTTTGTAATATTACAGTAAGAGTTTTGGCTTTGGCATTGGTATAAGATGGAATCGCCCCCACAGCTTCTCTGTTTCTTAGTTCAACTAACTGTATTTGCAATTTCACAAGTATAAACAACTTTGACCATAAGCTGTCACACCCAGTTATCAGTTAGTTGAGCTAGGCTGCTAGTTAGGTGGAATCTCATATCTGCTTGTCATATTGGTAAAAATGTCAAGTGCACCATAACGATCATTTAATCTATTGTAAGCAATGGACTCAGTTTTCAGATGACAAAATAACAATCTGGTAGAATTCATGCGTAAAATATACAGAGATTATAATGAGCACTATAACTTAAAGAAATAATCAGATTAACATAAATGACTGGCATTCCACAGGGAACAAAGCAAGTTATGCTTGCCCCAATTCTCGGGGCACTACTGGTATTTGCATATATATATATATATATATATATAGATGCCGCCTGGAGAGAGAGGGACATGCTTGTGCTGCAGGGGTGGCGATGCAACAGGGGAACAGAATTGCATCATGGAGCAAAAAATTGAAGACCTCAACTCCCTGCCCAGCCCAGTCCTTTTTCTTATTGCCTTATTCTCCGATGCCAAGCCAGTCATCCTCGCAGCATCCAATCAACAGAATCCTCAGTGGGAAGCTGCAAGCATCATTTTTGATTTGCATGTTCTTAAAGCTTCTTTTGTCTAGTGGAGTGTTAATTGAGTATATAGAAGTGAAAATACTCTAGCTCACTCTATAGTTCAGGCCAGTTTTATGTGCCCAACTGATACCTTATATTTTTGCAGTCCACCTGAATAGGACCAATATGAATGTATTCGTATTTTACCTATATATATATATATATATATAAACCAATGCCAATAGGAACATGTGCTCCTTTCGCTTTTGGTGGCTCCTGATCATCAGGCCTTTCACGATGATGAAAAATGACAGAGACTGGCTGTGGGACCATTGGCTACAGAGATGCCTAAGACCAAAGTACTCTCTTTGACCTTCAGAATGAAAACACAGGATCTCTCTCATGTTAATGTAAGGCGTCTTTCTCATGCAGACAGTTTTCATGTTTTTTTTTTTTTTTTAAATCTCCGATATCACTGCCTTTTGCTTGTTAATGTGATTATTTCAACATGGTTACCAGACTGAATGCAATTAAACTGAGAACTCTCTACCGATTAGATCAAACCTAAAAACACTTCAAATTGATTGTTTTAGAGTAACCTTCAGCATATGGAGGACAGGGTCCTTCCTAGAGCACAAGTGGAGCCAGACCAGGTTGACCTACGAGTCTTTTAACTTTGGCCTGTTCCCACAAGAAAAAGCAACAAAAACACAGTTAACATGGTCAGTGGATTCAAGACCTACAATGTACTGCATGCGGAGCACATGAGATCCTTCAGCGTTGTTCAAAATGTCCAGAAAACCAAGGGAGCCCAGGCTGAAGGCATTGCTGGGAGTCAGGGGTTGGGACAATGGGCCCAAGAAAAATGCGCCATAAGTCGAGTATTATGGTCACGAGCATTGCCGCACCTAGAGCATCTATAGCCACTCTTGGAAGGTCCCATGGATTCCCCGGCTTCTCATCGATCCTGAAGATATCAATTTCAGTAATTCTCCAGTCAGAGAAGAATGTTTGAAACCGAACAACACAGGGCAACATGAAGCAAATGTTTCAAACATGGTATACACTGAACGTGAAGAAAACTAGGTCTCAGGTGATAGCTGTTGCAGTTTTTCAATTAAAGCCCAGATAGGCAATTTACAATTAAATCAACGACTTGACATCACGGGGGTAGAAACAAAAAATAGAAATAGTCAACATAATGCAGATAGGCTGAGCCAGATTTTAAGAGATGTGAAGTTGTTCTTTTCATAATCCATGGTATTTCTCAAACTTCACTGTATGGTCAGTTTAATTTCCAGTAAAAGGCATTTCAGGTGAAAATGAATTTCATGGAGTAACATTTGCATGTCCGGTTTAAGATAAGGCAGAGGATATTAGGTTAGAAGAGATTTTACCTCAGAAACATGGGGAAGCTCACAATGAAGTACATAGCATAGAATAAGGATCCGACTTTGTACATGGAAGCCCGGTCTACAAATGAATAATAAGGGAACTGCAAAAATCTCAATGAAAGAAAATCAGCAGATGTTTCTAATATACGTACATACATATATATGTATATATATATATATATATATATATATGGAGCAACAAATCAGAGGGATATCAGTGGACAGGGCTTTCTTGTCCACAGTTGACTTCAAATTCAAGATGTCTTGAAGAAGCTGAACCACTCGTTCATTTGCAAGATCAGCTTATAGTCTACCAATAAAATGAACATTTATCCAAATATAAATCACAAAAATGAGTAAAAAGAAGAAATCTGCCACCACATACATTAGAGATAGCCAAAGTCTCCATGTAAGCGGTGAAATAAGAGAGAGCTAGGATCCATGCAGCCTCAAAAGTCCATCGAACCCTCGGTGGCAAGTGTGCTATGGAATGTCTCAGTCTACGAAGCGTCACATTTGAAGATACGTGATAGAACATAAAACAAACATGAGCGAGGAGGAAGGTAGTATGTGGCACCTGCAAAAGAGAAAATGGAGGAGAAAGAGAAGGACATGAGAAGCCTATCAACCACACAGGCGAGAGGAAAACGAAAAGCTTGCATTCCACTTCAGCGTAGTTCTCATTCTGATGAGCTTACATTGTTCATCCTCCAGGATGGGAAGGTATATGAAGCTCCAAGAACTGTGAAGAAATAGTGAGTCCAAAAGTAATTCCCAACGTAGCTAAAAATGATTATCCAAATACTAGCCTGCCACAAAGATAAGAGTTATGCTCCAAGCCGCCAAACCCATTTTTAGGAGAAAGTCTTTGGTGGAGCGGCTCCTCCACGTGGCGCCGCCCACATGGTAGAGCCGCCCACTCTAGCGCTGACACATGTCAGCGCCGCTGACGTGTCTGTACATGCGGCGAAGCAGCGCTGACATGTGTCAATGCTTGAGTGGTGGGCGGCACCACCTGGCAGCGCCACGTGGTGGAGCCGCTCCACCAAAGAGTTTCTCCATTTTTAGAGCCCTAACTTCTTAAAAAGCATTAAAAGCAACAGGAAAGCAAGAGAGCTCATTAAATGCAGCTTCAGTACATACAGAGAGATATGAAGCAGATACCATAGATATATATATATATATATATATATATAAGTTTATTCTGCCTCACATCATCAGGACATGGAATACTTTACAGCAAAAAACACTTGCCTTGACCCAGTATCGATCCTTCAAGGGTATACTTTGATCAGCCTGCAAATTCCAAAAACATTGCAAAACTTTGGGCAGTCAGTGAAAAGTGAATAAATCAATCATTTTCAAGAGCTGCAGCGGAAGCTATTGCAGATTGTTGCAGTAGACATTATAGATCCATGCCACACCTAATCCTCAGAAATAGTGATACATTCATACATGCATTAAAGAAAACTACTATTAGAATGATCCTTGTGTTCATACAGTTAGAAAGCGAACAGTGGGTGCATCCTAGGACTGGAGCACTTCTAATGATACCCGACACCCGAATGCCCCACATTTTTAAGGGAGAAAGCTTAATTAATCAGAACCAACCAGGGGACCCAGATTCCAGTGAAGTGAGAGCGCAAAAATGACGTCCCCCAGTAAAACCTATTTTACGGCTTTTCACTGACACTAGGAAAGGTTGTACACAACTAGTTAGGGGCTGAAACGTATGGTCGAACGAGCTTTACCTTGCCAACATACAACATTGGTATCAAGCATGAAGGAACTGCCGAAACCAATCCCAGGAGCAGGTACTCCAACTCCGTGAAGTTCTGTCAGCGAAAGGAGTGAAATATTATAGGGAATGGTCGAAATTTTGTGTGTCTGTACCAGCCCAGTGAACTGTACCAGCCCAGTGAACTGTACCCGAATGAGGAAGGTTCTGAGAAGTGAAAAATGGTAGAAAATTGAGGGAACCTCGTAGAGCTTGTAGGGGACGACTATCCCGAGGCAGAGAGTGAGCCAAAACGGAGTGTAGCAGAGGAAGAAGAGCTCCCCCCATCTCTTACTGGGGTTAGGAGCGAGCCACAGGCTAGTGCAAGCATTATCCGATTCAATCCTTCCTGCAAAATTTGCCATAGTGCAGGCAGCCTCACTGTTAATTAATCTACCAAGTGTTAACTTCGACTATGGGGGGGGAGGGGGGAGAGAGAGAGAGAGAGAGAGAGAGAGATAGATCAGCACCCATTTCGTTTGACGCTATCTTCTAGGATCCCTGAATCGCAGTTTGGTGGCTTCTCTTCTCCGGCTGTGGATCGTGAGAGTGAGGGGAGCGGCGGTGAAGGTAACGATTACTACGATTTATGGCGATGGAGTAAATGCCAGCCACAGACCCAGAACAGTAACATGGTGAAGATGAGATGGGGGGAATCTCCTGTCGTCTTCTTTAAAAAAAAGAAAAATTAAAATTAATAACAATAATAATTAAAAATTGAACTTGAACTTGAAGAACCAACCAACAATTATATGGGTGTTTGGGCACCAGCAAAATTTAACGTAAAGGCCATCGGAGGAGGCCGTTCAGGCTTCATCTCGGCCCGAAATTACCAGCCCAGCTATCGATTCTTCTTGTATTTTGTGGTCATGAGAGAGATTATATATTTTATTTTCGGTAACAGGCGACGGTGAGGCAGAGGACAAAGAGACACACACACCAATCATCTCATTCTCATCAACGCTGAACCCAAACACAAAAATATGTATATTTTGAGCAATTATTTAATAAATTACATCTAATTTAATTCGAGTCAAATTTATGAATTTGACAGTATAGGCACGGAGAAAGAAGAGTTTGAAACGACACAATCAATCCACAATACATTTGCATTTTGTATTTTTATATATTTTTAGTGTTAAATAATTGACTGGACCAGACCGGACCGGACCCACGAAAAGCATGCACAGTCAAGAAACGTACGAATTCTTTCTTATCAGAGAGGAAGGCACCCGCCACTGTGTTTCTGTGAGCCAGCCAGGTTAGAGCTTCAGGCTTGTTTGGATTGAGGAGTGAGGAGGTTTATAGGGTAGAAGGTTACTAGGATTTTTAAAGGTAGGTATCACGAATAATTTTTCAATCCTTCGTAATCCCCTAATTTGGGATTGAAATATTTGCTTGAAGCAGGTTTATAGAGGGTTGAAAACAACCCTCCATAAACCTCTATAACCCTTCATAATCATCCTATTTTAATTTTCTAAATAGGGGCAGAACTTACGCATTTATAAATCTCTATAAACATTCTATTTTACTAAATAAGGGTTAAATATAACCTTCCATAAACCCCCTTCCATAACCCTCCTTTCAGTGGATTGCTTCGTTTCCGATTAATTGGAGTTCCGGTTTCCATGGCACAAACCCGCCATCCTGCTACCGTAAACCCCACCAATGGCTTCTGCTCCGAAACCAAAACCTTCCACAGCCTCCGTCCTCCAGTACCACTCCCGCCGCTCACCCAGCCCCTCTCCTTCACCCGCTACGTCCTCTCCCTCCTTCCCCACTCCCTCTCCTCCTCCCCTTACATCATCGACTCCTCCATCGACCAACCCCTTACCTTCTCCCAGTCCCTCCACCTCGCCGATTCCCTTGCTCTCCACCTCACTGCTCGCTTCTCCCTCTCCAAAGGCGACGTCGCCTTCATCCTCCTCCCGCCCTCCATCTACGTCCCTACCATCTACTTCTCCCTACTCTCCCTCGGCGTGGTCGTTTCTCCGGCGAACCCCCTGAGCTCCGAATCGGAGATCGCCCACCAGGTCCGAATCAGCAACCCCTCTGTCGCCTTCGCCACCTCCTTGACCGCCTCTAAGCTGCCCAAGCTCCGACTTGGTACGGTCATTGTCGACTCGGCCGAGATCGAGTCGGTCCTGACTCAGTACCAGGACGCCGACTCGATGAGCTCTCTTAGCTCACCTTCTCTGCTGCTGCGCAATTTTACCCGAGTCAATCAGTCTGACCCAGCGACTATCCTCTACTCCTCAGGCACTACCGGCAGGGTGAAGGGAGTGCTGATGACTTACCAGAACCTGATCTCTGTGATCTCGGCCGGAAGCTTTAGCAATCAACAGAAGGCTGAGCAGCAGCCGCAATCCGTGACTCTGTTCGCTCTGCCTCCCTTCCATGCCTATGGCTTCTTCATGCTTATGACGGGCTTCGCTCTTGGGGAGACCTTTATTCTGATGCGGAAGTTCGAATTGGAGGCGATGCTGAGGACGATTGAGAAGTACAGGGTCAATTTCCTGCCGGCGTCGCCGCCCATCATTGTGGCCCTGGTGAAATCGGAGCTTACGGATAAGTACGATCTGAGATCGCTCCAGAGCGTCTTGAGCGGTGGGGCGCCGCTCGGCAGGGAGGTCGGCAAAGTTTGCTCACGTGGACCTTCTGCAGGTAACTCTACTGTGCTTGGTGAATTGGTTATATTACGTGATAAAAAGTGATTTGATATTTCTGTTCAATGGGAGTTTCACATATAACTATCAAATTTTAGAAAATCTTAAAAATATAAAAATATCATTTTGAATCATAATTGAACGGATCCACTATGTTAGTTCTACTACATGATATAACCACCGAGACTTCCTCACAGCTGAGGAGTGATAATGGAAATTAAATTAAGGATCCCTTGATTATAGATATGGATGATGGAAATACATCAGTGAAAGAGCTCCTCTCTCTTTAGGTAATTTAAAGAGAGAGTAGTAGGAAGATGCTCGTAATCTCGAGACCCACTACTATTAGTCAGAGATCTCCTTTAAATTTGGATATCTTTTCTAGTTATAAGTATGAATTTCGTAAGATCCTAATTTACATTGCGTTTTGGGTTATTAATTTCTTGAATAGTAGGATCACCGTGTCAAGTAATTGATGTTGTTAAGTGGTTTACTTATTTAAGTTGTTCTTTCTATGTACTGAATGGTAGGGATATGCTATGACTGAGAGCGGAAGAGGGTGTAGAATGGTTAGTCCGGATGAGAGCAAGCATCATGGTTCCGTCGGCCGCCTCATTGCGAATATGGAAGCAAAGATAGTTGACACTGTGACAGGAGAGGCCCTCCCTCCCGGTCAGAAAGGAGAACTCTGGCTTCGAGGAACTTTTATCATGAAAGGTAAAAACCAATACTTATATGTGCATCTCATGCTTCACGTCGTATAACGCATTTTTTTTAACCCAATATCCAAATATTAGATAGTATCATCTATGGTAAGTTTGTTCTTGGAGCTTCACCAAATGTCACTGTGCATCGCTGATTGCCACCCAAGAACTTTTACATATTTTTGTAGCTCGGCAATCCCTCAACTTTCTTTCTGGGTGTAATAGTCATTCTTCTTGTTATGAAGGTTATATAGGAGATGACAAGGCCACAGCTGAAACTCTCAACTCAGACGGTTGGCTAAAAACTGGTGATCTTTGTTACTTTGATTCTGAGGGGTTCCTTTTCATTGTTGATCGGTTAAAAGAACTAATAAAGTACAAGGCATATCAGGTGAACATTGGAGTCTGAACCTTTTTAAGAACTAATTTCTCTTTCTACTGTTATTTCTTTTTCCCCAGTATTTTTCCTTGTTCTTATTATTGTGTTATCACATCACATGTTGCAGGTGCCTCCTGCTGAATTGGAGCTTTTACTACAATCCAATCCTGAAATTGCAGATGCCGCTGTTATTGCGTGAGTGTGGCAATGCTCTCACATTTCCATTATGGTCAAACCATTCCTCATCCAAGGCTGCAAATATTCCACACTTGTATAGGATATTCAAGCACTGATTGGCAGAGAATTTCGCATAAAATGCAATGAGAAAGATCTGTGCTGCCATGCTTATTGCTTTTTCTTTGAGAGGGAAAAAACAGCACGTACTTAGGGATTTGATTGTGTTTAACGGTCAGTTTCACTGTGAATTTTTACCTGCTCTATGCCGGATGCCGGTTCCATGATGTGGTTAGGCTGTCACAGGAGACAATGTCTATTGTTTTCAAAATGTAATATATGCTAATGAATGTTCACCGCCAGTACCTTACTGAGCTGCAAACTTATAAATAATACCATCCCACATGCTTCTTCAATGGGATCTTGATTTTTATTCATGTTCCATCTTAGAAGAGAGGTGTTGACTGTTAACCTGACCTAAGAAAATTGTTATGTGGAAACAGATATCCTGATGAAGATGCTGGGCAGATCCCAATGGCCTTCGTGGTGAGAAAACCTGGAAGTAACATTACCGGGTCTCAGATCATCGACTTCATCACAAAACAGGTACTTCTCTAGGCTTGAGAAAGAGGCTGAAGAGTGCCCCTATATATATTTGTGCAATCTTAAATTCCAGTGCCCAGGCTGCAGACTCAACTGTAAGTCCTACTTGTTTGTGCAGGTAGCACCACACAAGAAGATAAGGCGAGTGGCTTTTATCGATAGCATCCCAAAGAGTCCATCAGGGAAGATACTGAGGAGGGATCTGACGAATCTTGCTGTCTCCGGCTCCAGAGCGAGGTTATAAAGCCCATCCATTCCTCACCAGTGTTCAGCCTGGACCTTCCACTCAACCACACTCGATGTAATTACTTGTCTAGATCTCCATTTGTAAATATAAAGTTTGGGTGCAGGTAATGCTGTTCTAGGTGCCCCTGTATCACTGGTTTTTTGCACACTGATGAGACGATCCAAAGACTCAAAGTAGCTGCTCTGCAAACCTGTATGTATTAGTTTGGGCATATTGGAAACTGGGTTGTATGAACCAAGAAAAATACATAAATGGTTAGTAAAAGTTATTACGCATGTGCGCGTGTGTGTTTGCATGTATCATGGAGGAAGAAATAAATTTGTCTACAGATTTCACCGGCGCATAATTACTACTACAGGTATTGATGAAAAGATTACAATGAAGCATTTTAATTCATAACACTAGGTTGTTGAACTCTTTATTCCCAAATTATTATTGTCATCATTTTTTTGGCGTAGATCACTTAGAGAACTGTGGCTGTGACAAATTGAAAGAAGAGAGTGGAGGTGAAGAGGGAGGAAGACGAGAATGTAGAAGCTATGGCAGTCATCTGTTCCTCCTGCAAAATGGGGGGATGTCCACCGGAAGCTGTGGTGAGGATGTTGCTGTGTGTGTGTGTGTAATTAAGAGCCCTTCGTTTCCTTGAATTTGGCCTTGCTATTCTTTCAGCAGGTCTAATAAATTTGTCAATGGAGGATAGAGAACAGTTTCAAAGAAATTGCAGGAACCCCAAACTGGAGCAGAACTCTTTGGTCAAATATGCACAAGAGGAGGAGAAGCATCGGAGAAGATATAAGGTGATGGGGGGCAGGTATGCAGATGATATTTTGTCAAAAATGCAAACCAGATCATCAGACACGGAAGAAATGGTTGGTTCATATTCATTAAACCCGACTTATTCCATGCAGTAGCTAGGAGTAAAAAGCACAAAGTTAACCCATATATTATCATGAACAGAGTAAACTCAACAGTCTCAGATAGAGAAAAAAAAGCCATACAATCACAAAGATCCACATACATACTTTATTCCATATCAATGGTGGAACTGGAAGGAAAGGATAGTGGAGTGAACCCACCCACCGGATCAAAAGGAAATGCTCCATATTTCAGATTCAAAGCTTTGAGGGAGCATCCCCAGGGTGATGAACCACAATGTGGTGGTACACATCGAGGGTCAGGAAGTCATCCAGACACGGTGCCAGGCACTGGCGAGTGAATATCTTCCGGGCCTCGCTGTACATTCCCTTCCGGAACTTGTCCTTCCCAACTTCCCTCTCAATCCTCGCCATCTCCTCCTCCACCACTCTCCCGAACAGGCTGTTTGTGACCCTCACCCCAGTCCCGTCCCCATCCAGCTCCACCCCGTGCTTGAGCCATTGCCAGTTCTGGACCCGGCTTATCTCAGCTGTGGCTGCATCCTCCATCAAGTTGTAGAGCGGGACCGATCCCGTCCCTGTTAGCCAGGCTGCCAGGTACTGAATTCCCACCCGGGTGTTCAGCCTCAGGCCCTCCATGGTCCGGACCCCTCTCGGCCTCTGCAGGAGGTCCTCCTCTGTCAGACCAGCAGCGTCCTCCTGCTTTGCGGTGTGGATCTGGTTTGGAGCCCCACCCATGTGGTTGGTGAAGACTTCATCGCAAGCCGGGATCAGCCCAGGGTGAGCTGCCCATGTCCCATCATGGCCTGCTCTAGCCTCTCTCAGCTTGTCCTTCCTCACCAGCTCCAGGGCAGCCTTGTTTGCTTCCGGGTCATCCCTGATCGGAATCTGTGCTGCCTGTTTGGATCAAAGCATTCATTATCTGAAAGTTGTCTTTTTATACCATGGAATGAGAATGGTGGATTGGAGCAGATGTAATGGTTCCATACCATGCCTCCCATGGCATGAACACCGCGGCGGTGACAAGTCCTGATGAGAAGATCGGAGTAGGACTTCATGAAATGCTGAGTCATTCCGACTTGGACACGGTCAGGCAGGAGGCGGTCAGGATGTGCCTGGAAGGTCTTGATATAGCTGAAGATGTAATCCCATCTTCCGCAATTCAAGCCAGCCGAGTGGTCCCTCAACTCGTACAGGATCTCATCCATTTGGAAAACGGCTGGGAGGGTCTCGATCAGGACAGTCGCCCTGATGCTTCCCTTCTCGATCCCCACCCTCTTCTCTGCCCTCTCGAACACACTGTTCCATATCTTAGCTTCCCTGCCAAGCAGCCAAACTAACATCAGCAGACCGATAGCTCGGTCTGACAGCCAAAAGACAGGGTCCAGTACTCGACTAATCCAAGCAGCATAAACCAAATCATCAAACTTCTTACATTCAGTTTTATAAATCCACTCAAGCTCGAGAGTTAGGAGTTTCCGTCTAGAATTAATGTTAACCTTGCCAGCCACAAATAAGTATAGTAAGGAATGGAAGTCATGAAGAAGTCACCTGGAGTGCTCCATCTTGGGGAGGTAGAAGAAGGGACCGAATCCAGCACCCTGGGTCTTGCGGAAGGTTCCATGGTTGTGGTAAAAGTAGAGCCCGAAGTCGACAAGGCAACCGGTGGCAGGCTCGCCATCGATGAAGATGTGAGACTCGGGGAGATGCCAACCCCGAGGGCGAACGAAGAGCTTGGCGATCTGATCGTTGAGCTTGTAGACTCGGTTCCTGGCCTTGTCGTGGAATGTTATAGTCCCTTCCACGGCATCCTTCAGGTTCACTTGCCCTCTCATCAGGTTCTCCCAGCTTGGAGACAGCGCATCCTCAAAATCCGCCTAATAGAAAGAAAGAGAGGAAGGAAGAAAAAGGAATTTAATTTACAGTCAAACATAAGATACCAAATATTTATATGTCTTCGGAGCTCAACAAGTACCACTAGAACATACTTTTGGAAACTCAACTCACCATGAAGACTTTAGCCCCGGAGTTAAGGGCATTGATGATCATCTTCCTCTCGACGGGGCCGGTGATCTCGACCCTCCTGTCGGCAATAGCCAGTGGGACAGGTGCACAGGTCCACTCGCCTTCCCTGATGTATCTGGTTGCCGGATCGAAACCGGGGGAGGCACCCTCGTTGTAGCGCCTCTTGGCCTCCATCCGGCACTCGATGGCATACCTGATATGGTTGCGGAACTCCCTCTGGAGATCGGCCACGAACTGGAGGGCATCCCTGGTGAGTATCCTGGCGAACTCCGGATCATATCGACCCCGGATATCCACGCCCTCAGGGACATCGTAGGACCCGATCCTCTTGGTCACCATGGAGGGGTAAGCGTTATATGTTCCAAGATCCATTAGGTGTCTTCTGTTCTGAAGAATTATGTAATGAGTGGAAGAAGAGAGTATGGGGTGGTTGTTATATAGAAAGAGAGTTAAATGGGAGAAGATGGGGGAGTGGATAAATACAGAGAGCATTATCGTTATGGTTCATATTTAGATTTTTGTGGATATTTATATACAAGTATCGGTGGATATAGATGTATATAGACACACAAAATAAAAGTGATGTCGCAAGCAAAAGTACATAATTTTGATTCACTAATGAATATGGTTAGTGAGCATTTGACCTTGAATTAAGAACATTCCACATTTTTATACAACTCTATCCTGCTCTCTCTATCTCGTGTCGGTGATAATGGCGAGAGTAACAACAAAAAGAAGGGAAATGATAGAGAGGTGCTGCCGCTGGGGGGTGATGTTGGATGGGGGCGGAGTTTTTCTTGATTCGTGTGCCCGCCATCTCGGGAGGTGCATTTTGGTCTTATTATTTGATTCGATCCATGAAGATGATGGCGAAGATGATGGGATTTGTTCACATCACACGTGGGATCATGTCAGCCCATACACCTCATTATCTCCATTTTGTTCTGCTTTCATCGATTCATTGGAGAGGCAAAGAAAATCCTAAACTACATACAGATTTATTATTAATGATAAATTTCTAGTGTGTGTATATATATATATATATACACACACATAATTGGGCACTAAGTAACCAACATGCATCTGTATGTATACAACAACGTGTCATGTCTCGAAGATGTGCTTGCAGTTGGCTTGTATTTAATCTACGTGGACTATAACCTAACATGATTTCGAGACTATGCTTCTCTCCTTTTCTTAATTTTCAGTTTCAAGTCTCAATATAGCCGCCATACAAAGAAGAAGAACCTCTAGATCATAAGTTGACTATTGGATGATAGTAGTAGAAGTTGTATCCTCTGACTTCAAAGTCCCTTTGGGAAATCAGAGATGTAATCACACATATTATTAGCAAACTATAGAAAGTTCTCAGATTCCTCATTCCTCCCACCAATATCAGTCAAAACTCGTGCTGTGGGACAGCACGGTCTTAGATCAAGTTTTGATTTCTTTTTGCATGTCTGAATAAAATGTATGTATTTTGTTTTTATTAATAAATGAAGCTCGAACTGAACATCAATACTAGTGGTACAGATCGAGAAGTAATTTAATTACAAGAGAAGAAAAGCTAGGATCATGGGCAGAAGAACCGCTTGCCGAGCCCCGGCTCAATTTAAGCAAAGCAGGCTTGACAAGACTCTAGGCTCATTTGGGCTGACTCTCATCTTTAGGCCGTCAAAGGTTGAAGATCTAGTGGCTTCTTACCAAACTCGACGAAGCCTGATATAACTAACCCACTACTCCTCAGGGACAGTAGTCCATCATAAGCTGAAACGAGATCAAATTGCTAACTTATTGAGTTTCCACTACCTCCCTAAGAGCTGGATATGTCGCTTCTAAGAAGCTAGCTACCCGTCTATCTATTATGCAATGCACACACAATCCTAATATGCCATCATAAAAAGGGAGTCACTCTCGTCAGCCGATCCCTACACGGCTAAAAAAATGTGTTGATTTTACACAGGAGTAACCCACCCGAAGAAATTCTCTGCTTTTGGCTCCACATTTCAAACAGCAAATCCTCATCACTTACAGCCATCAGATACTCATCCACACTGCCTGAACTGGTCAAATGAGAGGGGCCTGGAAGAAGCTTTGTTTCTTTGAAAGCTATTGAAGTGGCAGCACAGAGTGCTTCTGGGTTCCAGCTACCATGGCTGCTCGTGGAATGACCACTTAGGTCTCGCCCATCATTTGCTTCCTGTCACATTGCATGAACAGAAGGATAAAATGTAAAATGATTAACAGTAGTTGTGAATTAAATGTTCGAACAATCATGTACAGATCAGTTTGCAGAAGCCCATGTGGCAATGGGTTTATCGTGTCATAAACGTGTTTTAAGATCATAATGGTCCAACTGCTCTCAATTCAAACTGCAAAAGAATAAAAAGTTTAATACATTGCAAAGTGACAGAACTGGAAAGATGACATTTTTCCCAGAAACTACCAGCTGTGGGGTCTTAGCAGAATCAATAAACTCCATGATAATTAGCAATCATAAAAAGTATGTTGGAGGATTACCTGTGCCGCTCCCCACATGCTGGAAACTGGAGTCACAGGTGACTCTGTCTTCTTGCAGGATGATTGTGGAGAGACATCATTAGTGGTTTCCCATTGCAGCCAAGGCAGCACTACCCCGTCCATTTCAGAGGAGAGGGGCTTGGTTGATACGGGACTTTGAAAAGTATCCACCTTTATTATTACCCCCAAAGCTGAGCTTGTATCACTCCTTTCTCCATCAACAGATGATATGTCAGTGTCCTCGACATTTGAGATGAAGTCCTCGATGTACTTCTCAGCTTCCTCTGAGAGTCTTTTAGACATCCTGCTCCTGTCATTACTCCTCTGATTACAAATACACTAGCAGTAAGAAGCAATATTTTAACAATAAATGATGAGCTAAATCAGGATTCATGGAACCAAATCGACTGGATACTTACCCTTCTGGGTTGAGATGGTTTGGCTGCAATATTGGCATTTGGTTCAGGTAGTAATTCTTTCACAGTCTGAGAGAGTTCCCTGCCCTTTCGCACTTCCATAACAATTTCACCCGATAAATCTTGTTCATGCCTCTTCGACTGCCAGTTATAAAACCAAAGTCCATCAGCTTGGGATGCCATGAAGAAACACTTAGTAAATTCATCATATATTCCCCAGGAAACAAACTTGCAAGCAAGGATCCAACAGAAGCGCTATAAGCCATTTTCTGTTTCACTACCTACACTGAAGCTTTCCATCATAATTTTACAGGAATAGCTTCCAGCTGCTACAGCATTGGTTAGCTATTCGAGAGAAGTAAAAGCAGATAAGTAGCATCAAGAATCCTGAGATAAATAACTTCCTCACCTGCTCCAATTTATTCGAGTAATTCCTCCTGATACTAGAACCAGCCTTAAAAATGGCTTGATTTTTTGATGAAAATGCATTGTCGGTCGCTGGATCAGAGACACCCCTTGACATCACCTGCACAGGCAGCAAGGGAGCAAAGAGAGGTTTTAGGAATAGACAGGATAATGTGTTGATCCAATGATGCTAAGAAAGGGGCACACAGATCCAGATAGAGATGAAATTACAGACATGTTCAATCTCCGTCCTGATCTCCTCCACAGCATGTCTAAGTTCTTTACGCATCACATCATACAATTCCCCATTCCTATCATCCCCTGTTGGACGCTCTGCCTACAGAATTGTAATGAGAATAATGAAAAGGAAAGGGGAAAGATAGATAATTACTCTCACGGATTTAACCCTTCCATACCAGCATTTCAAGATCTCTCACCTTTGTCTGGGAATAAACTGCCGTTATTGTTCGCTCAATTCCATCGTTAGCGAACTGATTATTCCTAAATTCATCATCAGTTAGGGCTGAAGACTGGCTCTGAGAAAGTGAAAACTAATCTGATCAGGAACTCCATGTTGAATAATGGAAGCAAAAGGTCTGTTGATGCTGAATTCATAAAAAATAAAAAACAAGCTAAGAGAAACTCACAGAGTCGCCATCATAGTATTTAAAATCTTTTTGGCTCCAAGTCCTTCTTAACCCTTGTCTTTGAGGTGTTGCTACTGGTTTCCGAGATGGGAGCCTTTGGTTGCTCCCGTAATTGAAATTCTTTGAGTTAGCACAGCTTGGAGAATTGTGAGAACAATCCAGGTCACTCTGTCAACATTAAAAATTGCATAATCAGATAACCGTAACATGTTAGTTCTTTGTGGATTATATCTTCCCAGTCTACCGAAAAGGGAAAAAAATGCGCACACACAAAATATGTTGCTGAGCTTGTTAGGGTGCACGTTGCACTAACAAGAATCTACTGCCTCACTGTCACATTGACAGCTTTTTTTGGTTATCTTAGTAAACCATGAATGGGGAGTTCAACAATTCCCCAACTCCTAACACAATTTGACAATTAATTAATTTGGTTCCTAAGATGATGCATTTCAAAACTTGACCAATTCATTCACCAAATGAATTCAAAATTACGAAGACCAGGTTATTGCTGGTGTATGTTTAGCTTCCTAGTCCTAAAGCCTTTTCATATTTTTGCCGTACCAATGGGAAGTAATGATCCCGTATGAATTTTAACAGCAAAATAGCTGAATCAAAAAGCTAGCTTTTAGTGTGATTGGATAGTAGTTGGAGGGACCAGATAAGACTAAAAATCGTCCATTCATTGTCAACGACACTAAGGCAACTGTGATCTTAGAAGCAAAAGGCTATAGGGGAAAAGGTGATTTCTCCACCTTTAAAAGCTGCACAGTGGGCTACTAATATTCTGCTTTGGGCCAGGACGAGATTACCAGTGCTAAGAATCACCACAATAATCTTACTGGTAAGTGAAGCACTGGTCTATCAAAGAGAAATTTCACCTCAGAATCGCTGATCGGGCACCTAACCACTGAAAATGACCGCCTCCTACAATGATTTTCTGAAGCTGTTCTTCCCTCACCAAAAGTATTACAAACGCTGCTCCTCCGATCTCCACAGCCGCCGCCGCCGCCGGTTCTCAAGCTCTGCCTTGACACGGATCTCCCGCGCCTCTGTGATACTCTCTCACCATTCCCCCCAGGTCTGTCAACAGCATTCCTCGCACCCGAGCGCCCTCGGTCTCCAGAGCTGAAGAACTCAACAGCATGGTCATCCAGGCTGATCTCGGGAAACCCGGAACCCCGCATGGTGTTCACGAACCTTCCCCTGGGAGCCGGTGCGTCGTCGGGGAAAGGAATCTCCGACTCTGGTAGGCGGCTGGAGGATCGGCTCAGGCTTCGGGAACGGCGGTAAGCAGAGCTCCGATTCGAGGAAGAGGAGTCATCGGAGGAGGTGCTGGCTGAGGGTCCGATGGGTGTCCTCTTCGTCGTGGACCTGAAAGCTGAAGACGCCATTTCCAGATGCTAGCCTATGTCAGCTGTCTCGGTGGACAAAGATGAGAGAGACAGTGGGGGAGATGATTAGGGTTTAAAGCGAAATAGCAGAGTCTGCATTGAATTCGAAAACAGAGGCAGAATGAAACTGACGGATAAGAGGCAAATCAAAAGTCAACCCAGAGAGTTGGTAGGGGTGAGAGAGGTTTAGACTAATGGCAATGGCAGAGAAGGAAGGAAGGAAGGAAGGAAGACGAAGAATTGGCGGAGAGGACGACACTGGGGGAAGAATTTGAAAAATTGACGTCACGTGGAAAAAGAAATTCATTGCACGTTTACCGGTCATTTTGACCGTTGTTACTTATTAATTTCTGAGCTGCCTCTATAAATTAGTTTTAACAATAATAATAATAATAATAAATTTACATGATTGTCTTGTTCGTACTGTCTTAATAAATTCATGATTCTAAGACCAAGAATGAGTTGTTCTTAATATTGTTAAGAAAAAGGCTAATACATATATATAATAAGAATTAATTATGTATTACTAATATCTATCAATTTTAGATTTTTAATGACACTTAATATTCAATTAAATTCATTATAATTCGTATATTAATAGTATTTAACATAGTAGCAGCTCACTAACTCAGTGGTTTTCTCTTGCAATCCGGTCCGGAGGACAATATTTGACAGGAATTAAATTAGATAAATATATCTTTCAATTTTTATTGCTAGAAAAATTGAATATTATACAAATGAATTCTTCGGCCCAATTCCTGGGAATGGGCTTTTTTTTTTTTTCTTGGTTGAATTCTAAATTCAAACGTCGGGTCGGGGCGGGGCTAGAGGGTAGAAGACTATGGGGGGGCTGATGATGGGATCATATCGAGTCGGCCCACACTGGCCCATCTCTGGACTGCTAACTAAACCGGCATCCTCAGACTTAAAACCCGACAAAGCTAAACAGAACACCCTAGAGAACCCTAATTAAGCGCTCGAAAAGGGAGGATTGGTTGAGATTAAGAAACTTATTCTCTTGATACAAGAATGATCGTTATATCGGAAAATCAAGTGAGTTTGTTATCGGGAAATCGATTGATGTAACTTGTCTCTCTAGGTTTTTTATTCAAAGGTGATGATAGTTCATGACTTCTCTGATATGATATGATATGATATGAGATTAGACCAACAATTAGTTGAATCAAACAAAGACCTTTCTTTTAATTAATCACTATTTGATAGACAGCTGCTGTAGCATCCATCCTTGTAAGAAGATAGGCTTCATTCGTAGTTGTCCTCTAATAAAAACCAAATTAACGTTTCCTCGTATATAGGAGGGTATAATTTATAACAATTAATGGGCGTTTGCTTTAGTTTCTACGTACACCCACTCCGGTAACCCATTCAATTACTTATTTTGATACCATGTTAAACTTTCAAAACTGACTCATATTGATCAATTCAAAAGTTTAACAGTAATTCAACTCTATTGTACTTGTAAGATTTTTCCATTAATTTGTTGTGTAAAATTACAAGTTTCAGCACCCGGTTTCTGTGCAAGCACTACCAGCAATAATGGAGGCAAAGGGAAATTGAAAAGGAAGAAGATGGTGATAAAGATGGATGGAGGTTTGGGGGATATGAGAGTGATAAAGATGGATGGAGGTTTGGGGGATATGAGTCAAAAGGAAGTGTTGATTTATTTCTGAAGGATCGGAGGAAACAGCCAAAAATCAAAATGGGATGTTCCTAAAGTAGCCGACACTCCATTTCTGTTTCTTGGAAGGAATGGCCTCTTCCTGTTTGGAATTTATTGGCTTGTTCTTCTTCTCCTATCTATGTCCCCCTTCCCATGAATGTTTTCATCGACGTCTAATCCCACATCTTCCTTCTTCTTCGCAAAACAACTCCCATACTTGCTCCTCCTCTCTCGCAAAGGACAGGGGGTCACGATCTCGATTAATCGACCTCATCAATGGTGGTTGTTGGTGACTGCCATCAAAGTGTAATGAATTACCATAAAGTTTTCTGGAATATCAATAATGATTCCATTGGTGGAAGACGAACGGGCCATGATTAATCGATAAATTCTCCAGCACATAGAAAAAAATTGCCCACTTTAGTAACTAGCCAGTTGATCTAGCTAGCTATAGGTCCTAATATAAAAATATCACAATATGTATCTCGTTTCACGATCAAGAAAATGTAGCATAGGCTCAAACAACTTCAAAATGATTAATGATTTGGCTCATGCATGCTAAACAATAAGAGGTAGTAGGATTGGTCCTTTGGCCATTTATTAAACAATTGACTAGAAAACGTCGGAAGAACTAACTCCTGGAATCAAAGCCTGCAGGAAGTTCTCTGGCAATTCGGTACATTGGATTCTCTTTCAGCTAATTCAATAATAATAATAATAATAATAAAAGCCCAATCATTTACACTATATATACCTGAATTAATCTACTGTTCTTTGGCTACAGCTGCATGCAATGATTAATGATTTTTCAGTTTGTTTATATACAGACAACTTATTACTTATACATTGGGTGTACATGCAACTATATATATATATATATGTATATGCGAGTTTCGGTTGTATGTACGTGTATAATACGGCTCATATATATATATATATGTTATACGATAATACTACCTCAAAACCATAGACCATAATGATTACGATGATTGGTTTTGTACGTTGAAATAGGAACTCTTCTTAGAGATATATATACGTAGAAAGGAAAAAAAAATAATTCGCATGTTGAGTGCCTGTATTTATATATATATATATATACACACACACACTTAATGTTATGCATTGACTGTACCATCTTCAAAATATGTATTCTTAATTCAATTCTCGTTACTATTTCATTCTAAACTTACTTGAACTCTAACAAAAACATGTCAATTTTCCACTTTAATCTCATGCTCCTTTTACCCTCTTACACTCTTAATTAGAGTTCCCTTATATATAATCGGAGAAGATCATCTAAATCAGCAATTTTTCTTCAAGTGTCTACTCAATTCAAAAGCAATAGTTATAATATAACTAGCTAAGACAGAGATGGACATCGAAGAGATGCATATATATAATACGTAATGTATACACACATACACGACATATATTTTAAAAGGGGGTTTGAGACATATATCATCATTATGATTATTACTACTAGCTAGCTAGTGCTGAGGTCTCTCTCGACTCTTCATGTGCCAGAGCCATGTGAGCATGTGTCCATGTCTTTGTCTTCTTCCATGCCCAACCCACTCCCCTGTCCCTATATTGGGACCCCCCACCTTAAATCTTAATATACATATGCATGCCCCCATCTCTATATATGCTCAGACATCGGTCGACAAGGTACAAGAATTAATATAAATGACATATGGGCATGTTTATCCTGCAGCCGAAAGAAAAAAAGAAGGCTCATGCATGTTTGGCAATTAATTTCTTCTTTCAGCTGCAGGGGCCCCCTACCCTCCTTATTATAAAAGGTGGAGGCTTGCTTTGTGTTTGCCACTTCCATGCAGAAAACTTAGAGCCTTTTTCCTCGATCGTTTATGCTATAAAACACTTGAGTGTGCAGTATAGAAGCTGAGTAACCTCGATTGGTATAATACCGATTGTAATCAATAGCACTAGATCAGAAGATGGTGTCGAGAGTGGAGGAAGCCATGAAGAAGGAGCGGCAGCAGCAGAAGCAGAAGCTGCAGACAGTCGTCACAGTACAGTGCAACAAAGGGAAAGCTACCAAGTTCAAGAGAAGCTCTTCCAACCTTGAAGATGATGGAGCCTCCTCTGCTATCCTCCTCCTCGCTTGCATTGCCTGCACTGCTCCACCTCTTCCGGCCCCCTTATAATGATCATGATGATCTAATTATCTCCTCTCCTTAATTAATTTAATTATCTCCCCATATTTATGTCTATTTGTATTCTTTCCTAGTGTGTGTGCATATATATATATATATATATATGAGTTCTTTCCTTGATATATATGTCTATATATTTGTATTCTTTCCTCTTGTGTGACATGTAAAAGTGGAGACTAGGTAAATTTCTTTTCTTTTGTTTTCCTTTTTGTTTTTTCCCCCTTCTTTTCATCTCTACTATTAGATCAGTTATGGAATCTCCATTTCCATTTTGGCAATTTATATATAATCTAATTAAATTTCACCCACTCATAGTCTCGTATTCTATACTTTGGAAAAAAAAAATCCAGCTATTCTCGCATGCTACTTCATAAAAACATATCTTATAGTTCATGCCTGAGGCAGGGAGTTCTTACGATTATACTTATCGGACGGAGATTCCTAGTTAGTTGTACGTCAAGTCATATATATATATATATATATATATATATATATAAGAGTATATGAGGAAGAAAGAAACTAGTGGGTTCTAGGAAATCTCACTGGCGAGAATCGAATTTAAGATCTTTGGTTCAAAGGCGACACTAGAATAGAACTAATTGGAATTCCTTCTTTTATTCCATAGGCGACCGATTTTGCTACTCCATGCTCAATGGAACTAGAGCAAACCAAAAGAAAAGCTTTTGTTCATGACAAATATTCAAAGTGCAGGCATAGTTAGGGATGATGCATTGGACTAGGAAATTGATAGAGACCAATTGATTAAAAAATGGTGGAAAAAAAAAACAAATTAATAGATGCAATATGAAATTCGATAGATAGATAGTCCAACTTGGCTCCATTGCTCGTATCAACTTCCGAAGATAAAGGGTCTAAGAGAAGTTTGGATATTTGTCATCGTTCATTAAATTTCTGAATACTAGTTGGTGTAAATTAAAGAAAAAAATTGAAAGAAAGAGCTTTCATTTTACATGCAGCGCGTTGCAAGCTAATTGTTCGTTGAAAGCAATGCCATTCTCCATATCTGACCTTCGGTAGTATTGAAATATTCATCGATCTCCACGAAACTTTGGAAATGCTATAAACTAATTGACACCCAAAAAAAAAAATCCAATGATCCATTTTTTTCCTACCAACCTCTCTCAAGAGCATCAGAAAACAAAAAGGTAAACGAGAAATCACAGTCTTGATGGAAATGGATCGTGTATTGAAGATGGAGATCAAATCCAAAGAGACCATCAAGCCATCTTCCCCAACTCCTTCCAGCCTGAGGAATTTCCAACTCTCACTCCTGGACCAGCTCTCTCCTTTTGAGTACGTCCCCATGATATTCTACTATGCCCCTCATGTCCACCAGGACACCAGCGGCCGGCTCCAAGCTCGACCGAGAATCGACTGCCTTAAGCATTCCCTGTCTCTGACCTTAACCAAATTCTACCCACTTGCTGGTAGAGTACGAGAGAACAGATTCATCGAGTGTAATGATGATGGTGTGGAGTTCATCGAGGCTGAATCGAACCTTCCCCTCTTGGAAGTCCTGCAGCAACCTTCTGCAGAAGTAGTAGATCAGTTGCTTCCCAGTGAGTACCATTTGAGTACTTCCCTCGACAGGGAAGTTCAGCTGGCAATCCAAGCCAATGTCTTTGCCTGCGGGGGAATAGCCATCGGGATATGCATGCTTCATAAGATCATGGACGGGGTCTCATTTACATTATTCATGAACTTGTGGGGGGCTATTTCTTGTGGCGGTTTGGTTAGTTCTTTAGCGTCGCCCTTGTTTGTGGGGCCGTACCTTTTCCCTCAGAGGGACTTATCGGGCCTATTACCCACCCTGGACATCCCCAGGGACAAGTGTGTGACGAAGAGATTCGTGTTCGATGCGTCCAAGATTGCCCTGCTGAGGGAAACGGTCAAGGGTAGGATGTCTGTTGAGAATCCCACCCGAGTCGAGTCAGTCTCGGCACTTTTATGGAAATGTGCTATGGATATTCATAAGACGAGATCGGGTTCTTCAACTCAATCTGTTATGACTCAAACTGTAAACTTGAGAGCAAGGACAGAACCACCCTTGCCGGAGAATTGCGCGGGGAATCTTCTTTGGCTTGCAATTGCAGCAGCACCAGAGGTGGGACCGAATGATCAAGAGGTCGAGCTGGATGAGTTGGTGAATCAGATCAGAGGAGCAATCAAGATGTTTGATGGAGAACATGTCAGAAAAATGCAGGGGGAAAGCGGGTTCTCAGTCATAATCGAGTCCCTCAAACAGGTCGTGGAACTGGTCTCGCAAAACATGGACATCTACCGGTTCACGAGTCTCGGGAGATTCCAATTGCATGAAGCTGATTTCGGGTGGGGGAAGCCCGTCTGGGTCAGCAGTGCTGGGCTTGCCTTCAAGAATGTGATTGTTCTGATCGATACGGGAGATGGTGAGGGGATCGAAGCATGGGTCACTCTCCAGGAAATGGACATGGCCATTTTCGAGAGGAACCAAGAGCTCCTCTCCTTCGCTTCCGTGAATTCCAATGCTACCCGCTTTGCCAACTTCTAAATTCTGAGTGCCCAAGATTTTAACAACTGTTGTACTTTTAAACAGCTATGCTCATTCCCGTCCTTCCGAATAATGTTGATTGAATTATGGGCTACATTTTATCACATTCTTGTGAAGTGGTACCCAGTGGAGTGGAGGAATTGTGCGCACCCCCTTGTAGAGGAGTTGCTGTCTGAAGAATCTGTATGCCTAGAAGACCATCCATCCAGTAAGTCTCAAATGAAGTCGATATCCTCAAAGTGAACTGTGTTGTCATGAAACATGGACGCGCTTGAGAGGTTGACAAGTGAATGTAGAATCAAGACAATCATCCTGAACATATTTGCTAGTGATTGTACATTTATAATATAAGGCAGAAATATCTTAATCACTACACCAGCGTTGAGAAGAAGATCAACCAAGTAGAAATCTTATTATAATGTAACCTGTAAAGCTTCCAGGAACCAATTAGAGTTGATATAACATATGTTGCCCCAGTGTAATGAGGAGTTTTGGCACAATTGATACACGTCAGAATATCAACCAACAAGCACAAGAGCTACATTACATCAACAGAGAGGATCACGCAAGCACCTGGAAGATGATGCTAGACGCTGCCGACAGTTATTGAGCTGGTACAGTCGGGTTCCAACTGCTGATCCATGTTAAGGGGGAATGCATATCTTCCCAGATTTGGTGGGACACTCGGAGAACAATTATTCTCTGCAGCCATCATATGGTCATGTGATGTTGTAGCCGCCTTGGAATCCTTGTATTTGGAAAACATCTGGTGAATTGATATGGTCTTGCTGTGACTAGATCTGTGTTTCGAGCTAAGTGTTCCACTTCCATCATCAGAATCTATAGATCTGGGTATGGTGTTGCTGGAAGAATCACCTCCATCATCATCATCATCATAATAAGTCATTGACCCACAGGGCAATAGCACGGCCTCGGGACACATGGTAGATGTGGAATTGCTATCAGCCTCCATAACCATATCCATTCCATCTTCTACATGCATTACCTCAAAAGGTGCGCCCTTTGCAAGATTAGAACCTGTTCTGAGCTTTAGCAGAGTGGACTCTGCATGGGCACAGAGAGAAATTAGATATTTTAGCAGAGCCTTTTTTGGATTTTGGAGAATCAGGAGAACGCAAGGCTGGACCTAATCCTGAGAATTTTTTTTCTCATGGTTGATTCCAGCTCATATAAAGAACAAAAGAGAAACCAGATTCAAGCAGGTAGCGGAGCAACCAAGAGCCACGAGCATTCGGCAAACATTTACCGGAAGGCAACTTGCCTGAATTCACATGGCATGGGTATGCGGAGCAAAAAGCAACACAAACGAAGATCCATATTTACATCTTGAAAGGGAAGGATTACCGTAGATGGAGAGAGAATCGTGCTTAAGAAGCTTGGCAGTGGGTCTCTCTAGTTCGTCCGGCGAAGACGACGAAACTCTCACTCTGCCGAACATCTGACTCTCCCTGCACTGCTCTGGTCTCCTTTGCGCTCTCCCTTTTCTACTCCTTTGAATGATTAATTGGCGTCGGCCCGCGGTAAATGAAATTTCTGGAGCGAGGATCTGATTGATGGGGGCGGGAACTCGCTCGCACCACTCCTCGTCCAAACTTAATTCCTCTCTGGTTCACGGGCCGAGGCCCATGATTTATCGGCCCAGCCCAATAGATGCCCATATTCTGTCATTCAGGCTTTACCCTTCGGCCATTGATAGTTTTTTCTCGGCAAGACAAAATACCAAAAGTCAAACCGATAGCGATGTTGTAACAAGATAGAACGGAATGTGCCACAATCAATCAAACTGGCCCGCTCCCCAATCAATTGAAACAAAAGCACGGTTTCCGTACGCATGCAATGCAATTGATCTTTGGACCTTTTCTAAGTAGCCCATCCATTATGAGAGAATTAATCAGTGTACTGCCCAGTGGTAACGGTGATTCGAGTTGCAGCTGATTGAAACAGCCAAAAGAACCGGTGACCGATTCTCTGTATTCAAAGTCATCCACATTTAACAGTGGGCATGGATGCCCTAAGTAGAAGTGAGATTAACCAAAACAAAAGGAAGGCACCAACTCTGATTATGTTTGATCCAACAAATACATTCTATAGGACGCCATGACAAATGAACCATATCCTCCTCCTCCTCCTCCTCCCTCTTCTTTTTTCAATCTTTCCCTCTTCTATATCAGAGAATATGAATAAGGAAGTTAATAGAGATACTAACGAAATAATTATCTGAAAAAAGAAAAAATGAAGCATTTCTGGGTCGGCACCCTTCTCAGTTTGGATCATTGTCTCCAAAATAATCTTCTGATTAGACTTCGCCTTCGCGGTCGAGGTTTAACATCTTTGCCTGAGACATCACAAACCATGTTCATTGTTCAGAAGCAGAATGGTTAACCTCTCCTGAGATGCAAACCTGCATTTCCATTCGGAAAAATAAATTGGGATGATTACCTCTTAGTCTCCCAGCAGCATACAAAGCTTCTTCTGCAATGGGCCGCCATTGTTCAGCGCAAGAGTAATTAATTCCAAGACCAACACTGAGGCCTCTTAACAGATGCACAGTTCGTAGAACAGAAAAGAGCTCCTCGGGAAAAGCCTACACAAATGCAACAGCCAAATTAGAGAACTCGACTTTCTAAGTAGCAACGGGAAAGGAGCATTTTCGTAGAATTCCATTCCGACTTTGCAGCACTGCAGATGGTATGAATAGCAAAATTCATCTGGTTTTGATTCTTCAGTCTTATATGTAAGCCCATATGTTATGATAAATCAACCAGATGTTTTTACAAGTACATTACCACAGAAGAATATTTTACAACCATGACCACCTCTGTTCAAAACTTGACCGCCATCCTCAAAAACACATAGCAGGGGAAGTCGAAAGATTCTTTTTTTTTCTTTCATTGGCTTGGCACAAAATCTCAGCAACACTCTACTGAAAAAACATTTTGAACCTGCCCAGTTTCCTATGGCTCGCCAAAACAAAATGACAGGTAATCCTTCCTTCAAGAAAAAAGGTCCCCATAAAGCAAAACTTTTGGGTTAAAAATAGTTTCAATGGAACATCATAGAAGCAGGAGTTTCCACAGAATCAACACTTACCTGAACAGCAACCTTTTTTATTGAAGATTCCTCAGAGAATGGTTGCAGCATCGTAACTCCAGGAGGCAGCTTCGTGTCAAACATTGTCTCAGCCAATATAAACAATTCCTGTTCTTCATTTTTGCATTTGCTCAGAGTATCTATTCCAAGCTCCCTGAATGATAAAGAGGAAGATTTAAATATATAAGATCCAATGAAACTGTTACATATAATCGATACACAAAAGGGAATAGGTAAAGTTTCAATACCTATAGCTCTCTGACGCTCTTTTGGTGTCTTTATCTGCAATAGCAAGAACAAGATTCGCGTACCCAAGCCTCAGCGCATCTGGAAGATCTTTGACTTGACCATAGTCTAGCAAAGCTACCTGATTTGGAAAAAATCACAAAATCGAAAAACATTAATTTGTTGGGCATAAAGTTCAAGTTTTTATACCATTGTCATCTTGAGAAAAAAGGATAAATTTGGGGAAGAAACCATCCGAGTCTACTCTAGGTAGTCATAAGCATGACAGTTTGACTCATATAAAAGTTCAAGAGACAATAATCAAAATAGGGATCATCAGAAATAAACAGTCTTGGATGGTGGACTTGCCTCTGAGCCTTTGCAAATGAGGATATTCCCGGGATGAGGATCTGCATGGAAGAAACCGCTCTTCAGGATCATTTGGCCATACGCCATTGTCAAGCTGCTAAGTATGTTCCTGCATTTAACACAGAAACCCTCCCATTCACCAATCTCGCAGTTTCCTAGAAAATGAAATGCTGTGCTTGCTAAAACACAGCCACCGTAATCCCACCTAGAAGAAATGGAGCCTATACAAAGTAATGATCACCAAACAGTACACTTTGATACTATACAAGCTCCAGCCATCTGATCTACTAGTGCTATTTCTAAGTATGAAGAAGATCCCAAGAAAAAGGGACCTAATTCAATACACAATACAAATGTTGTAACAAACATGGCAGGTTAAAATTTTTATGAATGAATAATAAGAGAAATTTTCTTCCGTGTAAAGAAACAGTAAAAGGATAGAAGAAAGATATAAAAAGGACTTGACACGCTCTCTGGGATATGTAAGGGCTTACTGCTTTGCTGCTGCTGCAATCCTACCACTTGGATTTATCCCTCTTTTTGCAATTTCATCACCAAGGTTCATGATTGGGATTCCATCAATATATTCCATCACCAAAACTCTCCTAAATATGCAACCAAATAAAGAAAGGAACAAGGATAAACAAGTGCATTATTCAAGAACATGGAACCTAGGTAAATTCATCCCTTGCAAATAGCAATTTGACAAATCTCAGGATTTGCACAAGACTTCAAAAAACAACATGATTTTTATGATGAATATTAGATAGATGGCCAACTTTTGACTGAATATCTAGGACCAACAGAAGTACTTTGGAAACTTCTGCTCCAAACTTTCAGAATCTCATATGCATTTTATCATATTACTTTGGCAATGACAAATTATATTACAAGCAAGAAGAAGAAAATTACCAATCCTAGCTATTTTTGTTGAAAAGTATTATGTCTTTTCATGTACAATTAACAAACTGCCGCACCGTGAAAGCACAGAACACCTATTTTACTTTGTGTACTTCATGAAATTCATCCAAACATACCTTGTAACCATATCCCCAATAACTCTCGGCACTAGAACAGGAGGCCTTTTGTTATTATTCTTCAAGAAACGCCCAATTCGTTTCATAGCATCAGCCTCCCTCATGAAATCAAACTCATAACCAATCTTGAGCAGAACAAATGAAACCAAGTACCCAGGATCAGTTACATGATTCCTGAAAAGCAAGTTCCGGAATAGAAAGAAATTCACTGTGGCTAATGCTAAACTCTAGAAAATCATCAGTTAATTGCTGAAAAGGAAATTCTGGAATTGAAGGGAATTCTCTGCAGCCAATGCTACACAACAGAAAATCTTCTCATCACCCAACAGCAGGACTTTGAAAGCAGTATAACAACAAAAGGAAATAAATATGCCATTTGCGCATTGTTAATGTTTGGAAATTCCTGACAACACAAGCAATAACAAGAGACCATGATGACTATGGAACAGGCAGCAGGAATGTCACAAAGAAAAAAATTACCAAACTTTGAGCTAATATAAGCCAACATAGGAGATGCAGTGCCAAAGTTCCACTGACACGCATAATTATCAGTCTATCACATCATGCACTATTATAGGCTGCAATATATCCAGAAACTGTCCTCCAATTTAGCCAGAATATTATATATAATCTTCTCATAAACTGCAGAAGACTAGGATGTATTTGCAAACAAAAATTTCAGTTTGACATTTGTGACAATCATTTATTAAAGAAATAGGCCAAACCTGCTTCTCCATTTCCTTGGTTACCGAGTACAAATCAAACTTAATGTCTGTCTTTTGCATGTATAGCGCAAATGCCTGCAAATTGCGGATATCTGTCATCATGAGGTCCTGAACCCCTGGATGTTGTACCTATTTGACAAAACACAGATTATGACTTCAAAAGAATTGCAAGATGAAACTGAGAGAACCTCCGATGTACCATTACCTTGACAACAACATCACTCTTATTGCCTTTCAGCCTTGCTCTATGGACCTAATAAATAATGGAAAAGTAAAAGAGTGATCAATGCTGACTCTAAAGTGATTTGGATAAAATCAATACTTGTTTGCACGAAATGGAGAATTGAAAAGAGAACAAATTTTAGGAACTCCTGAAATTGAAGTTCAAACTGTTTTCAGGAAATAATCTTATAACCACCCATTTATATCTATTAACGGCAGAAACATAAGTGGATTGTGCATATCCTTCCTACATATCTCAACATGCAGAAAGACGAAAATCTCTAGTCTAGCTTAATTAAAATCCCAACGTCCTGACAGACAAACAGAATAACAATTGCCAAGCTACGGCTCATGCTATTCAATCCAACAGGCTCAAAAGGCTTGAAAATATGATAAAGAGTACCTGTGCAATTGAAGCTGAACCAAGAGGATCTGCATCAAATCTTTCAAACAGATCCCCCACACTTCTACCCAATTCCTTTTGAAGTAGCAACTCAACAGTCTCATATGGTGTAGCAGGAGCATGGTCGCATAAGGTAACAAGCCTTCTTACCCATGCAGCAGGGGCTAAGTCTGGCTTTCCAATGATTTGTGCAACCTAAAGTTTCAGCAAAAGTAATAAATTCAAAGATTTGGCTTCCCAGTCATCTGAGTTATATAGGAAGCATCACAGAATTCACAGCTTTCTCCAAAAAATAGAAAAAACAAATCATTATTGTGCAAACCAGTATGAGCCAAGAAGGAGAACAAGACCCAACCCAGTAGGAAATTTGCTACAGTTCAGACAAGAAAAAGCAAACTAAAACTGGGTTTTCCATCTTACTGACAGCAGTTGAGCTCGTACTTATCCATTTCTTAAATGCGCATCGACGGATAAAGGGGCCAAGTAGAGGAAGAAAGACTGTGATCAAGAGGTAGAGTATCACTTATCCACGAAGTACACGGAGAAAATCATATGAAAATCTTGAACCTAACCACCGCCGTGACCACGGATTAAGTTGAAAGAAAACATCAATTACCCAATCAACCAGTCAAGTCTAAAAGTGAAATCATTTTCTACCTTAAGGAAAAATCCACCGAGGTCGGCGCACATGGCATAAATCTTGTCAGCTGCATGCTCATGCTGCCTCTCCCACATTGCTTCCAGCTTCTCCTTATCTTTTTCAAAGCTCATCTTGAGCTGAAACACCTGATAAGCGCACACACCCGCCCAAAATTACCACCACCAACTGAAATGCTTGAACCTAAACCAGAAGAACTCGAGCAGAAAGGGAAAGATAAAGCCTGGAATTCATCACCTTGTAGCCGGTATAGATATCGACTGCTCGTACCCAGAACTGAAAGGAGCGCCGCCATGGCCTCAGCTGGGTCGAAATTTTCTCTTGAACGTCTTTGAGGTCGATAGGAGGAAGCATGGCACTTGATTTCTGACCCTATTTGCCGGGCAACTGCTATGCGTTCCTCTAAAGTAGAATTAAATAAACGGTTGAGAATCTCCCATTTTATAGACTGCATGCGGCAACAGAACACATTGTTTCAAATATCTTGTAACCACTGCAACAGCAAACGGACGGGAGATTCTGAAAGGCGGGCGGCCTGGGATGCCGAACGTTGCTGGTCGTGACGTGTGAGGTTATGGCTGAGAAACCGATAAATTTAGGGAAGGCATAACAGCATTCCCCGCTCGCTTTGTGTGATACTCGGAAAGTGAGAGATACCTCTCATCAGAAAGATTAAAAACAATAGAGAGAGGGCTGACAAGCTTGCCTTGTAAGGATCACTTAGCGTAAGAGATGCCCTTTCAGCCCCACTAGTCCCATCTCAAAGTAATACGTGCAATTGATATAATTTAATTATTTTAAGATTTTTTAATAAAATTATAAAAATAGGGAATATACCCTTACTTACAGTACTTTCTCCATCTGACGAAGTTATTTCCTTTATGTCCTACCTCGTTTTATTGGATACAAAAGACCCCGTCGGTGTTCCCGGAACTGTTATCCATACTTTCCTGAAGCTTGTCGCCTCAAGTACTTGTTTTCAAATGTACCTATCGGGGAATCATTGTCCACGGCCATGTACTCTAAACAAGATTAATTGGAGGTAATTAAAGTAACAGCGTATCAATCAGATAGCCATCTAATACCCTGAAGATGAACTGCTTCGATTGATCTTAGTTTAGGTCTGTCGAGATAAGAGTTCCTTTTTTTTCCCTTAGATAATGCATATGCATCATATTTTTATAAATCAAAAGGACAATCTGGATACATGTCCAAATCATAGAGGTTCTCCAATTTTACCCTCGTCCCTAGTTGATGGGGACAACGTACTTCCATAATGTTTTCCCTGCTAATCCATCTAATTATAAAGTAATAGAAAAGGAGAAAGGAAAAAAAAAAAAAAAGGAAGAAGAAGAAAGGAAGGAAGGAGACTCCCGGTGTTGTTAACTAAAGTTCTAATATTTCAGGGTAGGTGTATCTCCTGCATTATTGTTAGTACAAGGAATCTGTACGAGTGCCAGCGAATAACAGTTCGCAAAAATTCTTACTCCATCCTTGCGCTAAACTGACTACTTCGTCTTCAGCATGGATGGGGATTTGAATGATAGCATCCAAGCGATGTGAAAACTGACATTGTCCTTTTCAAGCCCTTAAATGCATGATTATCCAACCCTGGATGTTGTACCTGAGCATGTTGTGATCCAGCCCTGTTTGTTGTAAATCTTCTCCTCATGTAGGTTCACAAGCCATCAGAGTTGAGCATTCCCACCCAAAACTTCTTGTTCAAGGGTTCCTCATTTTACAACTCTTTTATGTGGTAGCATCCAAGCGATGTGAAAAACTGCCGTTGTCTGCATTTCCAGATTAAGATACAGTAATAAGGTAGCAAATAATTGAACGTTGCTTAAATTATCCATCAATAATTTTAACCAATTAGCCATGACCTAAGTAATTAGTATATAAAATAGATTATAAATTCATCAGACTGCATGCCAAAGAAAACAAGTTGACATTTTTTGTCCTTAGGGGAGAGAGATAATATGCCCCAAAATAAGTGGTGCTCGGCAGGCCTAAAAATGAATGGCAATAGCGTGCTCTCTGCCAAAAAGATGGAACATATTCATTACGGGGAGTGGATAGAAATGGGCCATGCCAGTAAAATTCCTTCCAAAAAAGTCTTGAGATAAGTCATAAATCTTTCTTCGTGTAATAAGAAATATTGGGTGGATATTGCAATCCATCTTCCCATCACCAGTAAACCATATATGAGATAAACTCCATGCCAGCTGCACCCCACACCTCGATTATTGCTCCGACTCGAATCAAGCAGGATCAGAAAGAGAGAGACTTCTTGCTTGCACTTCCCATCCCTTTTAAAGGAAAAAAAAGTGGACCATGTTACCTTTCTCTTTCTCATGAATGAATACCTCAACAATTCATGAATAAATCAGAATTTATCTTTTTTTTTTTTTGGTAATTAGCATGTTTCATTGATCATTCATGAAAATTCACAAAATGTACAAAAGTCGTACACAAAAAGCCTGTACAGAGTCACTACCTAATATAGCAAGCAACATGGGAGCATTTCCTAATCTGACTCTCAACTTAGGATGTGAATTAATTCTATCCAATATGAAATTTACAATTGAAGCCTATAGAATGTGAGGGGATTTAGATGTTGCCTGGAATTTATCATATTGGCTGCATAAGATATCTCATAGTTACTACCTTAAGAAGCAAGTCTGTTTGAAGAAGGATAACATAGAGAAGCTTCTGATGCTACTATGACATGTCCATGTTCACAAATGGTTCAGTCATCCCCATACACATCGCATGATAATTTTTCCCTTCTTTGGAAGAGTGGCTTTCTTCTGACTGATCTAACTCAAAACTTGTTCAATTAAAAGGACAAAAAAATCACCGATGTGTGTGGAGGTCATTGACCCATTACGACAAAGGATCAACTATCAATTAATTCACCATCTTCGTATACACAGACACAATTTTAGAACACAATAAAACTCAAAATTAAGAGGAAACTTCCACGAAATAAGACGAGCAACATGTTCGATTTCAACAAGAAGCTTCGCTCTTGATTAAGCTTCATGTGCACAAAACGAAGCAATGAGACATTTGGAAGGCAGCTTAAGGCAACGTCAATCAAATGACTGATAGAGAAAAACATTACCATCATCAGTATTTGCTTAACATTTTTGAGGAGATATAGAGGCCCACATCCAGATTCTTGGCACACTTACATGGGCAGCTTCCTTCACAAAGCAGATAACCATCTTTCTCGAAGGAAACACCAGCTATCTCAACGACAACCCTCGTGTATCCTGCTAGAAGTGTCTTTATCTTCAGATGATCCTCCCAACGGACGATTCATGTTGAGATTATGACACGCATCGCAATTCTCATTAAAGTTTGATGATCTCATGTTAATCCTAGGTGATTGCAACCAAACCCATGTGAAGCAACAATCATGATATCTAAATTTCTACTGCTGCTCGAAGGCTGAGAAAAATGACATGTCTCGACGGAGTTCAAAGCTATGAATTTTAGTGAAATTGAACGACATCAGAGTACATTCTCACTCACAGTTAAGATCCGAGAACCATACCTGAGCCGAAGAGATCACTCCGTTGAACTATACGATGTCCAAAAGCAAGCATTAGATCACTCGGCGCCAACGATGACTGATAATGTCTCATTGCAGAGGAATACCTTTCGCTGAGCTAGAGCAACGAGACAAAAGGCTCTCTGCATCGAGCGAAATATGAACTCACTTTAATCAAGCTTCTCTATGAGACGCGTCTCCCTTCATGTCTTCACCTTCGATTCGGCCAGCTTCAGGCTTCAGCTTCACCATCCATGGCGTCTCGATTTGGGAAAAAGCACTCACTTGGGCGGGATTGGGCCGAGTCATTAGCAATTTCCTAGATTATCTGATTTGAAGCCCAATAACGATTTGGGCCTACCGTATGGGCCGATCGGCTTATTTTGGAGCTTTTCATATCGAAGCCCAAGACAACAATATATAAAGAAGCCCGATAACTCCTCCTAAGGCAGCAACGCTTATCAGGCAGGCTGTATTAAATAATTCGATGTAATTCTTTTCTTATAATATAAAATGATTCTCAGTTTGTAAAATTTTTAATTTATTTATAATTTATTGGTCTTACATCAAACCTCAAAAAATTTAAACTGATAAGTGGCCATTTGTTATATTCTCAGCATTATAATTCTAGCCCACGCAGCAAAATAACCCACATACGCCACTTGTTCTCGAGCACTCACCCTCAATAACTGATCATGAGAGTGCTTTCTCATCCATGTTCGATATAATAATGACTATGAATTACATCCATCCTCGAACTTGCCAATTGAAATTCCTTATTGCCTCATAAGAAATTTGACCTATATCCATCCCAAAAATATTAATTTAAAATGAGGAGAAGCAAT
Source organism: Lagerstroemia speciosa (assembly GCA_037672795.1). Lineage (NCBI taxonomy): Eukaryota > Viridiplantae > Streptophyta > Magnoliopsida > Myrtales > Lythraceae > Lagerstroemia > Lagerstroemia speciosa. The sequence goes on from CM075306.1 coordinate 163,668, forward strand.
ATCAACTCCCTTATATTAAAATGTTTCAGCTCTAATTTCTAGTGCAGAACTGTACTCTCTTTACCTGTCTTCTTGCGCTAAAATGGCTTATCCTTGGCACGTGGCCTAGAACACTTGCGGTCAAAATTGTCCGTAAGACACATTTTCTTTTCCTTGCTCGAACTCCACGACCATGAATTCCACATTCGGACCTCGTTAGGTATGAATTTACACAACAACATGCAATTTAAGAAATATATTTATTCGTGTCTTCTTATCTTTTTTATCAGTTAAAGGAGAGCAGCAATAATGATGACATTGCAGTTTAAGCTATGAATGCCATGGTTGAACTTTCACTTACAACTACAAACATATTTAATGAATTAAACAACCAGTATAAGCGCTGAAAACATTGTCTTGCCACCCACAAAGAATGAGTATATTTCACTCAAGCTAGTGTCTCAAGCGCAGGTCCAAAGAGCTGTTTCTAGTGATTTCTTTCATGCAAATGCACACGAGATGTTCAAATCTAAAATCTTGGACTCATCAAGCCACTTGAAAGCGAGATTAAAACTACTAAACTACTCCCTTTGATGGTATGTAAATAGATTTTTTTTGGCTGATTAGGTAAATAGAATAATAGACTGTATTATGTAAAAAGATTGCATGCCTTGTGAACAACAAATTTATGTTTTCAGTATAGTTGCATTAATTTACATACACACCCACGTGTTTGTTCTTTTGGCGTTTCTTATGGCAGGGATGATGATGAAACCAAGCCATGTTTGAAACTAATTAATTGAGGTGATTTAATAATTTAATATCTTTAAGGTCTTAAATTTTAATTTCGTAAAAACAAAAAAATATAATTTCTCAAAATTTTATACTTTGGTGAGCCGGTCTAATCTGAACATAAATTAATGAGATTTTATTAACTTCCTAAAATATAGATAGTGTATACCCAAAAAGAAAATAAAAACAAACACCAGCCTCCACATAAATATCTATTTTTTTTTTCAACACAGAGGGGTAAAATGGACTTAGATTGGAATATTAGCATCGTCCCGTAAATGAAAACTTATAAATTCCAAATTTCTTGGTACCAAGTTGAAGATGAATTGCGGGAGATTAATTTCTTTTTAATTATTTGTTAATTCCTTGAAACCTGTAATTAATTTCTCGATCAGTGTGGGTTCAGCTCTTGAGTTGAGCCTGAGGTTCAGAGACGAGGGATATAACTATATCTACCAGCAGGTACTTTAGCAACGTCTACTTTAATTCTTTTCCCTCCATTTTCTTTTTAATTAATTAATTAATTAATTAAGTAATTAATCTGAGAACCTCTCCTCTCCACCAGCGACAGAAAATAAATAACATTTCAAAATAATTAATTGTTAATTTGTTTTCTTTCTGTTAATTTACAATAGCAATGCCAGCTTTATCTCTTTATCTATGAAAAGTTGAACCCACTGATGGGTGTGTCAAGTCTCGAGGTATATGCTATCCTTACAAAAAAAATAAATAAATGAAAAAAGAGGGACCTCAATGACAGTGACGAGGTACGACATTAATAAGAAAATAATTTCCAAGGCATGCGAAAGACTAAAATAAAATACTGAAATTGAAGGACAATATTCACATTAATAAACCGAGGGTTTCACATTCGAATATTTTGATTATCGGTCCTTGATTCTTAATTTATTCCGCGCTCCCACTCTATTATTGTATTATTGCATAATTTATTATCAATATATATTTATATCTAATATCTTCTTCTTCTATTATTATGTGTGAAAGCTTTTCCTTTTATTTCATTTTTAATTACTATAATCTTTTTTTTTTGTTTATCGTAATTGTCTCTTGCAAATTGGCATTTAAATTCTCTTTATATGATTGTTGAATTAAGGATTCATTGACGTTTGACCGTATAATAGTAAATCTAACCCAAAGAAAAATTAAGTATCTTCCCACTGAAGATCGTGGCTGTTTATTTTCTCAATCCTAATTTACAATGTCGTTAAAATTTTAAATTAATAAACAAAGAACATTATCGAAAATTTAAACTTAAGCCCATTTCGTATAAATCATAATTTTTAGACCAATGATTAGAGAATCTCTACGGGGATAATCTACTTACTGTTCACGCTTTCAACTTACACGTAAAGATACAATTCATGCATAATTCTTGAATCTCATCTCATCTGAATTGATCAGTAACAAAACAAAATTATACAAATCTTAATTAAATTCTGATTCAGCTTAATTTTTGTAATCGATCCGCAAGGGACTGACAACGACTTATCCACATATGGCAATGGTTAGCTTCCACACCATATTATATGAATAAAATTAACATAATAATAATGTATGTATGTTTAGCTGTAAACCAGTCCAGAACTTTAATATATTTTTAATGACTTTTTGGATGCTATGTGTTTGAACCCAGCTATGTACATTGTGGTGAGGTGCCAAATTAGATCCCGAGTTAGGTCCCATGCATGTATCATTTTTCACGATATTCAAAAAGGTCTAACAGACCATAACTATTTTAATTGGAGTATAATCATCTATTAAAAGATAAAACTCTTTCAAAGCGAATTTTTTTAATTTACAAAAACTCGAATACGAGATTTTTGCTTAAGGGGAAGAGAGACGCTGAATCACTTCAACCAACCCACCCACTTTGTTCCGTGCACGTATCTTAAGTATGGCATATGGGATGGACATTAACTGGTTAAGGGTAGTTCAACGTCATATAAAGCACTGACTTTGAGTCTTGAAAATATAGAAAAATTCAACCTTAGCGAGTCAACTCAATGACGAGCTAAGATTAATTAGGATGCATTAGAATTTTGGACACCGGGTGTTGAATACCGGAAAAAAAAAAAGGGATTTATAACGAATATTGGGACGGTAAAGGTGCTTGGATCGTTATAATAATGTGTTTGTTTTATATATCTAATGAAATCTTTCCATGTAACTTTATTAGGTATAGCCTCTTTTCCTTATTTTATACAATCAAGGCACTTTGATATTCATTATTTTTCTCATCCAATAAAGTCGTTCGCTAACTTTTTTTTTTTTCCGGTGTGTAAGGAAGCGCGTACATCTAGAATGGTAGGAGAAAGATAGGGTAAAATGAGTACGGAAAACTCCATACGTGAGATCGAACCAAAAATTTTCATGTTACAGGTTGAGAGTACTACCAATTATACCAATCTTTCTTTTTTGGCTCGCTAACTAAATTTCATTGTTGTGTGAAAGCGAATTATTTTTTGCTTGAAAAAAAAAAAGAAAGATGTTATATTTACGAAAACGAAAAAATAATAATTAAAAGATGAAACTGATTATTATTATTATTATTATTATTATTATTATTGCGGGTGAGAGCAGTTAGTTATCCAAGAGAGCTTCATGCAGTGCACTTATTCTTCGCATGATTTCTCACGTGAATTAGTTATCTTCCCAATTATTATTATTACTAAATGTCAATTTTCCAGTGATCAGCTTCTTCTTACATTAGGCTTAAATCTTCTCTTTTCATCGTTAAACTGTTCCAGCTCAAACAAGAGAGAGCCTCCGTAACTGTTATATATATATATATATATAATATCATAAATTAATAAAATTTAGTTATTTTAATTTTTTATATATAAAATCCTAAAAATTAAAGACTTAAAAATTGAATTTAATAAGTTTGTAACAACACATTAGCAATATCATGTGATATACTCATTACGTACACGACTTTCTCCGCTCAAATATGAATATCGGCTAATACTTTTTTTTTGCAAATTAATAAGATTTGGTTAATTTAATTTTTTCACATATAAAATCCTAAAATCAAGGGTCCAAAAAATTAAATTTTATTAGTTTATGAAAATACGTCGATAATATCATGTGATATGCTCATTATGCACACCGACTTTCTCGGCTCAAATATGAATATAAGCTAATACTTAGGAAGGTATTTTTTTTTAAAGAAATCTCATAAACGGTACGTCATTCAATTGCGAATTGTCGCGTAGTACTGACGTGTGCATGCAACATTTAATGTCACAATATTTTTCTTTTAACCTATCGTGCCGGAAGAGACAACATCGACGTTGGCAACCAAATCGTGTTGTCGGGAAAATTTGCCGAGCTTTTGCTACAAGACTAAATATTATCCATATCCATAATTATATATTATTATTATTATTATTATTATTATTATACGAAAATAGAGATAATTAATCTGACTTTAAAAATATTTTTGACAAAGAGATTTTCAATACTAATTACTTACAATGCGGCTGACCTTCTAAATTTATTTTTCCTGAAAAGCCGGTCAGTCTACGCATGAAGATTAATGTTTTCTGAAATCGAATCTAGCATGATGAACTCATTCATTAAATATTTGATATATCAATAAAAGTTTTTCACATTATTTTTTAAAAAATAAATATTATTAACGAACAAAAAATTATGATGTAACATTCTTAATGAGTTAAATAATTATTGGTCAGATTTATGAATAACGTGTAAAATTCGATTCTTATGAGAATATATATCTTTTAAGTAATCAATCTAACAGTCTATTTCCAGCAGAGTTAATTTTTTGGGCAAGCAGATAATTAATAGCAGTATTTAATTATTAGGCTTTTGTTTTTATTACACAAATTTAAAATAATAAGATAATAAAAATGGACATAAAAATTGGAATTCTTTCTCAATAAATTCATTATATTACAATATAAAAACCCTCCAACTCAATCTCTAATTGGAGCGAGACACGGACAATTGAATTCTCTCCTCTTCCTCAATCTAATACCAATTGCTCAGCCACGTAAACAAGCAAAATTCTTGTTTAAAAATTTCTAATCGGGCCAGCCATGTTCGATTTAAGTCGATTGGATTCCATTTTCTTACGGTATAGAAGGGGAAATTTTCGTTTTAAATGCCAATTATTGAAAAAGGAATTAATTATATGTTTAGGAAGATTATATATAAATGACACGGCATTTATGGAAAATAAAATTATGTATTACAATGATATATATGGTATTGGCTTTATGGGAAGAGAAACTGTTATAGTAGTGCTATATTTTCCAGTGACTCATTTCCACACTAAGTTCAAAATCACGGCCTCTACAACAAGGTAAGTCTTCTAACGTGACAGTGTCTATACGGTGATAATAAATTATGAAATTTAACTATTTTTATAATTTTATTAAAAAAATTAAAAAAAATTAAATTTTATTAATTTATATCATCATATAATACTATCGCGTCAGGTCATCATATTCTACCCCTTCTCTATATATGTGCATGCATATTTTATATATATGTGTGTGCGCGCGCGCGCGCAAGAGGAAGTAGAAGCAGATAGGAGGAGGGAGGGGGGAGAGAGAGATGGGAGGAGGTGATATTTGCAGTGGGCTGAGCAAGTGGTGGAGCACGATGGAGAAGGCCATGAACGAGGGCGTTTCGCGGAGTCGGATCGGAAAGTACTTCAAGCTCGACGCCCGCAAGAGCTGTTTCACTACTGAACTCCGAGCAGGTTCGGCTTATCGAAGTGGCGCAGTCGTCGACTGTTTAATGCATTCTTTCTCGGTTAATAATTTAAGTCAGCTTCTGTTTCTTGGCTTTTTCGGCTTTTAGAAAACTGCTCTGCATCATATGTATGTATCTTATGGTAAACCTAGACTCCAGAAAGATTTTCATGGGTGATCGTTTCGCAGGGACGGCAACCTTCATAACCATGGCCTACATCATCACTGTGAACGCCACCATCCTCGCGGACTCCGGTGGAACGTGCTCTATCTTCGACTGCACAGCCCCGGTGAACCACACTGCAGTCTCCAACTGCCGGCTGGAGCGGAACCCCGGCTATGAGGCCTGCCTCTCGAAGACCAGGAGCGACCTCATTGTCGCCACCATCGTTTCATCAATGATAGGCTCCATCGCCATGGGAGTACTGGCCAACCTCCCTCTAGCCCTGGCCCCAGGAATGGGACCAAACGCCTACCTGGCCTACAACCTCGTAGGTTTCCATGGGACCGGGCCTGTCCCTTACAGGACCGCCCTCGCCGTGGTCTTACTCGAGGGCTGCATCTTCCTTGCAATAGCAGCTCTCGGTCTCCGTGCTCGGCTCGCGAGGCTGATGCCTCACCCTGTCAGGCTGGGCATCGCTGCAGGGCTGGGGCTCTTCATAGCATTCATCGGCCTGCAGGGCCACCAGGGAGTAGGCCTGGTGGGGCCTGACCCGTCCACTCTGGTAACCGTCGCCGCCTGCTCCAGTGTGAACCCGGTGACGGGGGAGTGCCTTGGAGGGACGATGAGAAGCCCCACATTTTGGATGGGGTCGCTTGGGTTCATAATCATCTCTTACGGGCTCATGAAAGAAGTCAAAGGAAGCATGATCTATGGGATCCTCTTCGTGACTTTAGTCTCATGGATCAGAGGCACTAGGGTCACGAACTTCCCCCACAGCCCACTGGGTGATGAGAAGTTCAACTACTTCAAGAGAGTCGTTGACTTCCACACCATTCAGTCAACGGCAGGAGCACTCAGCTTCAAGCACTTCAACAGGAGTGAAGTTTGGGTCGCTCTCGTAATTCTGCTATACGTTGATGTCCTGGGAACGACCGGGACCCTCTACACGATGGCAGATCTCGCTGGGTTCGTGGATGAGCATGGTAGCTTCGAGGGCGAGTACCGGGCTTACATGGTCGATGCAGGGTCCACGGTTATCGGTGCAGCCCTTGGGGTCTCGCCAATTGCAACGTATGTGGAATCTTCAGCCGGGATCAGGGAAGGCGGACGGACAGGACTCACAGCAGTGATCGTCGGGCTCTATTTCCTCGCCTCGCTCTTCCTCACACCTCTGCTCAGCAGTGTGCCTCCGTGGGCAGTGGGTCCATCGCTGGTGATAGTCGGGGTGCTGATGATGAAGGTGGTGAGGGATGTGGACTGGGACAACATGAGGGAGGCCATCCCTGCATTCGTGACAATCATCCTCATGCCCCTCACGTACTCTATAGCAAATGGGATCATTGGAGGGATTGGTACTTACATAGCTCTGAGTTTACATGACTCTGCATGTGGGTGGGTGAATTGGTTAGTGAAGATGAGAAGGATGGTGCGCAAGGAGAGGAATCAGGTCTCTGCTTCGGGTTCTGCAGATGCAACTCATGAAATGATCTGAGGTTTTCTGTGTAAGATGTAAGTTCATCTCCATGAATCTGACGATGACGTAGCCTATAGAAGTTGGTATTTGTGTCAGTTTCTTCAGGACTTCATTATATGCGTATTAGATATGGATGCATGTTTAGAACTTCATTAGATGCTACTTGTTCATATAACCTCATGTTAATTAGAATCTGATGACAGTTAGTCCGGAATATTGACCGATCGCAATGGGGGCAGTAGAAGAGACGAACATAACATCTCAAACAGTCATCAAAAAATCAAATGTAATTCATCTTCATTTTGCTTTTATCCATCTAGCCACTGGATCAGACACAACGAACCAGTCTTATATTCAATCTTGGCACCTTCCTTTGGCACGAAGCGGTGGATTTTCTTTCGGAGGCACTACCTCCTCCTCTGAGAGAAACAACAAGTAATGAGCAATCCTTGTGCAACAGGAAGTAAAAATGGAGAGGTTTCTTGAATTGAAGGAACAACAATGGTGGATCTTCGAGGTCTCAACATTGATGTACACTTTCTGGGAAACTAAAGAATCCCAAAATAGAGCAGAGTCGAACTGTTTCAACGCTAAATTAACAATCGTTACAGGGCAGCACATCCTATCTAACAAATCTACTGCTGCGTTCTATCCAATCAAATCAGTCACTAAACTCTACATCACCAATTTTCCCATCTGCTTATTCCTCTTATCAAGGTTTTACCCCCTTAACCTTTATGGAATGGCCGGTCTTCCGCTTATGTCGACTGAAGTCAGAGACAAACCTAAATGTCTGACCACAACCTGGCTCACCACAAATATAAGGACGGACACCTGTATGAACCCGAATGTGCTCAGTCCGTGCCCAGGCCCACTTGAAGGTCATCTTGCAGCCCTTCCAAGGGCACTTCAGTGGGCGGTCATCTACGTGGACCCTGCGATGCTGCACGAGATACTTGTGCGAGAAGAACTTCTTCCCACAGCCCTTCACCGGGCAAATATTCTTCTTGTGCAGTGTAAGCTCCTGCTTCGATCCAAAGCTCATGTTACACCCCTCTACATTACAGGAATATTCCATGTCGTTGTTCCTCATTTTAGCAGCACCCGACCAAGAAATATTCTTTGGTTTCTTCTCCTTCGTAGTGCTAGTTTTCTTTTGCTTTTTGATCCCTTTTGCTTTGGCCACAGTTCCTTTGGTGGGCATCGATGCCCTTCTCCTGAATCGTGTGCAGGGGCCACCTTCGGACTCCTCTTCCACTGCAGGTTTCTCTTTCTCGCTCAGAAAGTGAGTTTCCTGCCTCATCGGATAAGGAGTGACCTGTTTGCTTACCCGGGGGGTCCGCGGTTTCACAGGCAGAGAGATCCTGCCTTTCGTTTGGCGAGGATTCCCAGTTTCAATGACATGTTGAGAGATCTCCCGTAGCATATTCTGAACAATCCGTTGCTTCTGTCTTTTGTTCTGGAGAATCCTCGGCAACGGAGGAGATCTGTCTCCACCAATCAAATCATTCTTGCTCCCATAAGTCCGTTGCTTGCTCATAGATAAGCTATTCTTATCCCTGACCAAACCATTGGACAGTTCATCTTCATTTTCTTCTTCTTCGTCAACACGTCTCACTAGCTTTCCTCTCAGCATCCTCGTCTCGTGCTGAGAATCACCTGAGAGTGAAGCATCCGAATTCACATCCTCGACTGGAGTAAACTGTGCTGGCTTCGCCCTATAAACCCGCCTACTAGATGGCTTTTCACAATCACCTTCCAATGAATCATTAGAATTATCATGAGAATCTCCATCAACTCTCTTTGCCCACTTGTGTCTGAGACGCCCCAGATATGGAGAACCCAAATCATCTGCCTCGTCCTCCAAAGCCACTGCTTCTCTTTTCAAGCTCGTCTTGGCCGGGATACCCTTCCATGGCTGCTTCTGCCTTTTGGAAGTATCAATGAATAAATCATTAGAAACCTCCACTTCCTCCTCTTTGCCGAAACATTTATCCCTCTTGGACAGTCTGCTGGAATCACCAGTTTTTCTCTTCCTTTCATATCTCCTAATTACAGGAGTGGCTTCAACTTTTGTCACAGAAGCTGGAAAGGTTCTTGTTTCTTCAACTTCTTCTTCAGCTTCCTCAGGATCTTTCTGAGCTAGAAAAGGATGGACCTGATTCGACTTCCACACTCTCCCGCACCATCTTCCTGCAACTGAATTCCTCTGCCTGCTAGCCTTCTTCCCTTCACAATCATTATGCCTCATGGGCGAGCCAGAGCTTGAAGAATTGCGACCAAAAGCACTATATATGACGGAGTTGTAAGGCATCTGCTTACTGTAAAGGGAGGACCCACACAAACTTGAGCTGTAGAAGAGATTGATGCCAAGCTTCACAGCCCAGTCACCACACCTAGGGTTCACATCTTCTCTATCAAGAGCTAACCTTATTCTCTCCTCGTCCTCTTGTGTAGCATCCCTGAAGGTAATCTCTTTCCAGAGATTATCGATCCCAAGTTCTGCAGCCACTAACTTCGCCTCGGATTCTACCTTGGGATAGTCTGCGTGCATTTTTAAATCTGAATCTGTACACTAGGGATAAATGAAATGCAAATACAAATGCAAATTAAGACTTCAATTTCTTGGGTAGAATTATGGTAGAAACTTTTTCAATTTCCATAATAGCAAAAGTAAGGTAAACTTGTTTTGGATGGCACTTAATGAAGTGCTTGGGACAAATCGTCCTCTCAGAACAACTCAATATTTTCTCCTTAAAATCTACCTTTTTTCCATGAGAGAAAAACTGAAAACTGAAAAGTAATCCAATGTTTTCCTAACCTAACAGAGTCCATCCCGGTATTATGATTTTATCATCCCTAAATTGGCGGAAATTTCCCCTTGAATCCTCGAGAATTGAAAATATGGATGCCTCCAACTAAAAAAAAAGGAAATTCTAACAAAGATCAACATAGTTATCAGGGATTAAGCCAAGATATCACAATTCAAGTTCGAGATCAGACACCAAGAAAACGCAAGCCTAACAGAAAAATGGAGGGCAACATAAGAAAACTTCACGAAAATAAGATGCAATAGAAACTACATGAGAATTTCCACGGGAGTATCAAAATTTAAGAAAGATTCTGCAACCAATTTATTTACCTGGGTGACAGAGGAGAAATATATCCACTCCTCCAATTGGCCCTAGCTGCTGTTCAACCTCTAAGGCGTGCTCAAGACAGAAGACATGCGGTCCAGAAGAATCTTCATCTGCAGGTAAGATGGGCGTGAAAGAGCCAGTACGAACATTTAACAATTTCAATTTTCCATATGAGTCCTCTGAATCTCCAGCTCTCACATTATTTGTTCCACCCCCAACTATGAAATCAGAACTTTGATGACTTATACAGGAAGATAGCTCCAAATTTTCTGTGCAGTGCTTATTTTCTGAACGAGAGGCCCTCGAAGAATTTTCAGTGTCAGGTTCAGAACCATTGGCTTCATCATGATCATCCTCTGAATCAGATGAATCTCCATAGTTTAAGCCGATTAGGCCCAGAGAAGAAGTCCCTTGTTGTCTTTCAGTACCCAAAACCATTTGCTCACTTTCATGTGGACTATGAAGTTGAGAACCAGCAGAGCAAATGGGAAGATCGTATAGATCATTTTCAACAACTCTCTTCTCTACCCCTGCATTTGTGAAATTTCAGAAAACTAAGTCAATCTTGCCAGTAAATTCAAGATCTACAGTTTTGACATAATAATCAATTGAGCAATGGAAAACACTAAAACTATTTTCAACAAACAGATTTGGAATGGCATGGGAAGAAATGAAACACTAACACATTTAGAACAGAGCAATACAATTAAGAACAAGTCGTCATAAGGAAGTTCTAGGATGAAAAATGCATTAAAGAACTCGCCAAATGATGAAAAACAAAATTCTGATAAAGTTGAGCCAAAGTTATGCTTACTTGCCAAAGGTTTCTGCCCCATAAATGACCTGTTACCGCCAGTGACATTTAATATCTCAAGAGGAGCTCCAGATTTAACAGTCCAATTGTTGAGGAAGCTACATTCAGCAGACAACAGGTATCTTGCAGCAGACTCTCTAGGTTGAACAATTGCTGCACAAGAAAAGGTCAATATTCCACAAGTAACACAAGAAAACAACCTCTGATCAGACAACATATCACCAAGCGAATCCTTCTGTTCTCCAATTAATCTGTTATTTGTCTTTTGATCTGTTGCCTGAATGTCACCCTCCTCCCCATTCAAGAGAGTCCTTTTTATTTCACACAAAGAGGCGAATCTTGCTCCCATTGAGTATGACCCATTCAATGGATTGATACCTCCGTTTCTATCAGCTGTAATATTATCAAATATCAAAGTTGCATCAGACTCCATGTCTTCATCAGGGTTACTCAAGTTCTGGAACATGTGAGACCCAATACGTAAATCTGGACAAACAGAAACATCTGAAGAATTATGCGGGAGAAGTACGATGGAACATCCCTTTCCAAGCACATGAAGCAGTTCATTATTCTGTTTGACATCTTGCACGAACTGCTCTTTGATCACAGACTCTCCTTCACCCTTTATCTTATCTTTCAATCTAGAACTTCGAGGGCCACTGTGGATTCCAATTGGCACCCTGAATTCGAATTAAAAAAGATCGCTCTCAATTCTCATAAAAGAGATGAAGAAAGCGACTATCGAATCTCATTGAGACAATCAAACTGCTAGGAAATTTGAAATGAACCTGGAACAGAGTGCCAGAGCAAGGTCATAGAGAAGTTGGAAATGGGAAATCATTGGAGAATAATTGATGGATGCTCTTCGAATAGCTGCATCTTTTGCAACTCTTAACCATTCAGGAGTAGCAATATTGGCAGCCTCCCCACAGTTAAACCCTGGAATATAAATAATAATAATAACAAAAACAATAACAGGTTGCGTGGAATGACTTATAAGTATGTAAAATTAGAAGGTCCTGAGAGTGCCAGAGGTTTTCTCACCATGACTGAACCCAGAATGGTAAGCTCTAGGAAAAGTGACAACAAACTCCCCAGCATTTTGCACCAGTCTGGTCCCCGAAAAAGAACAGAAAGCTTAGAATTAAAAGATAAAGCTGGCAAGACATATTCCTATGTCCCACCTTCCAAGACATCTTGCAGTCTAGGAGAGAGTAGGCAGTCAAAATCATCCTTAAGCCAGACAAGGAAATTCATGCTTAAATTTACTGGTGAAGTTTCAAGAGATAGAACAGAAGATTCAACAGTAGAATTTAGCAGAGGAGAAGGCTCACCTGCAGCATGGAACTCCTGCCCCAGCGAGCACTTCAGGAGATATTACTGTCGTCTTTTCCCCAAGAATCGCAAATGTAACTGACAAAGGAAGAAGAAAAAAAAGAAATTATAGATTGGTCTACATAGTGTAGGATGAACAGTAGCTCTGCAACAAAGATTAGCTTATCTTAAGTTTTATGATAATGTCAAGGATCTATGATGGAACCTCCAGGCCAAGATATCAAGCAAGATCCAGAAAGTCGAGCAAGCAAGAACAGAACAGTTACTTCTACATGCCACTGATAGTCCTCAGTACCACCTGCTGCTAGGTTAGATCATTTTTGTTCCTTAGGTTCTAGGATCAAATTAGCTACTAATGAGTTTTCCTCTAAAACTATCAGTTGACACATGCACCTATCAGAATCTGTCAAGCACCTCTAGCTTCTTCACTGAAAAAGGCACATATGTGGGGAACACTCCTTGCTCTAAAAAATGGCTCCAATTCAAACCCATTGGAGGGAGGACTACAACAATAAATGACAAGCATAAAGACAATGGTTCACAATAAACAAAACACGTTAAGAGCTAAAACCTCGCTATCCTATGATTTGAATAAGGAACAGCAGCAAAAACAGATAGCACCATTTCATCTCTATATAAATTTCAACCCAAGCAAGTTTTACGAGCTGTTCACTAGTCTATCTTTTGGAAAAAGATTCACCGTTAATTCAGTGCTATTGGCGCATTTCTGTTGCATGCTAAAAGGAAACAATCCAGTACCTCTAAATAACCACTTGACTAACCTGATAGACTCAGTTGGAAAAAAGGGAATCCTAACACAACCAAGTATGGAAAGGCCCAATGACAAATGTTTTCTTCACCATAGGCATCCTGAACAGATTGACTGTTCTGAAACAACAAAATACTTCATAAGAAAATATCAGCTGGTCAACTAAAGAACCTGTCTGTCTATGCAACCATTCCAACCACCAAATAGACCAAAACACAATGGACAGAGAAGAGTGGAACTCCATTCCAACTAGTCAGTCCACAGTGTCACTAATCTTTCCTTCTTGAACAAAGGTTGAATCAACAAATTGAAGTTGCTGAGGTTGCAAAAGACTAAAGAATATAGATATGGCCAATTAATTGACTACTAACTCAACAAACAGAGTAAAGCATATTGTATAAAAAAACAGAGGAAACTCATCACTCCCTCCACTAAGTCAATTTCCTATTGAGCAAACTCAAACTCACCTAGGGGATTGACCTCTCCTCCATACCCTTGAACCCGAATAACCTCCTCAAATGCAACAGCCGCATCCCTGGGGACACCGTACCAGGTTTTTGAGGCCCCTGTATGCAGATAATTCAAGCTATGCAAGTCATGATCCTCCACATGCCAAGCAAACCAACTGAACAACATTGCCAAGTACACCATAGGCGAAGTGACACCGGGAATCTCCTCCTTCATAAACCTCAGCAGAGAAGTTGCCCACCTTGAAACCCCTCTCATGTTCCAATTAGTCTCTCCAACATTCAGTGGTGTTCCTTCCCCTGCCTTCTTTGACACGAGCGGACCAAAAGCTGAACCGGGCACGTCGTTTGCGTACTCGACTGAAAAGGGCTTGTCCAGGGCAGCCTTCCAGTAAAGGGTCTCGATTTCAAGTGGCGAAGGGGAGAAGTTCTTCTTGCCGAACTTTTTCAGGTAATTTCTCTCGAAAGCTCGGGCCTTTGCCTCAAATTCATGATATGTATAGGTATCCCCGCTCTGCCACACGGATTTCCTCACAGGACAGGACTTTCGTGGGCAGAAGCCGATCTGCTGCTGCCGACTGGTGAAGGTAGGAGCGCCTGAGGAGCGAGCCGCGAGTGAGCGAGTGACGTTAGTAATGGTCGATTTCTTTGGAGGTGGAGGAACGGGAGGGACAATTTTGCAGATGCCATATTGCGAGGCCTCCTTCTCGATCTTGAAGATGTAGGCAATCGGATCCTGGAACTCCTGCAGGGTTGGGTGATACTCTGGAGCCAAAGGTAGGTTCCTCAGCCACGAGAACACCTCCAGCGTCGGCTCTGCCATGAGAACAGAGGTAGGGGGTTTCTTGCTGATTGGGGTTTCTGGGTTCCTCAAACAGAGCCCATAACGAACCAAAGAGGTGGAGGAAGAAAGGGGACAGGAAGACACTTCAGATTCTCATCACTAATACCTCCATTTTCTCACCTCTTGGGAATTTGTAATGCTGCGAATAAATTAAATATTCCTCTGTTTCTTCTCAGCAAGGGGTGAATAGTGAAACTGAAGGCAGAGGGAGGGAAAGAAAGACGGGTGCTACATAGTACATAGTACATGGTGTGTTGGAGAGACTTAAACAAATTACGTCTCTCCCCCCACTTAAATTTATTTCCTTTCGAATGCCGACCGAAATTCATTTTTTCCTTACAATTTCATCCTTTATACTGTTGAGAAGTCATAAGAGCAAAGTGAGGTAATAATTCTCCTTATATTTTTTGCTAATATTCTTTTTTATTTTCTGAGTAAATAAATATAATAAAGGATAGGTAATTATAGTTTATTATCCATTTGAGTGATGAGACTGCACTTAGAGTCAATCCAGCAAGGGCAAAGACTTGATCAGACACGGTTTCTGTAATAGGTCAACTACTAGAATGGTTGACTTGTTCATGAGAGAGCAATGAACTGTCTCCTCTTGATTTGATCTAAGTTCCAAGTATTACACCCGGTGGCGGTTGTGTTGAGCGAATTCATCACCCCCTATCAGCATGTATCGATTTGCCAATTTCTTTTGGTGCCTTTGGTTCATTACTCAGTACGTATCTTCAATAGAATTGTTGCTTGGCTCGCAAATCATAGCGTTAGTCTCTGATATGCTTACTGAGATTTCATTCGCAAGTATAAGTCCTCCAATCTCAGATTTTCAAGACCGATCAACATTTTCCCATCATCTTATTGCTTCTATTGGCATAGAGGCTGTTACCGTTCTTTGCAAATCAGACAGACAAACCAAATTTCTTTTATCTTCATGTTGCTTGTTTCTGGTCACTGGATCAGACATAAGGAACCAGTCTTCATCTATTCAATCTTTTGGGTTCTCTTGGCAACTTCCTTTAGCCAGAGGAGGAAGATTTTCTTTCGGAGGCACTACCCCCTCTGAGAAACAACAGATAATGAGGCACTACGCACTTTGAAAATAGATACGTTTCTTGGTCCTGAAGGAACAACAATGGCGGATCTTTCTGAGAAACAATGGGCCCCAATAAAGAATCCCAAATCAGCAGAGAGTCAAACTGTTTCAACGCTAAATTAACAACCGTTACAGGGAGGGAGGGGGGCACATCCTATCTAATCAATCTACTGCTACCACCTGTTAAATCAAATCAGAGTCACTAAACTTTTCCCGCTCTACTTAATTATTCCTCTTATCAATGTTTTACCCCCTTAACCTTTGTGGAATGGCCAGTCTTTCGCTTGTGTCGACTGAAATCAGAGACAAACCTGAATGTCTGACCGCAACCTGGCTCCCCACAAACATAAGGACGGACACCTGTATGAACCCGAATGTGCTCAGTCCGCGCCCAGGCCCACTTGAAGGTCATCTTGCAGCCCTTCCATGGGCACTTCAGTGGGCGGTCATCCACGTGGACCCTGCGGTGTTGCATGAGATACTTGTGGGAGAAGAACTTCTTCCCACAGCCCTTGACCGGGCAAATATTCTTCTTGTGTAGTACAAGCTCCTGCTTCGTCCCGAAGCTCATGCTACAGCCCTCGACATTACAGGAATATTCCATCTCATTGTTCCTCATCTTAGCAGCACCCGACCAAGAAATATTCTTTGGTTTCTCGTCCTTCTTACTGCTAGTTGTTGTTTGCTTCTTGATCCCTTTGGCTCTGGCCCCAGTTTCTTTGGTGGGCTTCGATGCCCTT
Source organism: Lagerstroemia speciosa (assembly GCA_037672795.1). Lineage (NCBI taxonomy): Eukaryota > Viridiplantae > Streptophyta > Magnoliopsida > Myrtales > Lythraceae > Lagerstroemia > Lagerstroemia speciosa. The sequence goes on from CM075306.1 coordinate 180,029, forward strand.
CTCCTGAATCGTGTGCAGGGGCCACCTTCTGACTCCTCTTCAACTGCAGGCTTCTCTTTCCCGCTACGTAACTGAGTTTCCTGCCTCACAGGATGAGGAGCTACTTCTTTGCTGACCCGGGGGGTCCGCTGCTTCACAGGCAGAGAGATCCTCCCTTTCATTGGATGAGGATTTCCTTGTTTAACGACATGTTGAGAGATCTCCCGTAACATATTCTGAACAACCTGTTGCTTCTGTCTTTTGTTCCGGAGAATCCTCGGCAGTGGAGGAGATTTGTCCCCACCAATCGAATCATTCTCACTCCCATAAGTCCTTCGCTTCCTCATAGATAAGCTCTTCTTACCCCTGACTGAACCATTGGACACTTCATCATCATCTTCCTCTTCTTCTTCTTCTTCTTCTTCATCAACACGTCTCACTAGCTTTCCTTTCAGCATCCTTATCTCATGCTGAGAATCACCTGAGAGTGAAGCATCTGAATTCACATCCTCCACCGGAGTAAACTGTGCTGGCTTCGCCCTATAAACCCGCCTACAAGATGGCTTTTGACAATCACCTTCCAATGAATCATTGGAATTATCGTGAGAATCTCCATCAACTCTCTTTCCCCACTTGCGTCTGGGACGCCCCAGATACGGAGAACCCAAATCATCCGCCTCGTCCTCCGAAGCCGTTCCTTCTCTTTTCAAGCTCATCTTGGCTGGGATACCCTTCCCTGGCCGCTTCTGCTTTTTGAAAGTATCGATGAATGAATCATTAGAAACCTCCACCACTTCCTCCTCTTTGCTGGAACATTTATTCCTCTTGGACAGTCTGCTGGAAACACCAGTTTTTCTCTTCCTCTCATACTTCCTAATTACAGGAGTGGCTTCAACCTTTGTCACGGAAGCTGGAAAGTTTCTCGTTTCTTCTACTTCTTCTTCAGCTTCCTCAGGATCTTTCTGGGCTAGAAAAGGATGGACCTGATTTGACTTCCACACTCTCCCGCACCATCTTCCCGCAACTGAATTCCTCTGCCTGCTAGCCTTCTTCCCTTCACAATCATCATGCCTCATAGGCAAGCCAGAGCTTGAAGAATGGCGGCCGAAAGCATTATATATCACAGCGTTGTAAGGCATCTGCTTACTGTAAAGAGAGGACCAACAGAGACTTGAGCTGTAAAAGAGATTGATGCCAAGCTTCACAGCCCAGTCACCACTCCTAGGAATCGCATCCTCCCTATCAAGACCTGACTTGATTCTCTCCTCATCCTCTCTTGTAGCATCCCTGAAGGTAATTTCTTTCCAGAGATTATCAATCCCAAGTTCTGCAGCCACCAACTTTGCCTCGGATTCTACCTTGGGATAGTCTGCATGCATTTGTAAATCAGAAACAGTGCACCAGGGATAAATGAAAATGCAAAATACAAGTTAAGACTTAAATTTGTTTGGTTGCATTATGGGAGAAATTTTTTTTTAATTTCCATAATAGCAAAAATAAGGAAACTTGTTTTAGACTGCACTTAACAGGGTGATTAGAAAAATTATCCTCTCAAAGCAATGCAATATTTTCTCCTTAAATTCTATCTTTTTTCCATTAGAGAAAAGCTGACAACTGTTTCCTGAGCCTAACAGAATCCGTCTTGGTATTATGATTTTATCATCCCTGAATTGGCAGAAGTTTCCCTTGAATCCTCAAGAATTGAAAATAAGAATTTCCTGTGACTAAAAAGAGGAAAACCTGGCAAACATGGATAAAGCTATCACTGATTAAGCAAAGATATCACCATTCAAGTTCAAGATCAGATATCAAGAAAAGGCAAGCGTAACAGAAAATGGAGAGCAACAGGCGAAAACTTGACGAAAATCAGAAATAGAAACTACATGAGAGTTTCCACAGAAAGTCTCAAAATTTAACGAAGATTCTGCAACCAATTTATTTACCTGGGTGACAGAGAAGAAATATATCCACCCCTCCAATTGGCCCTAGCCGCTGTTCAACCTCTAAGGCGTGCTCAAGACAGAAGACATGCGGTCCAGACGAATCTTCATCGGCAGGTAAAATGGGTGTGGAAGAGCTCGCTTTAACATTTAACGATTTCAATTTTCCATATGCACCCTCCGAATCTCCGGTTCTCACATTATTTGTTTCGTCCCCAACCATGAAATCAGAACTTTGATGACTAATAATAGAAGGTGATCCAAAATATTCTGCACGACAATTATTTTCTGAAGGAGAGGCCCTCAAAGAATTTTCATGATCAGGTTGAGAACCATCATGTTCATGTTCATTATGAGCATCCTCCGAATCAGATGAATCTCCATAGTTTAAGCCGATTAGGCCCAAAGCAGATGTCCCCCGTTGACTTTGAGCACCCAAAACCATTTGCTCACTTACATGTGGACTCTGAATTTGAGAATAAGCTGTGTGAACAGGAAAATTATATATCTCATTTGCAAAACCTCTCTTCTCTGACCCTGCGATCGTGACATTTCAGAAAGCTAAATCAATCTTGCCAGTAATTATTAATTCTACAGTTTGATATAATAATAAATTGAACAATGGAAAGAACTATAACTATCTTCAACAAACAGCATCAGAATGGCATAGGAAGAAACAAAGCACTCAGTCATCTACAACAGAGCAATACAATTGAAAACGAATTGTCCTTCGGTAGTTTTAGGATGAAAAATCCATCAAGGAAACCACCAAACAATGAAAAATAAAATTCTGATGAAGTTTCTCAGAAGCAATGCTTACTTGCAAAGGGTTTCTGCCCTGACAATGATCTGTTACCACCAGTGACATTTAATCTCTCAAGAGGACCTCCAGAATTAACAGTCCAATCATTGAGGAAGCTACACTCAGCAGACATGAGGTATCTTGCAGCAGGTTCTCTAGGCTGAACAATTGCAGCACAAGAGAAGGCCAAGATTCCACAAGTAACACAGGAAAACAGCCTCTGATCAGACAACATATCACCAAGCAAATCCTTCTGTTCTCCGATTAATCGATTATTTGTTTCTTGATCTGCTGTTTGAATACCGCCTTTCCCATTGAAGAAGGCCTTTTTTATTTCACACAGAGATTGAACTTTTGCGCTCATCGTGTACGACCTTTTCAATGGATTGATACCTCTATTTCTCTCAGCCATAATATTGCCAGATATCAAAGTTAAAGGAGAGTTCATATCTTCATCAGGGTTGCTCAAGTTCTGGGACATGTGAGACCCGATACTACCTAAATTTGAACAAACAGAAATATCTGAAGAATTATGCGGGAGTAGTACGACGGGAGATCCCTTTCCAAGCACATGAAGCAGTTCATTATTCTGTTTGACATCTTGCACGAACTGCTCTTTGATCATAGACTCTCCTTCTCCCTTTTTCTTATCTTTCAATCTAGAACTTCGAGGACCACTATTGATTCCATTTGGCACCCTGAGTTCAAATTTAAATATATTAATCACAATTCTCATTAAAAAGATGATGAAAGCTATCTAATCTCATTTGAGGGAGTCAAACTGCTAGAAAAATAGAAACGAACCTCGAACAGAGTGCAAGAGCAAGGTCATAGAGAAGTTGGAAATGGGAAACCATGGGAGAATAATTGATGGATGCTCTTCGAATGGCTGCATCTTTTGCAAATCTTAACCATTCGGGAGTGGCAATATTGGCAGCCTCCCCACAGTTAAACCCTGATAGACAAAAGAAAAAAGGAACAGGTCATGTGGAATGACTTATAATTATCTAAAATTAGAAGGTCCTGAGAGTGTCGAGGTTTTCACACCATGACTGAACCCAGAATGATATGCTCTAGGAAAGGTGACGACAAACTCCCCAGCATTTTGTACCAACCTGGTCCCCAGAAAAGAACCAAAGAAAGCTTAGAATTAAAAGATATTATAGGCGAAGTTTCTAGACATAGAAAAAAATATTCAAAGGTAGAATGTAGCAGAGGGCAAGAGCTTACCTGCAGCATGGAACTCCTGCCCAAACAAGCACTTCGGGAGATATTACTGTTGTCTTTTCCCCGAGAATGGCAAATGTGACTGACAAGAGGAAAAGGTGGGGAAAAAGATCAGATTGCCTTGAATTTTATGATAATGTCAGGAATCTATGATGGAGCCTCCAGGCCAAAATATCCAGTGGGATCAAGAAAGTCGAGCAAGCAAGAGCAGAACAGTTACTTCGATATTGCACTGCTAGTTCTCAGAACAACATGCTGCTAGGCCAGTTCATTTTTGTTCCTTGGTTCTAGGATCAAATTTTCTATTAAGGAATTTTCCTCCAAAACTATCAGTTGACACATGCACCTATCAGAAACATTCAAGCACCTCCTGCTTCTTCACTAAGAAGCAATAATACAGAAGACATTCCTTGCTCCAAAAGATGGCTGTAATTCAAACCCACAGGAGGGAAGACTGCGACAATAGGTGGACATCATAAAGAAGACGATTCACCATAAAGAAGACAAGTTAAGAGCCAAAACCTCACTATCCTATGACTGGAGTAAGGATCGGCTGCAAAAACAGATAACATCATTCCATTTCTATAGAAATTTCAACCCAAGCAAGTTCTATGAGATGTTTGCCAGCTATCTTCAGGAAAAAGATTCACCATTGTTTCAGCGGTGCAGTGCATTTCTATTACATGCTACTAAAGAAGCAATACGATTCCTCTAAATAATGAATTGACTTTAACCTGATACACTCAATAGAAAGAGGGAATCCTCATGCAACCAAGTATAGAAAGGCCAACCAACTGGAAATGTTTTCATCACCATGAAGGCACACCCAGCAGATTGACAGTTCCGAACCACTCCTAACACAAAATAGACCCAACATAATATACATACAACAGGGGAACACGTTCATGAACAGAGCTTAAATCAGTAAATTGAATGTTCTGAGGTTGCAGAAGGCTAAAGAATAAAGATATGGCCAACTAATTGAACTATAAAATTTATCCCATGCTCAGCCACCATTTGTATTGCCAGACAGAGTAAAGCATATTGCATGAAGAACAGGGGAAACTCATTAATCCCTCCACTGTCCTGCTAAACAAAGTCAAACTCACCAAGGGGATTGACCTCTTCTCCATACCCTTGAACCCGAACAACCTCCTCAAACGCAACAGCTGCATCCCTTGGGATGCCATACCAAGTTTTTGCAGCTCCAGTATGCAGGTAATTCAAGCTATGCAAGTCATGATCCTCCACATGCCAAGCAAACCAACTAAACAACATTGCCAAGTATACCATAGGTGAAGTGACACCGGGAATCTCCTCCTTCATAAACCTCAGCAGAGAGGTTGCCCACCTTGAAACCCCTCTCATGTTCCAATTAGTCTCTCCAACATTCAGTGGTGCCCCCTCCCCTGCCTTCTTTGACACGAGCGGACCAAAAGCTGAACCGGGCATGTCGTTTGCGTACTCGACTGAAAAGGGCTTGTCCACGGCAGCCTTCCAGTAGAGGGTCTCGATTTCAAGTGCCGAAAGGGAGAAATTCTTCTTTCCAAACTTTTTCAGGTAATTTCTCTCAAACGCCCGGGCCTTTGCCTCAAATTCGTGGTAAGTATATGTTTCCCCGCTCTGCCACACTGGTTTCCTCACCGGACAGGGCTTCCGTGGGCAGAACCCGATCTGCTGCTGTCGGGTAGTGAATGTAGGAGCCCCAGAAGAACGAGCCGCGAGGGACCGAGTAAGGTTAGTAACTGTCGATTTCTTAGAAGGGGCAGGAACAGGAGGGACAATTTTGCAGATGCCATATTGCGAGGCCTCCTTCTCGATCTTGAAAATGTAGGCAATTGGATCTTGGAACTCCTGCAAGGTTGGGTGATACTCCGGAGCTGAAGGTAGGTTCCTCAGCCACGAGAACACCTCCAGAGTCGGCTCTGCCATGAGAACAGAGGTCGGGGATTTTTGCTGATTGGGGTTTCTGGGTCCCTCAAACAGAACCCATAATGGACCGGTGGAGGAAGAGAGCTACCAGGAAGACACTTCAGATTCCCATCACCGCTACCTTCATCTTCTCTTTCTCCTCCACCTCTCTGGAACTTCTAATGCTGTATTCTGTATTCCTCTGTTTCTTCTACGGAAGTGGTGAATGGTGAAACCGAGGGCAGAGGGAGGGGAAGAAAGACAGGGTGCTAACCAGTGTTGAAGAGAGTGACAGTAGCACTCCCTTTATGCGCTGGAAGTTTCAAACATACGTATTCCACTCCCTCAAATCTTATTTCCTTTCGAACTCCGACCAAACTTCTTCTTTCTTCCCATTAGAGCCCTTGTGCTGCTTGCTGATAAGTCATCTGGGGAGAAAGAAAGGATGTTATAATAATTTTTTAGTTATAATAAATGATAAAAAAAAATAATATTACAGCCGTAATGATTTAACCATATGATATATAATATTCCAACACTTATATCTAACTGTGAACATAATAGACACCATCAAAAATTTAATATAATATAGAAAATCAATATCCGTCAAGGTCTAAATTTAAAAGGACCATTCTAGTAAATTATGTATAAAGAAAATTCGAAATGATTAAGTGAAAGATTCTTCGGTGACCTTACCTCGGTATGTGACGTGATGAAGCATTATTCAAAATATGAGCAAATTGATGTTAAATATCTGAGCGTAGTTACGATAGTTAACACGAATCAAAACAATATGATTAGTTCTTCCTTACCATATCATTATGAGATAGGATCATCTAATATTTTTTTTTCTAATTATGTCTTATATCATTAGATTACTACTCTTAGTGGTGGTTATTAAATATATCCTTACTTCTTTACTTGGCTTTCCAAGGCCTAATTTATAAATATATATATATATATATTCTTTGAGATTTGATCCTGGGATCACCCATTTAGGGTATAATGAAGAAACATTATATATACACACACGCTACACACAAACATAACATTGGATAGTGGGTTGGTTGCCATTCGATCCGTTGGATACGAGCTCATCACGTCCATAGATTTTGTTGTGTGGTCTGGACCGCTGAGGCGGATAAACAGAGCTAGAGTTTGTGTGGAACCTGAAAGGGCAGGACAGCTTGAGCCTGGTTCATGGCGCTGAATACCGTTTCTTCTGCACAGGCTTTCCTTCCCCGGCCCAAACCTTCCATAGCTGCGGCCAATGAAAGGCCCCTAACCACTACCTCTTTCTTACCCAAGATGGAGAGGAGCTTTTGCGCTCCAAAGCTGACAGCTTTAGGAGGGGCCGGGATTGCTTCTCCTCGCCCTGTGAGAGGCTCCCCGCGCAGAATTTCCATCACTTGCTCAGCTTCCGTGTCCAATGTTCCATCTGCTCTACTCTTTGACTGCGACGGCGTGCTCGTCGACACAGAGAAGGACGGCCATCGGATTTCTTTCAATGACACCTTCCAAGAAGTAAGTAATCTACCCGACTCCCGGTAGCTGTATTTCATCTACATGCTTTTTTTTGCCTTCAGGGAACTCGATTTCCTTTGATCTACCGGATTTCCTTTAATTTACAATCTTGACTGCTTCAGATCGGAAGTTCAAAATTCGGGCTTCTGATAAAATGTTTATGTTGGCTTACTTTTGTACCCCGCCGGTCTGTGAATTGTGCAACTCCACTGGGCCCCTTCTTCAGTGGTGCCTTACTTGTCATCTTTAGTCTTAGCACTTGGTTAAGTTGGTGATAATGATTGCAATCTAATGATAGTTGTTGAAGTCTTGAACTGATCAATGTTTCTTCGCATTCAATTTCAACAATTAGAAGTTTCTCTACTCTTGGGGGTTGGAGGAGGCGATGCAAGAGATAAGGAAGCTGAAATTCCAGAACGTCGCTCTAATCAGTGTTACTATCTTTGTTTTTTTCCAAGCTGCCCAAGGAACCCGATATTGATTGGTATAGTTGAACAATACGTTATGATTGCTTCCCGGATCGTATTCATGAGCTGCACGTATAAATCTTTCAGTGTGCATTGGCCAGAGAAGAAAGCCAGCTTTTGTGTGATCTCCACATTGAAAAATGTTGCACAAACTTGAGCAAATGATTAAAATATGCATGAAACTGCGTTATGATTGAATTTTCAAATTTTGCTTTCCCTTTTCTTCCCACAGAGAGAGCTGGGTGTCACCTGGGATGTGGAATTGTACGGAGAGTTGCTCAAGATAGGAGGTGGAAAAGAAAGGTGACACTATGTACAATCTGATTTTTGGGAGCATTTTCGAATAATTTGCAGGTGTACAATTTCATTCAGTTTATTGGTGAACTTGATGACTTATTGTGCATTTCCTTAGGATGACAGCATATTTCAATAAGGTTGGGTGGCCAGAGAAAGCTCCCAAGAGTGAAGAAGAGAGGAAAGAGTTCATAGCTTCTCTTCACAAGCGTAAAACGGAGTTATTCATGGCCCTTATCGAGAAGAAATTGCTCCCTCTTCGACCTGGCGTTGCAAAGTACATTATACTGATCACTTTAAACTTGCAGCAGCCTTAAATTTGGAGTTATACGATGAACATAGATAATTTGATGATTTTTGTTCCTCTTCCCTGTAGTCTCTTCTTGACTGATGATGAATTTGCCCAGGCTAATCGATCAGGCTCTTGGAAAAGGAGTTAAAGTCGCTGTTTGCAGCACTTCTAATGAGAAAGCGGTAATGCATCATTTTTCATTGACAGATCGCACGGCAAGTGTTTGTATATCAGCTAACTTTAACTGGATCAAACATCGTCGTGAAATAACAATGTCAAATAAAAACTGACTCGGAGGTTCTTGTTTGCTCCGGCACAAAGTTTTATAGTGATGGCCCGACAGATGTGGTGTCGACTATAATTTTACATCAGTGTTGCGGGTGAAATTCTAAGTCCAGTATGTTTTGTGGTGTTAGGTCTCTGCAATAGTATCGTTCTTGCTGGGTCCTGAAAGAGCAGAGAATATCAAGATCTTTGCAGGAGATGTGGTCCCTCGAAAAAAGCCCGACCCGGTGAGTTTCCAATCACCCAATACGCGACCAATTTCCTTAACAAAGTGAAAACCAGAATATACGGTGGATGCACTTGGTGGTGCTGAACAGTCCAAATTTTCGTGCTCATGTACATAGTCGCTAGGACTTGCATGTTGTTCTTGACAGGCCATCTATACGCTTGCCGCCACGACTCTTGGAGTTGATCCTTCGAGGTATCTGCAATTTTTCAACGTTCATGTTGTCCTAAGAATACTTATCATCATTATTAGTAGGCGAAGATTGGATTTGATTCTTATCTCTTGCTCTTGCAGATGTGTTGTGGTAGAGGACAGCGCCATAGGCCTTGCTGCAGCCAAGGCTGCTGGCATGAAGTGTATAGTAACAAAAAGCGGGTAAAGTTCACTTCTTCTGTGGTTTCCATTTAGTCCTTCCCTGTAACAAAACCTTTTTGAGAAACCAACTCGCAGTCACTAGCGCGAGAATACTCCTATTCTGCTCAGTAGGATTGAAGAAGAATCCCCGTTAGGCCTATCCGGGCTGGCCTCGAGAAGAATCCACTTAGATCTATTCTTATTGGTGTCTCAGGTACACAGCTGAAGAAGACTTTGAGAATGCTGATGCAGTCTTTGATTGCATTGGAGATCCTCCGGAGGAGCGATTTGACTTGACCTTCTGCGGCACCCTTCTGGAGAAGCAATATGTCAGCTAAAAGAACATAAGCAGATGCGAATTGGTCGGAATTCATTCTCCATCTGATTATTATTGCTGTTGTAGAATTTCTTGGCTGTTAATCTCTATGACCTCCAATGGCAAGCCAATCAAGCACAAATAAGGCCATTCACGAACAACAAATGACCTTTGCAGGGATCCTGTCAGGCACCCGACACCAGCACTATGACAAGCAATGCATGACGAAGTAAAAACATCTCGGTTTGATATATGTTGCATTTATAAGCATATAATGAACGAAAAAGGAGTTAAAAGGATTTTAAGTGCAGTCCATGATCTTGCAGCAGTAACTACAAGGGAAAGGACTTTTGTATTGTATTCGACAAAGCCTAACGTGAACCTACTGCAGCATCAACAAAGAAAATAACCAGAATTTATACATGAGCTTCGAGGATCCACAAGAATATCATCCCAAGACTCCTCTTTAACTACTAGAAACCCAAAAAAGAAGAAGAAGAAGAGAGAGAGAGAGAGAGAGAGAGAGAGAGAGAGAGAGAAACAAAGACGACATTGGAACAAACTCCCTGTCCCATAACTAATCAGATTCATCTCGGAACTAGACCATAAGAAAAAGCATGAGATGGGTAGACCTGAAGAAATGGTACCGGCTAAGGCTACAACATGCATGAGAAAACAGAAGAAAAATAATGCTATCTCAAGTGGAGCCAGCAACCACGGCAGGTGAAAGATGGGCACTGAACGAAGGGAGGAGCCACCCCTTCTTATGGGCACACTCCACGTAGCAGTAGAACTTCTCTCTTGCGTTCGGGATGTCCAGCGCCAAATCATCAAGTCCATCCTTGATCCTTGAGAAACCTTTAGTCATCTGATTGGTGGTGATAAGACCCTCGCTGAAGCATTCATGGAGCAGATCCAGCATGGAATCGTTCTTCTTTTCCATGGCCATGACCAATGCCTTCTTAACGACCTCGTGGTTGAAGAAGGGCATCCCAATATCACGAATACACTGGCAGGCTTCAGAGACAACTCCCCCACTTTCGTATTCCTCCAGTAGCTTTTGGATCTTGTCCTTTGCATCCTCAACGGCCCACCCAGTCCCCCCTCCCCAGCACCTCAGCAGCCTCTCCCCAGCATGACGGGCAGCTACAAGTGACCGAGCCATTCGAACAGTTTCACTCCCACTGCAATCCGGAGGCAATCTGCTGCTAATCTCTTCTAGGTTCAATGGGGCTAGTACATCATCAATCACAGCCCTTGCAAGAAAAAGAGCAAGCTCGTCGGAAGCATCTAATATGTCAAGGGCAGTGTCCTCTGCAGACTCCAGAAGCATCACAAAGCCATTTACAATGTCATCAGATGAAAATATCTCGATGTGAAGAGCAGACAGAAGGACGGATGCCATCTCTTTCTCTCTGTTCTTCCTGTCCATTGCAAGGGTAATGAGCTTCTTCAGGAAGACGGGGTTGAACTGAGGCGCTCCAAGATCTTCAAGGCTACGAATGAGTTCAGGAATGTCATCTGAGAGGAAGTATTCATGGATTATAGTAACAACTTCCTCCTTGTAGCACCTTAAATTTTCATCCTCTACCTGAACTTCTCCATCTACACCAGATGAGTTTGCAAAAGAAGTATCAAGCCACCCCTCAGAAATGGCCTTGGGCACCAGAGATTGGAAGATGGCCTTTGCAGATGGAATATCGAGAGCGAGATCATCAAGGCTCTCTGCCAACCTACAAAAACCCTTTACCATTTGACTGGAACTAACCAGGCCTTCTTCAGAGGATTCTTTCAGCAACTTCATTATTAAGGGTTCTGCTGGACGACTCTCCATTCCAAGAACTAATGCCCTCTTCACCACCTCATGATGGAAAAATGAAACGCCCAACTCTCTTATGCACCTGCATGCCTCAACAGAATCTCCACTCTCCACATATTCCCTCAACAGACCATCAATCTTCTTCTTAACCTCCTCAACAGTTATATGAGTGCTTCCACCCCATTTCCTCTCCAGAAGCTCTGCATGGTGTGGAGCTGAGAGATAGCTCTTCTCTGCAGTTTGAATAACCTGGAAGCCCTTTGAAGATTCAGGTAGCGTCTTCTTAGCCCTTGTGAGGAAAGCTGGGGGTAGGATGTCATCAACTACAGCACGAGCAACAAACAAGGCAAGGATGTCTACGGCATCCAGAATATCAACAGCCAGGTCATCAGCAGACTCGAGAAGCAAGACAAACCCATCTCTGATTTGAGGAGGGCTGACCACGTCAGCATAAAGGGCAGATAACAGAACTGAAGCCATCTCTTTCTCCTTATCATGGCGGTCCATTGCCATGGAAACTAGCCGTTTGATGAAGTAAGGATGATACTTGCTCGAGCCCAAGTCTCTGAGGTCCGATGCTGCCACGTCCACATCCCCAGTGGTAAAGTATTCCTCAATAATGGAAACGACAGCTTTTTTGTATTCGTCCAAGGGATCAGAAACAGTCGAGCCCACAAGCTGGTAAGGTTCCTGCATAATATAGTATTGTGACAATCAATGCACATAAAATCAGCCAAAAAATAAAATATTACAAAGTATAAGGGAGAAAAAAATAAAAATAACAAGTGGAATACAATGAACATCCAAGAAAAAAAGGTGGATAAAATGAACATTGAGTTGCCTCTTACTCCAAAACATGAGCAGTTCAGATACAGGAGGATGGGAATTACCTCACCACTGTCATAGTTGGGGTCATTACGATCAAGATGGGATTCACCATCAGTGTCTAAAAGTTTTCCCCATGTGCCCTTGCCGCCACCACCATCTGCAGTTATGGGGAGGCACAGATCAATATCAAAATAACATGAGGTGAAATCTTGAAATTGAGATGAAAGATTCATATAAAGAAGCAGGCAGAACTACCAGAATATGCAAAAAAAATCAAGCCTAGCTTAATATATTTTCCTTTTGGTTGATATACCTATAGTGCTTCGAGGTTCCAGTTTTCTTCCTGCACAATCTATTATGCAGCATTTAATAAGATGGTCTCATTTTCCAAAGTAGAAGATTGGCTCCTTTATTACATTAATTGACTAAAAATTTGCGGATCTAGCATATTGACCAAGTAAAATCAAGAATACACGAAATTACTCCACGAAGTATTGAATACGCAACAATTCAGGGATATTTAGTTAACATGAAGTTCAACTTGATCAATGTTGAAACTAGATGTCTCCCAAATATAAGTGTCGAAGGATCCAGGAATATAAATCCTTATATCTTATTGAGAAGCACTCGACTTTAATCACAAATGCATGCAGGACTAGACTGCAGTAGCATTTGCAGGAACACAAGCACTACCCACCAAACAGAATCAGCTATTTCAAATGTATCATCATGCATTCTATATCAGCAAAATCCAGTAAATACATACATCTGTACTTCCAGATAAGAGTAGCAGACTGCACTTCTCATCTTATCTTCCTGTGAAAGTAACAGCACAAATGACATCCAAATTGATCTTATAACCACTCTTTATTATATGACAGCCCACTAATATATCAGCGCATAGGATACTCATACTATCTCTTTCTTCTAAGTAGGATGAGAGGATCAATTTGAAGGCATCAGTAATAGATATCGCAGGGTCAGACCAACTAGTATCTATAAAACGTATATATCTATAGGAAAAGGATAAGATCAATAATAAAAATCAAATCTTTGTTTTTTTCCGTCACTGTTTCTACTTACCTCACTGATTCAGTTGATGCAACGGTTGATTTAGATATATCTGTCTAATGGCTCCAGCAAATATGAATGGAAGAACCTTGAATGTATGCACATGTCGTATTGTGGTTGGGTCAGACTATACTGAGTAGAAAGCTTGCTACTTGTGACAAAAAGAGGATTAGGCCTGCTTATATTGCCACTTCATCGAATATGCAAATTCTGTTATGTGTTGATGAGCATCATCAATTCAAGGTTGAGAGAGCATAGTTCAAAATATTATATTAGAAACAAGCATACAGACATTGCTTCTTAATAGCCAAAGCAAGGCATCAGTAGCAAGTCCGAGATTTTGCAGATCTCTAGTGGATAAAGAAGAAGGTGCTTTCAAAATTGCAGTAGCTTACCTTTCTTAACCCTGATGAACTTTCCCGAGTGCGATCGCCTTACATGCCTCACAGCAAGTCCAGCAGTTGGCGCCTTGCCAGCTGCAGGGACTTTCAATTGATGCTCAGAAAGCAGAATTCTGGGGGATTTTGGAGATGACGACAGAGTGTCTGCGTTCTGAGTTGCCATTTTAAGCATTTCCCTCTGCTCGTCTGTTAAAAATCCCTCATTCGTTGCCATCTATGCCGCAATAAAAAAACTGTAAAATTACTGATGATCAATCCAAAACTAGAATATTGAATCGCCAGATCAACCAATAACCAAAAGATAAATTCTTATTTCTAGATTAAGAAACTAACTACCACAGCACTAGGAATTAGATAAAGAGAAGGAAACATTCTTCAGCAGTGAGAAAAGGTACATGTCAAGCACCGAAAATAGTTAACAGCAATTAAATCTCCTTGCAATCTATACTGGACAGAATCTAACATTCTTAACTGGTAACTGCTCAGACAGAGAATATAAGAACAAGGGCTAAACTAGCAGTTACAGCTGCACGGTGAGATTCAGACCTGAATATTGGCACCTGAACGATGATAGAGACCAAATCCGATTCTTCTGTGCTTGGCCCGGATCTCGAGCCAAGACAGGAGAATATACCAATTGGATCTCTAAATCGGACCCGGAGTCGCGCACAGACAGAAGCAAGGGCCGGTAACCGCTATGCGAACCGGCGAAAGGAGAAGATCGGCTCCACAAACCCTAGACTCGCTATTCGCCAATCGCCTGCGTCCCTATCAGTCTCACGGAAATGGATGAGAATGAAGCGAAAAGAGGACGATGGAGGAAAAGGAAGAAGGGTTTCGCGACCAAAAAACTGCCTTTATATAGAAGCTCTGTTCATCTAGTACACGTCATCTAGGAGGTTACTGGAGGAATAATTTCTTCCATGCTGCCGGTGCATGCGCCTTCCCGGGATATGACGCAGGGACCAATTATTGTTTGCCCATGAGAGTGAATGAGCCCAGGAGTATGCTGCATGAGCAGCTGCTGCCCGGTGATGCTTATCGACTACAGACTGTACACGTGGCACTGTAGCTTTAAAGCTAAATCCGGGGGGGATCTGTGAGCCGAGCCGCCAACCGGGGCCACACCTTAGCCGCTTTAGGGTTTTTTTCCTGCGGACACTAAGAGCCATCAAATTACGAAAGTGCCATCTTCTCATTGTAGTCACTGAGTTTTTTTTTTTTTTTTGGATACCGTGTAGTAATAAATAAAAAAAATTAATGCGACAATGAGGTAGAGCTAAATAATTAAATACAATTAAATGAACATTTATTATCTTAAAATATGTTTCATTGTTTAATCCAATTCAGTGGGCCGTTTTCCATGAGAAGTCATTTTCATGGGACGATTTCAGAGGCCCATTGAGTGGCAAAGTCCAGCTCAAACCATTCCTGTTTTAGTGCCCAAGAATAGCTATGATGTCCGGGCCCGCAACGATGATCGTCTTTTCTTGGGTTTGACTACTATGCCTGTTTGATCTTCCGGTGCACCTGCCCAGATTTCATTTTGGTAGAATCTGATGCAGTATCTCCCTGCTCGCCAACGCAAATGTTCGATATGGCAACTCTTTTTAACTCATTGAGAATCGGGCAAAAGTTATTGGTTTTTCAATCCGATACTTGAAACGGGTATAATTATAAAGCAAGCAAGCCATACTTTTGAAAAACAACACCGGATTCCAATCGTAAAGAGTTGCATTACATTCTATGACAATTCAGCAGCAGCTGAAAGATTAACTTTTTAATGCTCATGTCCTCTGCCCGCACAGCATCCGCCACAATTCCACCGCAAAGAATTACAACAACTACCAGGCGAACCACCTGCAGCCGTGTTGAAGCAGCACGTTACTTGACAGCTGCGCAAGGAAGAACCCAGCCCATCAAGCGCGAGCCGCCTTGCCTTTCTTGCCTTGATTCCCAAGTCTGCAAAGATTAATGACCCTTCATTATCATGAGGCCAAAGATAAGATTTTCATTTTCAGCGATTGTCCTCTAGTAAATAAGTAAATAGATAAATAAATTAGGCTCCTTATTTAACTCATTGGATCATGACTTATCACTGGAGCAAGTATTTAGGTTACCAATGGACAAAATGTTAAAATGTTTTAAGGAAAATATAATGATGGCACGTTCGCTACTTCCAACTGCATATGCTGATCAGAGTTTTCGGTAGTAGTACTTACCCTCCTCAGGGCCAATCTTGGGGTTCTCCAACATAACATATCAGAGCCATCATGTATGAGTCTGCAAGAAAGAAATTATCATGATAAGCCTTTCCAAACTGATGTGCCTGCAAAGAGGCTGCTGAACTACTTACCCATCCAAATCTCCAGCACAATTGACCGTTTCGGAAGACGATTTTCTAGGGGTAGACAATGCCAGCTTTGCCTTTGCTTCTGTACCGTGGCAAGTTACTAGGGGAGTCTCTTTACAACTCGGTGCTGCAGAACAACACTTCAACTGAATTCCCATCTCCTGAATACTTAATACTTGGTGCCTCCAGTGCCTGAGCTCTTCTTCTGAGCAATCAACACAGAGCCCAGCGAACTGCTGCTTACAGTCATGCGATGACCTCTGAGACCTACTGTTGCCGATGCCTAGGACATTGCCATCTCCGTTTCTCAAAGCACTTGAAGTACCCCTTAGATGTTGGCAAATAGGTAGCCTTTGCGATCCACACTCGGAGGAACAGGCCAAGTTCACTCTATCCCCTATCATCGGCTTATCAGAGGTATAACCAGAGCAGTCTGAATCGCTTCCTTGTTGAGAATTTGAATTCGCTTTCTGCTCCATTCTGCGGGAACAGCTGAACAAATTGAAAGAGGCCTTCTTCACTTTAGAACACTTTGTCACTGAAGGACCAGGTACAAGGTTGATCCTTATTTCCACATTACACCCAAGGATGCACTGAAGAGAACTGGCAATTACTTTCCATGATTTTTCTGCCCTTGATACATTGTGAGGATTTTCGAATTCCAATTCAGCAACTACCATGCCTGCAAAGTTGTCCAGTTAACAGCGAACCCTTTTACATCATAAACTTATACAGAGTAAGTTTCAATCAAATATCAATAATTATGGATCAGGGTCCACGTCTTGCACTACTTTTCCTATTCTTCTCATTACCAACAGCATGCTTTCCTTAATTTCTGTGAATATTCTTTTCAAAATTGTTAATGAAGCCGGACCTAAACTAGGCCTGGCAATTATTGACACGACACGGTAACCCGACACGACACGACACAGAGTTAGGCGGACTTGGGTTAAGCCTATTTAGACACGAACCCGTTTAGACACGAACTTGTACACACACGATAAATAAACGTGTTTAACTGGGTTTGAACCTGCATAACACGACACGACACGATTAAACAAGTTTATTAAATGTATTAACTATTTTTATACATATATTGACTCATTTAATACATTTATATATGAAATGATATATAAAATATTACATGCATTACATGATCAATAATTGATTAATCTTACTTATTTATTGTACTAATTATCAATAAATATTATTATTTTAGTAGTTACATCATATATTATTAGAGTATAATTATATATTGTCGATATTTTACATTAAATGGGTCAACCCGGTTTAGACACGACCATTTAGACACGAAAAATAAATGTATCATATTCAGATCATTGGAGTTTCTAACCCGGACACGTTTAGACACGACACGTTTAAACACGACACGACACAGTTTGCCAGGCCTAACCTAAAGGCGAGGAAAAAATGTACCATTATTTAAAGCAATGGAGGACAGCTTCCCCTGTTTCCTCAGAAAACCCTTCAGTGAATTAGATTTGCATGATTCTGAAGCTCTTCTCCATATAGCATCCAATACTTGTCTGTAATCCTCCTCCAATCTTGAGCAACATGTTCTATTATTATCAGATGAACCAGGGGTGAAATGCTTCTTGCCATCCCCAGCAGTGCATCTGCTACAACAGTTCTCACCATCAACATCTAAAAGAAAAAATAGATGTTACATCAATAATACAATTTCATATAATCATACATCAGAAATTTGATAGTAATATCTTCCATATCGTGACAATTGTTCATCCTCACCTTTCTCCGTTGCGCCTCTCGAACAAAATTTGAGACAATGTTCATCCGGAGAGGAATAATCTGAGGTGCTCAACTGTAACAGTGCTGCAGTCAGCCAAGTTGCTTGATTCTTCGACGTCCTCAGTTGCTTCTCCGTTTCAGAAAGTATCTTCAGCGCATGGCCCAATTTATGCAAGTCGGCTTCCGCTAACGTTCACAAACAAGTGAGTTCCCATAATGATCAGACAAATGTATTATAGGTGAGAAAACAATTTGAAATTGCTCAAGGTATACCAAGATCTTTTAATCGTCTTCACTGTCATATGCTAGAACAGTAAGACAATTTTTCTCTGTGTTCTTGGTTGCGTCAAGTGGAGAATAAGTATAACTTACAGTTATGGCTTCTCAAGAACTTTCGTCTTGCTTCAGATCTATGTTCCTCACAATGACCAGCAAGAATGTCCATGATAAGACTTGCCAGCTGAGATGTTAGTTGCACTGGGTCAGCTCTAGATCTCATCAGCTCTCTGGCTTTTATGACCGTATTTGAAGTGTCAGATGATAAGGCCAGATCAAGCAAATCGAGCAAATCATCATCAGAGACTGTTCCAACCTACACCAAAAACAGTGGTAAATCTTTCTGATGTTGAACAAGCAAAATAGTACTCTAAAGCATTAAGAAGCGTGGTACAAAATCAGGTGCTCACTAGTTCATAGGCCATGGACATTGTTATCCTTTTACCAAGTAAACTAAGCTGATCGAGCATCATTTCCGCATCTCTAAGTGAACCATTGGATTTAGCGGCAATGAATTCCAAAGCAAGTTGATCGTAGTGGAGGCCCTCCTCAGTGCAAATATTTCTGAGTCTACTAGCTATATCAGCATCTTTTAACTTGGGAAAATTATATCGCTGTGACCGAGATACAACACTTCTCGGCAACTTGTCAAGATCAGGGGTGATCATTATAAAGACTGCATGTCTTGAGATGTTCTCTAGGCTGTTTGAAATAATAGCCCATGTCTCTTCGCGCATCAATTGACACTCATCCATAATGAAAACTTTGATCCGCGATGAAACAGGAGGCACAGAAGCACTTTTTATAAGGGATCTGACAGCATCTGCATGGTTGAGTTTCAAAGAATCAACCTCTCTGACATCTCTGCTCCCGCCTGAGTAGAATACAACACATTCTCGGCAAAGCCCGCAAGGCCCATGCTCCTCGAGTGCCAGGCAATTTAGTGCAGCTGCAAAAATCCTCGAAGCAGAAGTCTTCCCAGCTCCACGAGGACCGTGGAAGAGATAGAATGAGGATACTCTTCCTCTAGAAATGGCACCAAGAAGAGACCGCGCTACTACATTTTGTCCCACCAAATCTTTAAAAGATTTCGGTCTGTATTTTTGACCGAGACTCCTAGGAGTTCCTGAATATGGAATGCTCTCAACATTATAGAGTTTCTCACCATCCCTGGGCCGATATCGGTTCTCACCCATATCTCTGAATAACAACGGGTTATCCTCAAAATCAGAAGAAAAGGGATTTGAACACTTGGACTTTGGGGTTCTTGACCAGCAACATCCTACCCTGCTTTCAAAATGGCGGTGCTCTCCGTCAATCTCTTCATTTGCAAACAACATTGATGTGTTTCGGCTTGACCCTTCTGGAAAAGCATCACTTGCCGATAGTTTTGGACTACCTACACAGCTTGAAAGGTCAGCAACTGCACCAGATGCCCTTCTCTGATTTCTCTGATAAGATTTCCGAACTGAAGCCCGATGTCTAACTTTTTCCATCAGGGATGATGCTGCCATGGTTGCACTACGTGAATCCATATCGGTAGACGGTGTGACACTGTCGAACCCCACTTCCATAAGATCGGGACGGTACGGTTCACTCGGTAATTTAGGGACCCCATCCCGCCTCCTCTCCAGGCAATCCTTCTCCTCCTCCTCCACCTGCTTGATCCCTGCATCCCCATAGGAGATCATGTCAGACTTCCTCAAACCAGAACGCACATCCAACTCTGGGACAGATCTATCTTTTCTTTCATGTCCAAGTTGGCCATCATCCAAAAAGCTGCCTTTCATTGGACCTTGTACGAATTGCAGGGATATCCCATTGCATGAATTAGTGTCCCAATCCACATTCTCGACCAAAGCAGCGAATTTGCTCATGGAATTGGTAGAGGGATCCCGCAACGACCTCACCCTCCTGAGGGCAACGAGAGCTTTCGAAATGGGAATATCAACTGAGTGCCTCCGGCCGTCCATAATTTTCCCACCAAGTACAAACTATAACAACATTCCCATGTAATGCAGGTGATTCATACAATAAAGTACCCACTCAAAAGCCGAGCAGTTCCCCCTGGAATAAAGGAAAAGGCAGCAACCATCGAAGTCATCAAAAGTGCCCAAACAGTAGCAGGAGCAATCAAATGTCCTAAAAAGGTACAGCCATTTTAGCCATTCTACTTGCTTTCAGCATCCAGTAACGAAAAAAGCAAGCATTTTCAATCAATACGTGACAAACAGTAACAGTGGGGAAAAGAACTGAGCTTTGAACAAGAACAACATACATCCAAACACCTGAGGCTACAGAGTAGCAGTCCAACTTCAGAATTAGGAAACAGAAACAGGGAATGCACAGACGGAAGAGCACGCTGTCTGTCTGAGGATTACACCAGCCCCATTTCTCAAAAACAGAGGACGAGGAGTCCAGTGCTCACCAAGAGAGAGAGAGAGAGAGATGGAAAAAGTGGAGTCTTGGGGTGTGAAATTAACAAAACAGAGAGAATCTCGAATTCAAAAACAAACTATAAACTATTAGATAAACAATTCCAAGTAAAACAAACAATGAGAAATGACAAAGTTGAAAAACTCGAACCCGGAGACACTGGGACTTTCGTCTTCGAAGTTAACGATGGCATTTGAATGGAAACGTCAAATGCGGGAAGAGAAGGGTAACACTGCCAAACAGAAACCCTAATCCAACAGCGACGGCGGCATGCATCGGTGGCCGAGCTCCGTCGACGTGAGCAGTTGTGGGCTGGCATTCATGGCGTGTGAGGTGATTGGGACATTTGTAGAAGGCAGAGAGCTGCCGGTGGCATTGAAGTAAATGTCATTAATGAGTGGAGGTGAAAAAGCTAAGTGCGAATGCAGGTGCAGACTGAGTCGGAGATACTAATGAAGTGAAATTGGGAATATGAAATGGTATTTTCTTTTTCTTCCTGCAGAAAAATTGATGCTCAACTCTGCAGTGTGAGGGGTCTCTCGACCAGGGAGCCCTCAAGGGCGTTTATGTAATTTCGAGGGCCTCACCGGTTTCAGTTAGTTAGGACTCTCGACCATCCAGCAAAAAGATTAAAAAAAAAAATGGGAGTTCGGATTCTGACGAAAAGCCGGGACTGCGGTCTGACATCGCTGGCAGGCCCATACGCAGCTGTGGCGCGTGTTGATCTCAGCTGTTTTTTCACCCCTCAAAACTATATCTCAGTGAAATGATCCAGCAGCCTTGTACTACTAAATCGATTACTGCAGTAATTGATGTATTTTAACTGCTATTTAAGTTTTATAAATAAAAAAAATTCATTCCGGAGGATTTAACTTTCAATTATATTAATCATGATTTATTAAACTTACTGATATTATATGATAGAAATAATAATAATAATAATAATAAAAGCCTCCAATAAATTGTGGAGAATTGGCGAGCACTTGCCTGGGTTGGGGCGTGGTGGTCCCGCGGCGGTTCAGGAGGAACCGCAGATTTTGGGAGGAAGCGTAGCTAGCTAGCAGTAGCTCAAAGAGGGGTGGGGTTAGTCAAGGCGAGGGACGAACCTGAGATGGGGCCCACATACGGTAAAAATTTAAAAAAGAAGAAGAAGAAGAAGAAAATTTTGTAAAAAGGCAGTCAATGCAGTCCTGCTCCTCCGCTCTATCTCGATCCATCACATCATGTATCACGCCCCTCTTGCCCCCCTTAAGCTTAGCTGTTTGTTACTTTGTTTCGCATGCCATCCTCCTCCCTGCATCTATCTATCGGATATATATTAGATATATAATATTAATTTAGACCTTATTATGTGTAGAATTAATTCTAAAAAATCATAAAAATTTTTCTATGTTAAATTTTAAAGGAATTTTATGTAACCAACTCGTTATTTTTTTTTTTTGCACCTTTAGTTGATGTTGAGAGGCCGCTGCTGCTACAACTACGTATTTATTATAAGGAGTGTGAGCGGATGAGCGGATAGCCTGTGACCCGCCGCCGGGCCCCTAGTCCTCCTCCTGTCCTACATATGGTTGCGTCCCCTGCCCCCCACCCTACCCGCCGGCCCAGAGATAGAGGGGGACATTGACCTATGCGCGGGTCTCAGGCGGGTTTTCTGATCTGCTCCATCACGTGACTTCTTCAGTTTTTCCACCCCTTCTCCTATTTAATATTCAATAATTGATTAACAATTATTAATCAAAATAATAATAATATTTTATTAGTAATTTAATAATTGAATTTCTTGATGACTCCGATGATTCTATCCACTGCGGCGGTGTGTCATGTAAGACCACTTACGTATATAATTGCATGTGAACTTAATCTAGATTCTTAAACCTTGTAACATATCTATGGATTCACGGGTGAATAATTATTTAAAAAAAGTTTTAAAAAAAATCAATTTCCATTGCTGGATCTGTCGAGCAAATGGACAGGAGCCCAGTAGTCTGCCTTAAAACATTCCATTCGTCATGGACCTGAGACTCGCTGAATAGGCTCAATAACTCTGGATCCATGGCCCACGTGATTGAGACCAGGGATGTGTTAGGGACAGGTGGCACCTGCCCGGTCAGCCATGTCAGCACTGGGTGGCATCAGCCTTTTCTGCTTGCTGGTTCTTTCAATAGTCTCGAGATGCACTGGTGTATCGAAAATGAACCGTATACCGTATATAGCATAAAAGGACCATTGGGTTTATACGATTAATATATTTGAAAGCACCAACTCCATGCCATTGCCATGCCCTCAGACATTAATTTCACTAGACAGGACCACTATACCTGCCCTCATTAATAAACACTGCTGGCACCAGACTCGGGCCCTGCGGAGCCGGGGGCTCCAATCAACCCCGAATCATTGGGATAATGCTCTTCCACCAATCCTTGTCTGGAGTCTCTATCCGAGAAATCAATCGTGTGTGATCTATACCTATCTATCGAAACCGTCCTCTAAACTTGTAAGGAAGCAAAACACGGGGCTATTTGTCCATGCATGTGTCTAGGACTCGAGTTCCCATATACTTTTTAAGTATGTGAAGGGTATGTCTGTCAATCTGCACAGAATCAACTCTACGATAGTCGGGGGATTGGATTCCTATCAGTTGGACTGATTAAGACTAAGAACTACGGGGATGCACCGGCCAGAGCATGGGGTTGAACGAAGCTTGGATTGCCAGCCTTGAAGTCAAGATCTGTTGACTTCGGCTTCAAAATATTGGGCTGAATTTCCCAGCAGGGGGAATCGTGGGCTTGTCAAGCACCGACGGTGAGGAAAGATCCTTGCGCGAATTGGGGGATTTGTGCCATTGACCATTTAGGCTCCATTTATGATTTAGATGGATCGTGGAAGGAAATAGAATCTGAATTGTCGTTCTAGCTTCCATTCTGCTCCTCTTATTTGGTAAAAAAAAAAAAAAACCACGATGGTCGTTCCAACATTCACCTCACAGTTCGTACAGTGAATAAAAGAACGGTTAGAACCCACGCCATCTACTTTATCGAGCTCTAAAATATTTTCACATATAATTCTATTATTTCAATTTTTTAAATGGTATTAGACAAAGAAATAATATTAACCGTTCCCTCTAGATTTCACTGTATTCGATCGTTTTATTATTGATTTCCATTTCAATTCCTGCTGAGCAAGCGGGGCCTTGATGTTATGAGAGATCTTATTGTACATTCATGCAAGAAGTTGAAGTTAAAAACCAGGGGTGAGTGCCGGAGACGGGCTCTCTTGTGATACCCAATGGACGTTTTACGTGGTCAGAAATCCGGCCTTTCTTCTTTTAAAGTGCTGACGGGGAAGGCCTTCCTTCCTTGTCCCTTTCCCCGTTGCCACGCCGGCTCAGAAAGATCATCCACCTACCCAAAAAATATTTCCAGCCGGGCAGGGGCAATTTAGGAAATAAACACAGCTCCACTCTACCTGTCCCACCCACGCGCCTCGCTCTCGTCCCCCGGCGACAGAAATTTGGCTGTCAAAACGGGAAAAAGTCTGGTATGGTATGGTGGTATGGTATGGTGGTATGGTGGATGTCATAAATTAATTATTGGTTAATACATTACCAAAAAATAAATTCAAATATTATAAAATTATATATGACATACTAATATGTTAAATATTTATTAATTTATGGTATATTTGCTACATTAAACGCATTTTTGTAAAAACTCGATTGTATCTTTTTTTTCTTGAGTAAAGTCGCATAAACAAATTTTATAAATATTTTTTTTGTGAATAATAATTCAAGAAAATTTATAATTGACATGCTTTTAACCAGGCCAATCAGATGAGAGACTCGATTATTTCAGATCTATTAAATTTTTTTAGTTTTAGAATATGGAGGAAAATTTTATTTGGAAGACAAAGTTTATGCTGTGCGGTGTAGTTGACGCGCCACCGGAGGCGGCGACATAGAAAAGCCTTTCGGCCCCACTCTTCTTCATCATCATCTTCCTCGCACTCATCGCAGGTAGTTGTGCTGTCTATAAAGTCGCGGACAACCAGCTCCCAACGGCATCGCATCCACAGCACTAAGGCCAAAAGCAGGGATCTCCCTCCTCATGGAAGCCAGCTGCAGGAAAGTCATCGCTCTCTCGCCGGACATCTTTTCAGGCGATCCGCACGGAAGCTCCTTGTACTCGAAGAACTCACTCGCGGAGCCAGATCTTCTTGTCCTTACCTCCGGCGGGTTGCGCATTCCGGTTCATTCCACTGTCCTGGTGAGTTAATCAACAACTCCCTCTCACGCTTCAGTCTCAGCTGTTGATGATCTCATCTGATAGTTTGTTACGTTGCTTTCTGTGATTGAATTGAAGTCGTCGGTATCGCCGGTGCTTGAGAATATCATAGTCCAACCGAGGAAGCACCGACGCTCCGAGAGAGTCATACACATCCTTGGAGTTCCATGTGAAGCAGTCGCTGCGTTTATCGGATTCCTCTATTCCTCCACGTTTGATTAATTTTTCACTTGCCTTGTACGGCACGTAGAGTACTGTCAGTCTTTAGCCCCCAATTATAGTAAGTTCTAATTCTTAAATGACACACTTTTTGATGCCCCATAGGTTCACTTCATCAATTGACCGGCTGATTTGATTTAATGTAATGCTCTGTGCTGATCACTGAAAAAATTGAATGCTATGTCATGCTTTCAAGATGATCAAATAACCTCCAGTAACCGTCTACCTAGGCAGCGGCAAGGATGGTCTAAAGCATGCTTTTTTTAATCTTGAGTAGCAGTCTTGACTCTCTTGTAAGTTTTACAAGGTGTCTTTTGTCTTTCTAAGTTTTGATTGTTAATATAAAGTTTCAAAGTTTCTTAGAAAGGAGGAGGTTTAGATGTCTTCCCAAATTGCTGACCAATACAATCAAAGAATCTGAAGGACGTCAATCAAAGATCAGCTTTATCGAGTGGCACAGTGACCCTTTTGCAGGTGCTCGGAAGAGCAAATGGAGAAGTTTGGAACCCACCCCCTGGCTCTATCCCATGTGTACTCTGTCCCACATTTGAAGCAGAGATGCACAAAGGGATTGGGGTTAAGGCTGACGATTGAGAATGTCGTGGATGTGCTTCAGCTCACAAGGCTCTGTGATGCACCAGATCTCCACCTCAAGTGCATGAAGTTGGTCTACAGCAACTTCAATTCTGTTGAGAACACTGAGGGTTGGAATTTCGTGAGCTATCATGATCCAGGGCTCGAGCTCAAGATCCTGCAATTCATTGATGAAAAAGAACTGGTATGATTGCTCTTACTTGAAAACATCTAAACACCCAATATTAGATATGTGTTTGGGTTGGAAAGTTTTGTCCAGTATATCCTATACTACCCTTAAAAATCTAGAATCCTAGATTGATGGATGTTTTATTGCGTGTCAATGCAAAGAATGGACAAAAATAATTATAAATACAGGAGTAGCATCTTTAGTCAAAAGAACAAACCTTAATGATCAAACTAATGGCAACTGATAAGTAAGTATTAACAACAGAGGAAGAAAAAGACAAGAAGGTATAGGGAAGAACAGAGACTGTACTTAGAGTTGAGCGAGGCAATGGAGTGTTTAGAGCACATGTTCACGGAGGGATGCACCACAGTTGGACCTCATGATATGGAGATCACCGCAATTAGTAAGAAGAGAGAGCCCTGCTCCAAGTTTGGTACTTGTCAAGGCCTCCAGCTCTTGATCCGGCATTTCGTTGGCTGTAAGAACAGAGTGAATGGAGGCTGTTTGAGATGCAAAAGGATGTGGCAGCTCATGAGGCTGCACTCTTCGATCTGTGATCAACCTGATTCTTGCAGGATCCCCCTCTGCAGGTAACTGCAATTTACCGGATGCGTTCTTCTCATTTTCCTTTCCGGAAGTCCCAATGAGTTTAAGACTACTTTTCACTGCAAACGAGTCTATCAATGAAACAGCATGTTATTTGCTTGAAATCTTGAGCATTTCTCTTGAGATGAATGTGGAAGAACCATTCATGACAGGAAAATTATTATTTGCACCAACTGCTTGCATATTTCGTAAGTATAACTATAATTCATAAAGAAAGTTTCTTGATGGTAATTATCCAAAAAAAGGTTTCTTGATGCCATTTTTCTGGGACTTGAAAGACTGGATGATTGGTAGGATTTTAGCTCAATTTTCATGTGATAGAAACAGCATGTGCAAAATTCAAAAGTTGGTTGTATGCAGAAGTTGAAAGGGATGCGTCAATAGGAATATGGGGTCCGCTTTTGTTGGAAGCAAACCAGACATCATCAATTTTGAGCCTGGTCTAATTTGGCACGGCACCTTCTAGATGAGACATTGCTAGCAACTATCCCTGCAAATAGTGAACATTTAAGTCCTGCATATACGCAATCAATAGTAAAATATGCAAATGCTGCGCATAGATGAGAAGACCTGTTATCTGTATAATATATTCGGATGGTGAGTCTGAGATGCTATCTTGGTCAAAGCCGAGCTGATCTCTTTTCTTCTTTCTTTTTTTGTGATTTTGCAGGCGGTTTAAATTGAGATCACAGCAACAGAGGAGGAATAAGAAGAAAGGAGATATGAGGTGGAAGCTATTAGTGAAGAAAGTGGTGGCGGCAAAGGTAATGTCTTCCCTGTCTCAGCCCCAGAGGAAGAGAGGAGAAGATGCAGCAGACTCAGTTGGGATCAGAAGCTTCGGACTATTTTAATGTCTGCATAAGTTAACATTAACCTGTAACACAAAATTAAATTCCTAGAAGCTCGCATGTAGTAAAAATTTAGATAGAATGAGAACCGCAACCTATATTATCCCGGGCTTTAGCTTCCTCGTCTGTTTCGAATATACCTGCTAGCGAGAAAGAATTGTGCAAGCTCTATTCATACAAAAAAATGTGTCTATCTTGAGAGTTTATTCTCACTCCAAGAGGATGAATATCCCATAAATCCATGTATAGGATTTCTCGGTACCCATAAGCATATGGTCGAGAGCTGTTGCTGTTGGACACCATTGGATCCTCGGAAAAACAAAATACTGTGATTTTCAATTGTTTTTCCCGGTAAAATCAGGACTGCTCTTTCCCGATAAAAACTTCTTTTGTGATTTTCGATCAGCCAATTTTAGAATCTGAAATGTATGTGAAAGGGAGAGGGTAAAGAGAAATGAGAGTGGATAAAGATTGGGTAGTTACATATTAGTAATTTATTTTGAAAAGTAAATAGATTTTATAGACCTCAATCTTGTGCAGGAGGCCTTCAGGTAAACCAGACGTATCAATGGATTTATCATCACACGGTGCATTTTATGAGTAGTTTTTGAAACCGTAGATTTGATTTCAAATCCTATCCATTCGCAGAATCTCATAGAAAAAACAACCAACCGGAGTTCCTGGAGAAAAGAATCCCCATACCCCTTCACAAACCATACATCAGGGCAAGCAGGCGTTCTGCAACAGTACATGATTTTTGGCATTTTACAGTAAGGAAGGCAGAAAGGGAAGACAACTAATTAACATCTTGTTTTCAGATGCATGAGTACCAATCCAGGGATGCAGAAGACAGCATAGCTTGTAACTTACTTCAAAGATGAGAAGCATTCATTCATCCCATCAATTTTTTTAATATTTCATGGATGCAGTAGTCGGTGCACTGAGCACTTGCAGTTTTATGAAGTGCTCCAGCATTGCATGAAGTGGAAATCAAGAAGCCAGCCAAGGGTTGCTGAGAAATTCTAAATTCATAACAGATTCAGTCAAACTCAAGTAAGGCTTCATTAGCTGAATATTTTTTGACATTCTTATGATTAGCATAGCATTGTTGCTAAGAGACTGCCTGCTAGCAATGATATAACTTTCAGTCAAAGTGAAATCTAGTCGCTTGGCAATCTAAGGTGACAATTCAGATAGCTTCATTCCCAACCAACAGGATCAACAGTAGCTCTTGCCAATAGGATAGTTTCATCCCAATATTGCCAGCAGTTCAAGCAAAAGCAGAAGATTCATCAGTGTTGAAGAAGTCCCTCCAGCTCCATGTCTGCTTTTACTAACCGCAGTTTTTTTATCACTTAACCACTTAGTTGGATAAAATGGAAATTTGAAGTTCCAGATCTGATGCTCCTGAAATCAATAATGATTTGGGAGTAATTCCAAGACAATTTCCTCAATGTAAAAGGATAATCAAAACATGTTGTAGCTAAAATTAACTTAATTAGACCCATTCTTGCGCCAAAACAAATTCACAGCTGTGTACAAGAATAGACGAGATTGAATGGCATATGGAATTCCTAACACTTACTGCCTCATCACCGGCAAAGTTACATAACAATTACTTCGCCTTTCGCCTGAGCCGCTTCCTGAGCTTCTTATACTTGTGCTTGTTCATCTTCCTCTTCCTCTTCTTCTTCACACTGTCTGCCCGAATTATCCCTACATCATCACTATCGGCTCTATCCAATATTCCGAATCCACTTGAAGAAACAGGATTGAAGCACCACCCAAATGGTGAGTTGGGAAGAATAAGTTGCTGAGATTGCGGAAGTTTGGAACTTCCATCGATTTGTGGCCACAAAGAAAGTAAAGCAGCTCCTCGCTCCGTATGGCGAGGGATGAGGGAAGAAGTTGAGGGTTTCCCAAGAAATGTGATCTGGTGAAGATTGGAGGAGTTTAAGAGCACAGGAGAGAGAGAGGCGTTCTTGTTCTTGACGAGCTTGTGCAAAAAATTGGCCATTTTCAGTGATCCGAGTATGGATTACAGAGGAAGGTGAAGCTCAAAGCGCTCTGGGAACACTACTGCTTACGGACGCCGAAGATGGAATGGAAGAGGAGGGCAAGCTCGGCGCGGCGGCGGCGGGAACTGGGGGGGGGAGCCCTCGTGCTGGTGGCCACGCGGAAGCGCGGGCCGTTCTGGGCTTCCTGGCGATCGGCCCACGTGCGGGACTCGATACGACACTTTGGGCCACTAATATACTGTAAAAGGCCTCCACTTGATGTTTTGCCCCGAAAACGAGGGAAGATCAGAGAGAGAATTTTTGTAAAGATAGGTCTTTAAATCTTAATGTACCCAGCACTAAAAAG
Source organism: Lagerstroemia speciosa (assembly GCA_037672795.1). Taxonomy (NCBI): domain Eukaryota; kingdom Viridiplantae; phylum Streptophyta; class Magnoliopsida; order Myrtales; family Lythraceae; genus Lagerstroemia; species Lagerstroemia speciosa. The sequence continues at coordinate 209,683 of CM075306.1, forward strand.
AGCAAAAAGCCAGTAATCTTCTGGGTTGATATAAAAGTTCATCTTTTGGCTTTCTACTAGCTCGACGAGCGATTCTCATGGAGGACGAACCGACCTTCGATCCCGTACGAAATAATTCTTTTCCCTGAAATTTCCAGCAATATCTCCATTTCTAGGGTTAATTATTGAACCAGCGGAATGTTTTATTTGTGATTCTGATCAATTCGTTGCCCGTGGAGCCAGGATTTGATTCACGCCATTTTCAAGAATGTGTGGACCCGTAGAGCTCAAGGTCTGATATCCCATCCCTTGCAACATCCTCCTCCTTAGTTGTATGCGGTTGACGCTTTACCTATTTAGCCATTATTCCTGAACTTTTGAATTGCTTGTGATTTGCAGAGCGTGCAAGAAATGAAGCGGATGATGCAATGGACGGCGAGGTGCATAGTTCTTGCCCTTGTCTTGGGAGGATTTGTAGTTTGGAAAGGCTGAAACTTCTGAAAAGTGAATTGAAAATGCTGCTATGTTCTGATATTTATGAAGTAGTAAACGCTGGAATTTCTACATCAGACATTTGCAGCTAAATGCGTAACATAGTTATCCTGTGACTATAGTTTACTCTAAATTTCCAGGCGAAACCAGCTGTTCTAGGATAAATTTTTCTATGGAGATCCATTGTACGTCTTGATAATGGAGTTTCTGAGATGTATGATGCATCGATGTGCTTTACTTCTTCGTGCAGCAGGTGGTAGCCGGAACATCGAAGAAGAATCGACCAACTTCTGGTACTCGGCATTATTCTAGATCCAATTATGCCCTCGAAAACATATCATTCTGAAGATAATGTATGATTACTGGGTTGGATAAAGAAAGGTGCTGGTGCGATTTTTGTTTCTGCTTTTTATACCTCTTATACCAGATATTCACTCCTGCAGCTAATGCGAATGCATTGAAGCTGAGCTGTGAACTTCTGCGGCTCTTCGTCACAGGTATTTGTTTATTCAAAATATTATATCTTCTATTGGGTGGAGTAAATGTAAGATGGCACTGATAAAGCCAGTATCTATGCAGAGGCCGTTCAGCGTGCTGCCACAATAGCCGAAGCAGAGGGCGCTACAAGGATTGAAGCAACCCATTTGGAGAGGATTCTTCCTCAGTTACTCCTTGATTTTTAAGGTAGTCCAGTATAGAAGATACCCAAGCCAAAAAGAAAAAGGAAAAAAAAAAGTGGAGGAAGAAGAAGAAATTCATCTTGAATTGTTAATTTCAAATTTTCCATTACGTGCTTCCTTGGTCTTTTCATGTATTTGTACAGTGCTGACAATGGCTGTCCCTGTGAACATCTCAATTGTGATCAGATGATGTTGTTTCATAGTCAGTGTGAAACCCTTCTTCTTCTTCTTCTCTCTCTCTTCTTCTCTCTAATCATTACAATGTTTTTCTACTAAATCTGTGTATAGTTCGAGGTTGGATATATCTTGTTAGTTAGTGCAAACCTGTAGTGCTGCCCTCAGAATCTGTTAATCTATAGCTGAAGGAATTGCGTGGCCATGATTCTTTGCTAAATGCATTAGAATGAATTTGCAGAGGCGAAGACTTAGATGACAATACCATATCATACATCGGGTTTTGCAACGGATACTTGGGGATACATCTTACATGCAGAAGAAAGGAATTACAACATACATGCTTAATTCAACTATTACATAAGACGAGTTCCTTGAGCTATATGCCATTATTTCCTCTGATTTCTCATCTTTAGCATGATATCATTGCTTGATCTGAGACAGCATGCATCTCACATTCTTGCTGTCGGGCCTTTGTTTCGGGTCATCAACAGTGCAGAAGCATGCGATCTTCAGAACGAGCAACATCTGTTCTTCAAAACCATTTCCCGTCAGCTTTGGGTCAATTGCTTGGTGGGGAGTCTCTGAAGTCATCACATTTCGCAGCCACTTGACCAAGCTCATCTCCTTGGTGTTTTGGAAGAAATGATCAGAAGGCAGCTTCCCCATAACAAGGACGGCAAGCAAAATCCCGAAGCTGTATATGTCGCTCTTGTCAGTGAACTTCAGGGTCTGGTGGTATTCAGGTGCAATATAACCCAAAGTTCCAACGACATTGGAGGTGGTGATGTGTGTTTTGGCATCTGGAACTTCCTTAGCGAGCCCAAAATCAGCTATACGGGCCTCCATGTCGTCGTCGAGGAGGATGTTCCCAGGCTTGAGGTCCCGGTGGATGATCCGTGGACTGCGGTTCAAGTGGAGGTACTCGAGCCCGGAGGCAACACCGACGGCGATCTTGTACCTCGCAGCCCAGTCCAACTCGTAGGTCCCATCTGAGACCTTCTCCAAGACGTCTTGCAAGCTCCCATTCTTCATGAACTCATAAATCAAGTAATGGCAGTCAGGACGGGGCACATGTGCCAGTAAAGGTAGTAAATTCCGGTGGCGGATTTGCCCCACGGTCTGTATCTCCGATCGGATTTGTCTCATCTTCTTGTGGAGGAGCTTGCTGTCTTCGTCCGCCAACTCAGCTGCGTCCTTGGAAGGTTGATTGATCTTCTTTATCGCAATCATCTTCCCATTGCTTCCAGGCAGCTCAGCCTTGTAGACTTCTCCGCAGCCACCCTGCCCGATCTTCTCGAGGGCAGCCAACCCATCTTCCTTCTCTAAGAATGCCAGATCCTCCTTCTTCTTGATGAGTGGGCTGAAGATTGCAGGGCCGCCTTTGCCTCCACCTTTTATCACCGCCAAGGTGAGCTTAAACATCAGGGAGAAGACGAATCCTGAGATGGTTCCGGCAATGGCACCGCCTAAGAATCCAGCTAACCAACTTCCAACTTTCCTGGCCCGGTGTTTCCCGTGTTTTCGTATTGGTGATGGCCCAGGAGCTTGACCATAAGTTGGCGCTATAGATATCGAGCCAGACGAATTTCTTCCCGTGTTCGAGCTTGGACTCGAACTCTCCCTAAGAACGTAACGCTTTGGGTTGCGATGATCGGACATCTCGAGTTGCCTCAAAGATGGAAGCTGATCCTCGAGAAAGCTGTTTCCGGAGAGGTCAATGAACCGGAGATTCCGGAATGAACGTATCGAGGCAGGAATCTTGCCAGAGAAGAGATTGTCTGCTAAGGAGAGCCTCTCCAAGTTCGGGAAGTACTTGAGGAAGCTCAGATCCCCCGAGAATTTATTGGACTGGAGGTCGAGCACTCGGAGCCTCGAGAGGGATGACAGTTCACTTGGGATTTTCCCAGAAAACCGGTTCTTCTTGAGGTTAAGGATCTCAAGCTTCTTGCACTGGAGGATTTCAGAAGGGAGCTGGTCAACGAGGTGGTTGTCGGGCAGAGAGAGCTCCTTGAGCTCCGAGAGCCGACCAATCGCCGGTGAGATCGACCCCTCGAGCTCCTGCGATTTGAAGATGAGCCGCGTGACTCTCAGGACATATTTGGTGTCATTCCCGGAGAGCTGCCTCTCGCAGACTATCCCGGGGAAGCTGCAAGGAGAGGCTGCCCGGTTAATTTCAATGCCCAGGTCCTTCTGGATGGTCCTCAGGGCTTCGAGATCGGACAGGTGAAGGATCAGTCTCGCATCGGAGATAACGAGGACAGAGAGGATGGAGAGGACGGCGAGCAGGAGGTGGCTGGTGGGCGGCGCCGCCATGTGGTGGCTTTTTTCCGGCGTGGGTGGGTGGTGGCGAAGGAAACTGGAAGGGAAGAGGGGATTATGTTATTGGGGGGTGGTGTGGTGGGTGGAGTCAGACTTCTCTGCTCTGAACATTCAAGTGGGCTGAATGCTGTCCATTTATTTTAAGTGCACCGCCGTGTGGAAAACTTCACTTCTGGGCCCATATGTTATGGATTGACTTAATTTCCTTCTATTTTTTTCCATGTAATGTCGAGGAATTTAATAGGTCGTAATTAATACATATTTGAGTGAAATATAATTATTAAAGGGTAAAATTCTTTTCAATTATGAATGGTGAATTTACGCGAAAATAGAAATTACTGAGCAAGTCCATCAGAACCACCGCTTGACATGTATATCACTTGATATCATAATCATTCGAATTCTCACTCGTGTATTTCACTTAACATGTGCATGGGTCGACCACCTGCCACAGCGCTCGGTTTGGATTTTAAGACGATTGCCTTATGCAATGCAATTAGCATAGAACCGAGCGAATCAAATTATTTTGTGCGCCTTTTAGCTTCGGGACGTATGGTATGGGCTAATTGGAATTGAAAATGACCGAATAATTATGAATTAGCGATGCCATGCCAGTGAATTATCCACACGACGTGCTTCCTACGGACCGAGGGACAGAGACGACATTTTAGTCATCATCGCCTTGATAGATACGTTGTAGTCTTTCAAAATTATCTGCACCGTCCAATTGTGATTGTAACGGCTGCTGGTCGTTGGATCGAACCCATCATTAACATTACCGAAGACTTGGGGTCAACGGTATAATTTCCCTTCCCGGACCCGGGGGCCGAGTCAACAGCCGCGTGAGGACCGGGGGGAGGTCTCTTTCTGGAGTCAAGTCAACAGTAGGGCCGTTCATTTACCAAATTAATTAATTAATTCCTGTTGATAGATGTATTTTGTATTATTCTCATCCCGATCATATCTTACGGATGTTAATTTCTTCTTTTTTACATGTATCAATTTCATCGTCCTACGCATCAGTATAAATCTCCTGCACGTAGATTTCTTCCCTGATGCAAGTTAATTAATTTATTCTACTCCTTTGATTTTTATTAAACAAACGGCTTTTTTATTTTTGAGGGATCGTAATTTGATCGAATCAAACTGGAAACAGGATTAATTCTCCACTTGCCGTGTTTGACGGGGTCTTTACTCGAAGCCTGCTCTCCATGTCTCCACTTTTATTTGAGAGCCAGCAGTGGTCCTCTGATCTACACCGGGTTAATTGATGATGACACGAACCAGTACACGATATGCATCTTCTCGTAGATATCATAATCTCAGGATCTAAGAACCCCAAGAGGGAAAAATCTGTTGGAAAAATGACACGCAAATGAAAAATTGAGTCCCATGAAATAAAGGGGAATGATCCGGGCTCCAACAAATTGTATATAACAAAAATAAATGAATCCAAATTAGAGCTCATATGCAAGCCCATAAAATCTATGTGATGAATGAAAAGAGTTCTATCCCACGTGAAAGAGAGGAGTGGAATTGGAAGTGTTTATAAGAGAATAGCGCTTTTATGTCGAGTAAACATCTTGGCCAAGTTATACGATTCACGTACTTGCGCAGAGGTGCTGTGCTATCTCCTACATCCTCGTTCTCCCTCCTGGGCTTGGAGAGCCCACTCCGACGTTTCAGCCATGTCGGAGTCGGAGGGGGCACCCCCCAAAGATGGGCCTGGTGATTGTGGGCTTTTATGGGCCTAATTTGTATTGGACTCACACACCTTCGTTCGCCTTCATAAGCCCAAAAAGCCCAATGGGCCTAGATGACCTCTCTGCTTATATATGGAGGCGGAGCGCATATTCTCTGGCATAACCGTGATCGCAACGTGTACGCTCAGATCATCACGGAGATCTCCTGCCTTGTCGAGGCTGTGCCTGTGTATAAAGTATAAACACAAGAGCTGGGAGTTCGGTGGTCGTCGCAATCAACCTCTCTCGTCTTCCTTATCTCTTCGCTATCCTCGTCTTCTTCGTCCAACGATTGATCTGTAAAATTCAGCTCGCACATCTCTGGGATCATGGAGATCGAGCGCGCGACCGAGTTTCCGCACACTCGAATGGATCCACGGCCTCGGAAGAGGGCCCGTTTGGGTTGGGACGTTCCTGTAGCCCCTAAGGTATATTTCTCTTTACAATCCCTCCAGATCTAGCCCTTACCAGTACGATCTTCCTGTCTTTTCGCTCCTCCAGTGTTCATTTGAGATTCCGCGTATTTATTGATCCCAATTTCATCCTTAGCTTCCTATGATTCTAGATCTGTGTTCTTGAGATTTATGTGGACAATTATCGATTCAATAAGTTGTTGTTTCCGTGGGCATGTATTATTTCTTTGCATAAATTGGCAAGATGCTTATTAGTTTACTCTAATTCTGTCGAAGGGTCAATTTTTGGATTAAGATGGGATCGATCTTTTATCTAGTTTCTTATTGTTGTTTGGGCTCTTAGTGCCTCAAATTGGTTCCAGTTTCTTGAATATTTGAATATCGGATTTATCAAAATCTTCTAATGCCTTGGCGGTTTTCTAATTCTTCGGTCAGTTTGGTCGAGGGTGGTTGTGTTTATTGTTAATCCGGTGGACATGCTTTTGCTGGTTTTGTAGTAATATAGGAATTCTTCGCTTTTGTGTAGGCTCAGGTGGAAATGATAAATGGGCCAGAGGTTTCGGGTGTTACAAGCCATGCCTGCTGGACAGCACCATCAGGCTATACTGCTAGTTCTCTTTTTGAAAAGCAAGTTGGTCAAAATGATTCTCCCCCGAGGAGGGAAGATGACAAAGATGGGCATTACAAGTTTGAGCTGGGGGAGAACTTAACTTCACGCTGTAATTTCCTTAACAAAATCGTGTAAATTTACACATATCTTGTGAATAATTTCATTCTGTAGTGTCTTTTGGTGCTGTATTCGTTGGGTTCTTGTTGTTCAACTGCTCCTTTGGTATCGTTGATCTAACTATAGTTCTGGATGCAGATAAGATCCACAGCAAGATGGGTGAAGGTACAGCTCTCTTCTCGTAAATCTCATAAAATCATAAGAACTTATTGGTGGTTTAATTCTTCCCCTTTTTTTGCTGCTTGTTACAGGAACCTTCGGTCAGGTCCTGGAATGCTGGGACATAGAACATGAAGAAATGGTGGCTATTAAAATTGTCCGTGGAGTTAGTAAGTATCGTGAGGCGGCTATGATTGAAATTGATGTTCTGCAGAAACTTGGAAAGCATGATAAATACGGCAATCGGTGAGTATTGGCATCTGTGAGTACTAATTAGTTACTGTATTTGGTTCCACTAGTAATATTCCAGAACCTCTCTTTTTGTAACCAACTTCTGTGCCATTTGTTGAATGGGTTTATTCCTTGCAGTTGTGTACAAATACGGAACTGGTTTGACTATCGTAACCATATCTGTATTGTAAGTATATATTAGTTTGTCATGGATTGATTTCCCCAATTAATGAAATGCTTGGGGGTTAAAATTTTTGGATGGATGCCAATGGGTCAACAGGTGTTTGAGAAGCTTGGGCCAAGCTTATATGATTTCCTTCGGAAAAACAGTTATCGCTCATTTCCCATTGATACCGTCCGAGAGATTGGCAGACAACTGTTGGAATGTGTAGCATGTGTGTAATAATTACTCAAAAGCTAACTCCTCTACTGGCATTACAAAATTTAATTTTTCTGTTATATTGAACAATTTCGACACTTATACCCATTGAAAGCTTGCTTTCGGGGGGTCATGAATTCTATATCCCTCCATGGAAGCTGCATTCAGTATTCTGTACCTTGGCTACTGTACTAATGTGCTCCGTTCGGATTTGCAGTCATGCATGATTTGCATCTTATACACACTGATTTGAAGCCTGAGAACATCCTTCTAGTTTCTCCAGAATATGTGAAAGTCCCAGAATACAGGGTATTCATATGCTCACTTTATAGTGACATTTTTTCTTTCCATCTCTCTTTTACTGTGATATGACACTTCAGTGTGGCAATGCAGATTCTGCTTTTTACATTGACATGGTTACTGCCTTCCACTGATGCTATCTATTATTGGCGCTGCTAAAACATGTTGTCTTGCTGTTTGCAGGGTGCATCACGGTCTCCCAAGGGGAATTCCTATTTTAAGAGAGTCCCAAAATCAAGCGCTGTTAAAGTGATTGATTTTGGCAGCACTGTCTATGAAAGCAGGGATCAGGATTACACAGTCTCAACACGGCATTATCGAGCGCCTGAGGTTATTCTTGGTAAGTGCTGATTGCTTAGATATCTCACACAAGATATAATATATATAAACCCCAGCAAGTACTTTGCTCAGTGCATGAGGAGACTGATATTGAAATCTGCTGGTGTAGGACTTGGGTGGCATTACCCCTGTGATATATGGAGTGTTGGGTGCATTTTAGTAGAGTTGTGCACTGTATGTGCATCCAATGCTTAATGTTTATCTTGCTTGAATAATTTTACGGTATGGATCATTTGGTGGGCTCATACTTGTTTATTTTCACGTAGGGCGAGGCATTGTTCCAAACACATGAGAATTTGGAGCACCTGGCAATGATGGAGCGTGTTCTAGGTCCTCTACCATCTCACATGTTAAAGAGAGTAGAGTAAGTAGTAGCTGTTCTTCAGTTTCATGTCATCTGAAGTAATTTTGAAAACATGCTTTTATCTAACTAATTATGCTGGTTTCCCGCAGTCGACATGCTGAGAAATACATCAGAAGGGGTAGGTTGGATTGGCCTGAAGGGTCCAGCTCCAGAGAAAGCATTAGAGCTGTCAATAAGCTGCCTCGGCTTCAGGTGATTGTTGTGGCCATCAACCTGAGAAATTACTTTGGTTGCTTTTTGAGCCAGGCATAAAAGAGGAACCGTTTGGTATTTGATGATTCCAGAACTTGATAATGGAGCACGTGGACCATTCTGCTGGGGATCTCATACACCTACTGCACGGACTCCTGAAATACGATCCCTCAGATCGGCTTACTGCAAGAGAAGCACTTGGGCATCCCTTTTTAAATAGAGATCGCCCGAGGAGATGATTCATTCACAGCCGAATTCAGCATGCATTGCCATACACCCTGGGAACTGTTCTGTGCATGGTCCCGGGCCTTAAAGCTGCCTACAGTGGAAAGCTGACTGAAGGGATTCATGCATTCGATTGATTCTATTGCACTGCGACGAGTAGGGTGGGTCTGTATAGAAGAAACACTTTGTTAAGTGAATTTAATTTATTAATACATCTTTGGCAAGGTTTGGTTTTCAATTCTTGCATTCAACCTGAGCTGCCAAGCATATGGTGACCAGCTTTGCCTTCATTTAGGTTCAAGTTAACGAGTTGTGCTAATTCTGCTTTCCACAGAGAATCTGGTAGTGCAAAAGCTAAAGCCAGTCTGACTGGCTAATGCAAATAACTACTACTGTCTGCCATCGATTGTACCAAGTATGACTCAATTAAGGCATAATTTTCGTAAAATGAAAAGTGGCTTTTGGGTGAGTGAATGGTCAGTTGGATCATTGGTGTGGACAGGAGGGGTTTAACATTCGCCTAGAGTCTCGTTCGCCGGCTGCCTTTGGTTTTTCCTCTCTTTTATCGCATCACTGACAGAAGAAGGTTCTGTTCTCAGCCATCCTTCCCTCTCTCTGATGCTCAGAATCTAACTCTGATCTCGACTTCTCTTCTTATATTTGAAGTGTCACGAGTGCTACCGAGATTGTTGTTCTTTTTGCACGTTATCCATCTGGATATCATGGCCACCGAATGCGATCAACACTGTGCTCACAAACGTATCTGGGCCGCTGGCTGCTCTTGAGCTTTGTGTGTCCGGACCTCAATCTCTTCTCAAATTCAAGGAATTGGACTTTGGCTGCTTCCCTTTTTTTTTTTTTTGGTTGACTGATTAGTCAGAGAAAAGCAACCGAAAGACGCCTACTACTGCTTGGAAAGCTCTTGGAAATGAGACTCTGGCCCATCTGTGGGGGTCGTTGGCAATCTTGTAATTGCCCATTACCTGGCAAATATGGATTTGTTCAGAATGAGGGGGAGAGGAGACCATCGCAGTGCCATTGGTAGAGCCATGGGAGCTGTTTGTAGTGTGTGTCAGGCATGAGTAGAGTAGTAGCTGTATATTGATACCAGCATGGCATCCTGAAAAGCTATTCACTGGAACTTCTATTTAACTTTACCAACAATTTAATCCGCGGTAATTTATACCGGTGTTGTTCGGCCGGCTTAATTTGTGTTCTGTTCTTTGAGATCAGAGATGAAAATGATGCCCCATGATCACAGCCTGTCTCCGGCTCTCAATCCATCGATTTTCTGTGCATCTTTATTCATACTATCACAATGTGAATACACTCACTGGCCGTGGCACTTCTATATTATGTGTGTGTGTGTGTATATATTGCTCGAATAATGTAGTAACGGGAATGGTCAGTGCACTTTAATATTATTATCGTCATCATCGGAGTATTGAGTGTAAATGGGGTTACTTTTGAAAGTATTTCGTGAAAAGTGGCTCCTCTGAAACTAATTACCAAACTAGGGTTTTAAAATCGCATTTAGAAGATGCAGTTTTCCGGTTAATGAACCGCATCTTCAAGCTGCGGTTCATGCCTTGCAATTTTTTTTTTTTTTTTGCAGAACCGCATCTTGAAGATGCGGTTCACTTTATGTATTTTTTTTTAAGAAGGGAAAACGCATGTTGAACTTGCGGTTGTGGAGAGGTCAAGAGTAAATATTTTACCGTGTAATGTATAACGAGTTTGTTTTGTAAATCTCTGTCGGATCTTTATACGTGAAAAATTTTTACAAAATTTTAAGAGTAAAGTTTACATGTATAAATACCTGAACGATAATTTATATAACGAATTCTTATGTATACCATATATTAAGCATTACACAATGTTAATGCAGCGAAGGGGTGAGTAAATTCTCAATTTGTGACGCATAAAAATTCGTTATATAAATTACCATTCAGATTTTTATACTTGTAAAATTTATTTTTAAAATTTTGTAAAAATTTTATACGTATAAAGATTTGACAAATATTTATAAAACGAGCTCGTTGTATATTACACACCAAATATTTACGGCCTACCTAAGCGACGATCGGATGAATAAATATTTGGTGTGTAATATACAACGAGCTCATTTTATAAATATTTGTCAAATCTTTATACGTATAAAATTTTTACAAAATTTTAGAAGTAAATTTTACAAGTATAAAAACCTTAATGGTGATTTATGTAACGAATTTTTATACGTCACAAATTGATAATTTACTCCACCTCTTCGCTGCATTAACATTGTGTAATACTTAATATATGATATACATAAGAATTCGTTATATAAATTATCGTTCAGGTATTTACACACGTAAACTTTACTCTTAAAATTTTGTAAAAATTTTTCACGTATAAAGATCCGACAGAGATTTACTAAACAAACTCATTATACATTACACAGTAAAATATTTACTCTTGACCTCTCCACAACCGCAAGTTCAACATGCGGTTTTCCTTCTTAAAAAAAAATACATAAAGTGAACCGCATCTTCAAGATGCGGTTCTGCAAAAAAAAAAAAAATTGCAGGGCATGAACCGTAGCTTGAAGATGCGGTTCATTAACCAGAAAACCGCATCTTCCAAATGCGATTTTAAAACTCTAGTTTGGTAATTAGTTTCAAACGAGCCACTTTTCATGAAATATTTTCAAAATTAACCCCATTTACACTCAATACTCGTCATCATCGTCGTAGAGGGTGGTGGAGGGTGTTGGTGGTGGACGCGAGAGAGAGAGAGAGAGAGAGAGAGAGAGAGAGTTTCGCGGGTAGTTTCCCTTTAGGCGGTTGGGGCGGTGTGGGTGGACTGGTGGTGGTAGTGGGTCTTTTAATTCAAAGGCTCTGCTTTCTCTTCTCCAATCCAACTCCTCATTCACCTTCTCTTTCCTCGTCTCTCCCTTCCTTCCACATCTATCGAATCAGTCAGCTTCCCTCTCCTTGTTTCTGTTTCTCCATCGTTGTCTCTGCCCCTGCGATGGACTCCGGTGCAGCCATGGGGATGATGAGAGCCGCTTCCCCCTCTCCCCGCTTCTGCTTCTCCTCCAACCCTAACCTTAGATCCCACCACGTCAAGCGGCTCCCTTTCCGCTCCAAACGGCCGAACAGACACCTCATCCTAGACCCGCAGCGCGTTCAATCTCGAATCCCAGCACCAGAGTCCAAGAACCCGAGCTCCCCCTTCACTTGCTCTGCTGCCACCTTCTCCCCCTCGCAGACATCTGACCTCGTGCTATCAAAACTCCAGTCTTTAGTCTCTGAGTTTGAATCCCTGAGGGAGCCTGTTGACAGGGTGACGCGATTGTTGAACTACGCTGCCCTCCTCCCTAAGCTCCCCGACTCGGCCCGAGTCGACTCCAATCGTGTTATGGGGTGCACTGCTCAGGTTATACTCCAATCAATCCTTTAGCTTTTTCACTGTTTCCGCTTACGATTTGGAAACTGCTTTCCCTCGCATATTTCTTCCAATATCTGCTGATAACCGAAAAAACAAACGCCCTAATCTTGAATAAAAGGAGTCTGCTTTGTGCGACTTGGTCTGTTTGTTTCATTGACGCTTCTACCGCGCCAACTGACCACAGGTGTGGTTGGACTCTGCATTGGACAAAGATGGGAAAATGAGGTTTGGGGCAGACAGTGATTCAGAGATCACAAGAGGATTCTGCTCATGCTTAATCTGGATGCTTGATGGGGCTGAACCAGAGGAGGTGTTGAAGTTGAAACCAGAAGATTTGGCAGCTCTGAATGTGGGGTTGCCCCGTGGTGGTGAACGTTCCCGTGTCAATACGTGGCATAACGTGTTAATTAGCATGCAGAAGAGGACTAAGATCTTAATGGCCCAGCGGGATGGGAAGGCTCCATTCAAGCCGTTCCCTTCTCTGTTCATTACAGCCAATGGCATCCATGCTAAGGGCAGCTATGCTGAAGCTCAGGTTTGTAAAATACTGGTCTCATAGTAATTTTCCTACGATGTTCATTTCAGGAATCTTATCTGACTGATATGTGTAACTATGGAGTGGCAGCAGTTAGATCCTGATATTCTTTTTAGTTTAATTGCAGGCAAGATATTTATTCCCAGACGAATTGAAGGTGAAAGAACTTGTCAGTGTGCTGAGGGATAAAAAGATTGGTGTTGTGGCTCACTTTTATATGGACCCAGAGGTCCAGGGAATCCTCACAGCTGCACAGAAGCAGTGGCCCCACATCCACATATCCGATTCCTTGGTCATGGCTGATTCAGCTGTTAAGATGGCAAAAGCTGGGTGCCAGTTCATAACAGTCCTTGGAGTAGATTTCATGTCGGAAAATGTCCGTGCAATCCTCGATCAGGCAGGATTCTGTGAGGTAGTCTCACATTTGATTATGTTCATGTGTCTGCTGTCGTTGATGCAATCCAGCTGTCTTGGAAGAGATTGATGGTTTATGGTCTTGTCTGTGGTATTTACATGTAGGTTGGTGTTTATAGGATGTCGGAAGACCGAATCGGCTGTTCATTGGCAGATGCTGCTTCTACACCGGCTTACATGAATTATTTGGCGGAAGGTTCAGCGTCTCCTCCTTCCTTGCATGTGGTCTACATAAACACTTCGCTTGAGACAAAGGCTTATTCCCATGAACTTGTGCCTACAATAACCTGCACTTCATCGAATGTTGTTCAGACCATTTTGCAGGTCTGTAGCTTCTTATATTCTCATATTCTGGATTCACTGCTATTGCATGCCATCTGCTTTGTTATCTTTATACAGTACTTTATCAATGTGAGATTTCTTTCTCTGCAGGCTTTTGCCCAGGTGCCAGATTTGCACGTTCTGTATGGGCCAGATTCTTACATGGGTGCAAACATCAAGGAGCTGTTCCAGCAAATGACAATGATGACAGATGAGGAAATCAATGGAATACACCATGAACATAACCAAGACTCGATCCGGTCACTTTTACCACGATTGCACTATTATGAGGTAATCAATCTTCTTTGCTTCTTGATCTGTATTTGTGTAATTATAATTATATCCATCTTTGCTGAGCTCTGGCATTTTTCTTATCAGGATGGAACTTGTATTGTTCATCACTTGTTTGGGCATGAAGTTGTGGAGAAGATAAATGAGATGTATTCTGATGCCTTCTTAACTGCCCATTTTGAGGTCCCTGGAGAGATGTTCTCCCTAGCAATGGAGGCAAAGAAAAGAGGAATGGGGGTCGTGGGATCCACCCAGAACATACTGGATTTCATAAAGCAGAGGGTTCAAGAAGCCATGGACAGAGATGTCAAAGAACATCTTAAGTTTGTGCTAGGGACAGAATCAGGAATGGTGACTTCCATTGTCGCAGCTGTCCGCAACCTGTTAGGTTCGGCGGCTTCGGGAAACAAGATATCTGTGGAGATCGTGTTTCCAGTTTCTTCAGATTCAATGTCAAAAACATCATCCAACCCATCTCCAGGCGTTAGTTCAGTTGAACTAGGTGATCTAGTGTTGCCGGTTGTACCAGGAGTTGCAAGCGGAGAGGGTTGTTCTATACACGGAGGATGTGCTTCCTGTCCATACATGAAGGTTAGCTTGATAACTATTGCTGCAGTTAAATCTCAGTACCAGTGTGCAAATATTTTCTGCTTGAAAGGCTAGACAATTCTCCGAAACGCGAACTAGCTAGCTTCCAGTTGGTATCCTAATAAACTGTGCATAATTCACTGTGCAGATGAACTCTCTTACCTCGCTCCTGAGAGTCTGCCATCAGCTGCCCGATGAGAAAAATACCCTCTCAGCCTTCCGTGCTGAGAGATTTAAATCACAGACACCTCATGGGAAATCGATTGCGGATATTGGGTGTGAGCCTATTCTGCACATGAGACACTTCCAGGTACATATCTCTCTCTTTTTGGTTTTTTGGTCTTGATGCAGCTCTACTTTTTGGACTTGCTTCCACTGAACATGTTCTTTTTCAGGCTACAAAAAGACTCCCTGACAAACTCGTACATCAAATCCTTCATCATAATAGCAATGGGAGGTACACCCCATCATAAAAGAGAAGCTGCCAGCTGCTGACCCGAGGGATGATCAATCCGAGAGAGGAAAACTTGAAATACAAATAGGCCCCAAACCATGAGAGCTGCAGAAACTTCCGAAATATATTTCCTTGTGAAGAAGATTTTGTTTTCTTCTAACATGGAAGCTTTGTATTGGTGAGTAGGAGATGAATCTGAATTTGGTTTTAAATGCATAAGGTTGGGCTCGCTGCTCTCATTACAATACACATACACGGGGTTAGATAGAGGAAATGATTTTTGTGATGCTTCATTTCTCTTTAATGTGTCTCCAACGAACAGCTGTCAGTGAGGTATGATATGATTGTTCTGGAAACAAAATGATGGTATGAATGTCAAACATCTGAAGCTTTCAACTAAATGTTGGTTTGGATCTCCCTGACTCACTGCGGGGAGCATCTGACACTTACTTTATGCAGAAGGACTATCAAATAATGCCTTTTGCTGACGCATGGGGAAAGTTGTGGCATTGGAAGCCCTGGCCAGGCCTCTGGCTCTATCTGATCTTAATGCACGAATACTTACCCGGACCTGTGGTTACTGCCATTGCATTCTAGCTGTTAGGTATTGCATTCATGTGATCAAGGTGAATGTTACATCTAGATTTCGTCTATGGCATTACTGCATTTGATAAGAACAGGAACAAGCCAGGAATGCTTGTGGGACATCTCAGATTGTTGTTCTTAATATATGATATGATCCTCATACTCGTATGCTGCTTGGATAGACTGGGTCGTTTCTGTGGTATTCAGGGTGGTCATGGTCATGCATATGCTACTACTGCAGTGAGCATGAGCAGGTTGGGCTAGGTCGCTGTATTACGAACACACTATGTATGCATAAACATATTCAAGCATATATCGTGGTGGATGACAACGGTAGTATAAATAATATCTCAATAATGATACAACTTATGTATGGTGGTAGTTACATTTCCACTTTAATGTAATGTAGCTGTCTTCAACTACAACTCTGTCATACGAAAACTTCTTTCATAACCTCAAAATTGTTTTTTTTTTTAATATATAAATGAGGTATTTCATTGATACTAAATCATCAAAATATACAACCCTTTACAAAAGATCCCTTAATGTGAAGAGGGTTGCAAAAGAACTCGAAGTTAATCGCTGTGGTAGCCTAGGCAATGTTGCTCCTCTACATCTAACAAGGCTAAAAATTTTGCTCACTAGCTGGCTCTCGTTCATCTTTTTACAATGAAATATCCTTTGATTCCTTTCGAGCCAGATTACATAGATGTAAGTCGTCCATAATAATCTGTATAGGATAGAGTCAAGAGTTTGTCCCTTCCAACTTAGGCTTGTCTGAAACTCTTCATTCCAATCCCTTGGTCGTCGAAAAATTTGAAGTCTGCTTAGTAGGTTGCCCTAGATTATGTGGTGACATTACAGGAAAAGAAGAGGTGGCTTCTTGTTTCAATGGCTTCCTTACAGAATTCGCATAGTGGTTTACGGACCTCCAACCAAGTTTGAACTTTGCTCTTCGTCGGGAGCTTGTCCAAGATGGCCATCCAAGATATGAAGGATATTCGTGGAATGTGGCCTTGGAACCAGATCAAATGATGCCAAACCACACGTTGTCTCAGAGTTCTCAAGTATGTATAAACACGAGCAATGGTGAAAATCGAACTCCCTCCCCATAAAGCTGGGTCCTGTTGAGACAGAATTACTTGATTACTAATATGAGTTGTTATTTGTGCGGCCTGAGGGTCTCTTGTGCCAGGCCAAATCCATGAACCTCGTTCTAGAACATTTGCAACTTTGGTGTGGGGTCCAAGTGAGGCCAAATCCATGAACCTCAAAATTATTTATCTATACGCTTTTATTCGATATTTACCGGAGAATTGGACTCAGTTCACAGAGGACATCGCTAGCAATCATAACATAGTCATAAGAAAAAGGAAGAACGATGGCATATGCGTGACCGCCGCCCTGAATATAACCGTGTCATACGTCATCACCAATAAATTAAGAAAAAGAAAGAAAAAACTGATTTATTCAACACAAATATCTCAAGAAGAATTAGCTATGATCTATAAAACCGTGATAATCAATGGTCAATCATTCCTTTTTTCCCCTCACAAACTAGACCCAAGTACCAAAAATAAATAGAGGAAAAAATGAGTGTAAAAATTCTTTTTGACAAGAATTAAATTCAGAATTCTCTTATTTTCGTGTTTAGAGTTATGCCACTTCACGAGAGAGGAGCAGAGCTTAGATCATTTAATCAGTGGGTCCAATCTCTATTTTAGTTATAGCATCTCTAGATTAAGGATAGCCAACTTCCTCTCACTTATCATTTTCCCATCATAGGCTACGCGTTTAACGGAGAAGTCGAATATTCGACCTCACAGAATTCTATATAATTTAGACCCACGTCCTACATATGCGGATGAGTTAACCGTTGGATTAACATACAAGATATTACATCTACACATGATTTTCACAAGTAAAACATTATCTTTTTTTTCCCGGTGAATTGTGGTTTTTTGGGCCGATTAACATTTAAAAAAAAAACAACAACTGTAGAGTCTTACGCATTTGACAGTGAGATTTAATTGTTCGAACTCTAACGTTGGACGAGCCGCTTCCCCTATCCTCGCGGAATTGGAAAGAGCTACGAGGTGGAACAAACGTTAAGCGTGTAATATACAACGATTTTATTATAAATCTCTTTTAAATCTAAACATGCATAAAATTTTCATAATTTTCAAGTGTCAATTCTACAGGTATGAATGTTAGCACAATAAAATAATTATATAATACTTGCATAATATTTCCTCCTACAAGATGACCCATGCATCTTTCACTTTCTTAATTAAAAACCTCTATTTTTTTTACGACACATAAATCTAATGAAAGCTAACTAATCTGTATTCGAACTGAATCGATTTGCTAAGGATAAAATTCTTCAATGTATGGATATTGTCAATCCGTACTATAGGCTGATATGGGCTCATCCTAGCTAGTATTTTCCAAAGCATTATTTCATCTCTCATAAGCTGTCTTGATTTGATCGAATCGGTGTATGTACATTATGTGTGCATGGAAATGCCGATGGATAAGAAACCATCTGTTGTTTGGATGTGCAATATTCTCATGACAGGTTATCTGGAAAGTAAGTAATACATCTATATATATATATATATAGTTATATATGCACTGGCATGATCACCAATCTGAAAGATCACCGTCAAAGGCAGATAGAATAAAAACAGAAGGATAACTCTGAAAGTTCAGATTTATTATTAATTTCTAGCACTGGCAGTGAGTACATGACCGCTCTAATTCTAGAGGACAGGACTGCTTACACTGGCATGTATTTATTATAACCAACCGAGCCTCGATATATCACATTCCGTACAAAGCTCTGATTCCTTGAATATCATCGGAATGCAGACCTTTAGTAACCCCGGTCCCTATGCCGGAGAACATGATCTGGTTCTATTTATAGACTTCTGCCCGTGGGAATTGGTCCCCCTATTTGCACCTTACAGTATTTCCGGATCAGTCGAACCACACATCGAGACTAATCTTCGGCCGGGCCGGGGACCCTGAAAAAATTCTCGTCGACCCTCTCAACCTGAGATTCGGTCCTAGAATCAGTCATTTGGGGGGCCTGGTGGAGAAACTACTAGGTCAACCTCAAGTAAGTGCATGTTTAACATTGTTGAAAGTAGCAAATACACCATCAAGAGAGAGTATGCACGGTCCCGTTTTCCAAGCTTTTACTTTGAGTTAGGTTATTATACGAGATTTTCTCGACCTATTTATTATGATTAATTCACAGCCGAACCTGACCTAACCTCGAGTACGACATAATTTTAGTGGATTCCGAGTCCGTGGATTGCTTATGTGGATCGTGGGTTTAAATCCTATAATGCCTTTGCTTGGGCACTCTAATAACTAGCATTAACTTAAAGACACAATAATCTCCGGTCATGTAAGTCCGTAGCTTTTCCCTCTGAGTGAAGTAATGTGGTCTCCAATTTTCATTTCAAAAGCTAATTGAGATTTAAAAAAAAAATCTCAGGTTGAACGCATCGCGGATATCTATTACGAGAAAATGACAAATTATATTATGCATTTACAGATGAAAATAGAACTATATATATATATATATATATATCAACTTCAAACCCATAGATTTTGCTTCAATTTTTTTTTCAAATTATTGGGACTTTCGGTACATATGGCTAATTAGATTTATAGGCCTTCTTTAAATTTCACAGAAAGTGACCTAATCGGTCAGCACTGGGGCGGTTGACCTTTCTACCGTTTATTAGGCGAAGTCTTCTATGTAACGGTGTGGTTGCATGACATTAATCAACGGAATTTCGTTATTTTAAAGATTTTTTCATAAAATTATAAAAATAAAAAAATCTCGAAAATAACTAAATTTTATTAATTAATATTATCATGTAAACACTATCATATAACGACATCATAGGCTGTCTCGCTTATTTGGATGCTTAAAGTAATAAAGCGGCAAACGCGGGATCATGACAATATTGGAAGAATTGTCTCCGGAGTCTACGAGCGAATCTTGTGTGCAATGGTATATCACGTGACAATACTAACGTAATATTACAAATTAATTAAATTTAGTACTTTTAGGATTTTTAATAAAATTTAAAAAGGGAAAATAATCCAAAAAATGACTTGATTGAATTCTCTGTACGAGCAAAAAGAAACAATACTATACATTCTTAGTTTGCTTTTTTTTTTTTTTCTCATGACCTGACTCACTGACCTCCGTGGAGTGGATGAGGTAGATCAAGTGGTTCTCCCACTACACTATTAAATTGGTGATTCCATGATCAAATTTCAGGTTGGGAGGGCCGATAAAAATTTTTTTAGGGATTCCAACCTAACTACAGATCAGTCTCGATGTGCGTTTAGACTAGCCCGGGATACTGCGTAGTGCGAAAAAAAAGATGAAGTCAAATGGAGTTGGGAGAGATACCCCGTGACTGACTTTGAGCCTCCCCCACCCTAAAATAGGAGAAAGTCTTGCGCGTGACAGGGCTAACGTGATATTATGAGTTAATTAAATTAAGTTACTTTTAGAATTATTTTTTCTTTTTAGGTTTTACCAAATTTTTTTTAAAATAATTGAATTCTATTGACTCGTGATATTATATTAGTACTATCACATGATATACTCTCATAAAACGAGGAAAAATTCCAGTAACAATTATATTGCAAGATAAAAGAGAGATTACTATGTGATTTTAAATCACCAAACATGCACTCAACTTCAAATACATTTTACAATATATGCCACATGTATTAGCGTTGTTTTATTGTACAGTGTTACACGTTAATATAAATTGGCCACGTAAATATATTTATGATGGAGAAATTAGATAATGAAATACAAATTTAAAGTTTTATAAAAATAAAAGGACTCCTAAAAATCAAAATAAAATTCTAAAAGAAATGTAAGAAACCTTAAAATAACCTGACATCAATTAACGGGAAGTGAAAAAGTGATGTCACACTATATGTCACAATTTTTTTTAAAGATTTTTAAGATTTTTTTTCATAATTGTCATTATTTTTTTCATCGTTTTACTCTTAAATTTGTATTCTATGGTCTAAGTTCTCTTTTATGAATCTGTTTACGTGGCTAATGTCTATTAGTTTATGATACTACTAAGTATTATCGACGTGGTAAACTGCAATGTGCTATTAAAAAAAGCTTCAAAATAGTTCAATTTTATTAGTTAACCTCATCCCATAAGAATTTTCACCGTTACACAGACAAGACTTGGTTCTTTCTCGCATGGCTGCAGGCTTTGCTGTTCAAGTTGAAGGTCTGCAAAGTACGCTGACACGCGGTTTGGTGTATTATTACAACCAACCAAACCAAGCCACCATCACATCCCTTGGCCTCGCTGCTCTCACCACGATACATTGACACAGCGTTAGATATAGGAGATGATTAGCGTCGTGATGCTTCATTTCTGTTTAGCATGTCTCCAACGAGCAACTGTCAGTGAGGTATGATAAGATTGTTTTGGAAACAAAATGATAGTCTGAATATCACACATCTGCAGCTTTCAGCTAAATTTTCGTTTGGATCTCTCCCTGACTAATTCGGGGAATATAAGATGCTCACATTATGCAATTAAAGGACTATATCTATCAAATATTAATGCCTTTTGCTGATGCATAGGGAAAGCCGTGGCATTGGAAGCCCTGGCCTGGCCTCTGTATGATCGACTTAATGCACGAATACTTACCTGGACCTGTGGTTGCTGCCGTTGCATTCTAGCTGTTAGGTATTGCATCCGTGCGATCGAGGTGAATGTCACATCTAGCTTTCCTCTCCATGGCATTGTTGCTTTTGATGAGGACAGGAACAGGACAGGAATGTCTGTGGGACAACTCTGCTTGTTGTTCGTAATATATGATATGATCTTACTTATTATATACAGCTTGTATAGACTGGGTTTGTTTCTGTGGTATTCAGGGTGGTCGTGGTCGTGGTCATGGGTCACGCATATGTTACTGCACTGAACATGAGCAGGTTGGACTAGCTAGCTGTACTACGAACATATGCTGTGTATGCGTAAACACACTCAGGCTTGCGTATATCGTGGCAGATGACAACGGTAGTATAAATAATATCTAGATAATGATATAACTTATGTATGATGGTGGTCTCATTTTCCACTTTAGTGTAATGTCTGCAGCTACGTCTCTCGGGGAGCTGAAAGTATGGTTGTTTTGTGAATGGAAATTGACAGAATCAGTCTCCAAATTTGGCATCTTCCCCTGCCACCAATCCTGCACGGAAGGGGTGTGGGGTTGAAATGTTCGAATCAACTTAGATTAATAAGTTGTAAATTCAATATTTATCAGTGACATTCTCAAGTCCATTTATTTTCTGCTAATAGGCGATGTATCGTTGTTTTCACTTCTTGATTGTAGATCAGAACCCCTTAAGAGGGCAATTAGTGTAATTACAGAGCGGGGAGGCTCGGGGGACTGATCTGGTATGAGCTTGGTCGATCATGATTTATTGAACTTTTAAATATTAACTAGCGTTGATTAAAAAAATGGGTAGATAACGTAATCGAGCATGTGCTTTGTCTAAATTCTTATTTTTAGTACGAACTTTTTCACGTAACCTAGAAAGACACAAGTAATAAAATGTTTGTCCTGTTTAGCACAACGTTAAAATTTCCGTCAAGACTAATGGAAATAACTGGTATGACACAATAAATTTGAACAGCGGCAAATGGATATGATGTGGCAATGCCACGTGGACAAGGCGGGACCCAAGTTAAGAAAAAGTCGATTTTACCCTAGAAACTCTTCGTTAACTTGAAATCGACGAGGGCATATAAGTAATTTTATGTTTATCTTCTTCCTTTTTCCATCTTTTTCCTCCTCCGCCAGTTACAGCTGCTACCGCCGTTCCTATTCCAGGCCTCTGTTATCGATTTATTGGGCAGGAGTTCAGAGAGGATGTGGTGGCATGGAACCATCCAGCCGTCGTCGGTGAACCTCTCTGATCTCCTACGCGGGAATTACTGGAGTATGAAATGTATGTATGAGCATGTTGTGCCCGGCTGTCGCATGCATGCAGTTATATAAAACACGAATAAAAATGGGAAAGATTTTATATTAATAAGAAGATTAGTACTTTTTTTAGGTCTGACAACTGGTATCTAGAAATCAACGAACCTTGATTAATCTAGTTCGATCCGGGAGGACCTACTAGGGCGTAAAACTCTCATAACATGAATTCTTTCTATTTATAAGACAATCTGAAACTTTACTTAAAGAAGAGTGCGCGTGTATATATATATATATATATATGGAGCTCTTCACCAGCTTATATTTAGGTTCACCGTGGGAAAAAAAAGTGCAACACGGGCGCAATGGTTGAAATTCCAAATTCTAATTTGTTGAAATAGTCAAAAGTTGTAGAGCACATTTAGAATTGAGACACAATATTAAGCGCTCTAGCAATCATACCACTTGTTTAATCTGCTCTCTAATCTAGGGAGTGAAAGAATTCGAAACCTGATGACGTACAAGAGGTTCTCTACTAGATGGGATGTGAAATGGTGGGTATTTCTGAAAATTCTATCATTTCTCTCTCACACAAAATAAATATACCAAGTCCACAGTAATCTGTAAATCAATGAGTCAACACTACTCCCTTGCTAAACAAAATGACATGTTGCAGCTCAACATCCCATGGCCCTAGACAAGCGTCGGGATTTGGAGGTGTCTTAGAATGCCCTCCTAGATTGTGCCGGTTGATCGATATGAGAAAAATAAGTACGTGGTACTCTCCATCTCCTCATTGCATTGTATTAGCAGGTCAATAAAATGCTAATACATATTCATTTAAAAGTTTAAATTGATAAATTAGCTTATAAGGAATGTCAATGTTGTTCCTTGATCATACATACATACATACATATATATATATATATATATATGGATGCCGTTGGAGTTTTGGAGCAGAGTCCTATCTGGGGCCCAGCCCAGGACATGAAGGTTCCTCATCTCTATAATGTTCTCCCTCCCCCTTATTGCCGTGTGATATGACTGATTATGAAAATCAGGATACTTTGGAGGAAGTGTTGTCTGTCTGTGTGTGTACCAGATTTGGACTACGTGGAGCAAGAGCAGCTGCAGCTCTCATTTGTTTTAGTGGGGCCTCCCGCCCTTCAATATGAACTTGTGACATGCAGCATAACAGCAACTCATCCCGACCCACAGCAGTAACTTCATCATCTGCTCTCAGCCACAAAGCCAAGCCCATGATTCGTGTTGGGACATTATGGACCTCACAGCGCTCTAACCCTTTCTTTTGTTTATCGAGCCCGATGGACAGCAAAATTAGATGAACCAAAGAGGAAATGGAATCACCTACCATTTGATCTTTGATTGAGGGAGGTCCATTACCTCTTCTTCATAGTAAAACTTCCTTTTTACGGGATGATAAAATTTCTGAAGTGGACACGTGTGTTTTATCAGGGGCGAGAAGCATGGATCTTATGTACAACTTGGGGAGGCAATTGTCTTAGTGAAATGAGGCAGTCAGGAGCAGAAGTGGATAGAAATTTGCACGAGAGGCCCTCTTTGTTTCGCCGGGGGAAAGAAAGGGATAACCCATCCTCGTCTCATCCTCTCTGCACCCTCAGTCTCTTCCCAAGCTTCAGCTCTCCCTCTCGAGCCCCAAAGACCTTCCTTTTGCAATGGCAATCTCGGCCTCTGCCACTGCCCCAGCTTCCTCCAAGCTCATCTACTCCCACTCCCCGTCCTCCTCCTGCTCCTCCTCCTCCTCCTCTTTGGCAGCTCCCCGCTCCCTCCCCTCCACCTACCTCCGGCCCAAGCTAGCCAATCCTCCCCAGCTCTCGTCCTCCTTCATCACCCCCTTTACCCTCCCCTCGTCCTCCTCCTCCAGCTCTGCCGCCACTGCTTCCCGGGGCCGCCGGGCCTTCACTGTGCGCGCAGCCCGCGGGAAGTTCGAGCGAAAGAAGCCCCACGTGAATATCGGCACGATTGGACATGTCGACCATGGGAAGACCACCCTTACTGCCGCCCTCACCATGGCCCTGGCCGCCATGGGCAACAGCGCCCCCAAGAAGTACGATGAAATCGACGCCGCCCCAGAGGAACGCGCTCGAGGTATTTCAGTTCTTGAGCTTCTCGGGCCTGCAAATTCATGATTTTCTATTTGCAATTTTGAAATACAAGGACAGAGCATGAAAAAGAAGTCAGCATCTTTGCCATACTTCTTTAACATTAAATCGTATGCTAATCCAATTTCACGGTTGGGGCTGTAGTATTAACTGACTGATCAACATTTTCGGTACTTGTATGGACCACTGTGGAATTTGCTGTATAAGGCTGTGAAAATTGTGATGAAGAGAGGGAAAATTTATGAGCTTCCCCCGTAATTTCCTCTGGCAGAAGACGAACTTGATAATGGTAGTGAACTGTATTGCTTGAAGAAACTTCCTTGCTAAGTGATTTGGGACTCCTTTCTTCAGCTTCATGGGCTAATTTCAAACTCAACTGCACAAGAGGCGATTTGGTTTTTGCCAGCAGAGAATGGCCATAATGAGTTTTTGTGTGTGTGTGTGTGGATAGGTATCACCATTAACACTGCCACTGTCGAGTATGAGACTGAGAACCGCCACTATGCGCATGTGGACTGCCCGGGTCACGCAGATTATGTGAAGAACATGATCACTGGAGCGGCCCAAATGGACGGTGCGATCCTTGTGGTCTCGGGTGCAGACGGGCCCATGCCCCAGACCAAGGAGCACATCCTCCTGGCCAAGCAGGTCGGTGTCCCTAACATGGTGGTTTTCCTCAACAAACAAGATCAAGTGGATGATGAGGAACTTCTCCAGCTCGTGGAATTGGAGGTCAGGGAGCTGCTCTCCTCCTATGAGTTCCCTGGGGATGATGTCCCAATCATCTCGGGCTCTGCCCTCTTAGCTCTAGAGGCTCTGATGGACAATCCTAGCATTAAGCGTGGGGAGAACCAGTGGGTTGATAAGATCTACGAACTCATGGATGCTGTGGACAGTTACATCCCGATCCCTCAGAGGCAGACAGATCTCCCATTCTTGCTCGCAGTGGAGGATGTCTTCTCCATAACAGGTCGTGGGACAGTGGCCACTGGACGGGTTGAGAGGGGCACCATCAAGGTTGGAGAGACGGTCGATATTGTGGGCCTGAAAGATACAAGGAACACCACAGTCACTGGGGTCGAGATGTTCCAGAAGATCCTAGACGAGGCAATGGCGGGAGACAATGTGGGACTGTTGCTCCGAGGTGTCCAAAAGGCAGATATCCAGAGAGGGATGGTCTTGGCAAAGCCTGGGACAATCACTCCCCACACCAAGTTTGTTGCCATTGTCTACGTGTTGAAGAAGGAAGAGGGAGGGAGACACTCCCCATTTTTTCCCGGGTACAGGCCCCAGTTCTACATGAGGACGACTGATGTTACTGGAAGGGTGGCCTCGATCATGAATGATAAGGACGAGGAATCGAAGATGGTGATGCCTGGAGATCGTGTTAAGATGGTGGTCGAGCTCATCATGCCGGTGGCCTGTGAGCAGGGTATGAGGTTCGCTATCAGAGAAGGAGGGAAGACTGTTGGAGCTGGTGTTATTCAGTCCATCATCGAATGATCTTCCTTAAGCATTTCACATTCAATCAGATTTACTCTTCCTTACGAACCTTGTATAAGATTTTGGAATGTTATGGAGTTCAGTTTCTCATCTTTTTTGCCTTGAGATGATTTTATAGCCTTGGCTGAACCATATCTTTCATGGCTTTTAACATACAAACACCCCCATGACATTTATTATCAAATTTTACGTACTGTGTCTGTCACTTCTGTGGGGAGGCTTTTGAGGCCGAAGACATAATGGAAGCCCTGTGAAATTTGGGTTTTGTGAAGTGAGGTGACTTGATGAGGCCTGTGATGTTATTGAGAAGATTGAAGGAGGAGAGATTCATTTCCCATATCTATCAAGAATCGAACCGTCTTGTTTCAGGGCTATTGTGATGCCACGACAGGGATTCCTAGTGGAAAGTTCCCTCACACCTGTTCGACATCCTAAAACGAACGAAGTCTTCAGCTCTACAAAGTATCATCCCAAAGTCTCTCTCTAACTGTTGATTAGAATTTTGCAACCCAAAGTTCAGCTAGCAGATTGAAACCCATTTGCAGCATTTTCCTCTGTTTATGTACTTTCTTTTATAAGTTGTGGTAGTAAAATGTGATTTGGGAATTCGCCCTCCAACTTGGTTGGTTTAATCTCGGCTCTGAGATGATCTTATTGTCCACGCATTACCGGTAAAATAATGAATTATACTATGTGAATTTGGATGAAATAGGCCTACTAAGTTTTTACCTAATAATAGATTCAAACTCTCGTTCTCAGGATTTTCTTCTTTTACATTTCCTTTCTTTTACTACTAACCATGATCCATAAAATGCTATTTATACCTTATGCTTTGGACCGTATTATATATATGGGAAAACCTTTTCCATTTCTTAGGACTAAACTTAGGAACGGGTCATCATTCTGTCATTGATTAGACGCTTCATCGAGTGTTGAAGGCTCGTTCAAGTTCAACAGAACAGGGAAAGAGGACGAAGAATTGTCGCTGGCCTCTACACATGAAAAAGAAAGCACCCTACGTTGTTAGTTAGCATGTCTTTGTTTCATAATATGGTGGCCCCATCTAGAATTAGAGGATGCCCCCACTGATGACTTTGAAGAGAAGGTTGCCACTAAATGGTGAGATAAAACAAAATTCATCATGCGATCATAAATCTAGAATTATATATATTGAACTCGAATATAATAATTAATTGATGGAATGGACATCAATGATCGATTCATACATTCGAAACTCGGTCAAATTCGTAGTATGTGATGATTTTACATTATACATCAATAGACAGATGCATGGCTATCGAACCCAGGAATGTCATCCATTCTTCTGTATGGGAAATGCAAACTTCTGTTATCTCCAAACGGTCAAGCAAGCAAATTGCAACCAAGGAAGTAGATTCTACGTGGCTACTTCTTGATGATGGAACATTGCATGCTTACAGAAAATATAAGTGCTATTGTGAATTCAATACGTACTGTAGGCTGATAAGGGCTCATCTCATAGGCTATCTCGATTTGATTGAATCGGTATGTACATTCTGTGTGCAAATGCCGATGTATAAGATCGTAGTCGTCTGTTCTTTAGATATGTAATATTCTCAAGACAGATGATCTGGAAAGTAAGCATTGCATCTATAATTATATGTGGACTGGCATAATAACCAACCTGAAAGACCACTCTCAAAGGCAAAAACAATAAAAATAAAAAAGGACAACTCTGAAATGTCAGATTATTTCTGGTGCTGGCCATGAGTACATGACCACTCTTATTCTGTAGGACAGAACCGCTGCTACTCACGCTCACACTCCGCATGTATATGACCGGCCGAGCCTCCTCGACATCACATTCCGTATAAAGCTCTGATTCCTTGGATATCATCGGCATGCAGACCTTTAGTAACCCCGGTCCCTATGCCGGAGAACATGATTGCACTCCTGACCTCGCTGTGCCCTAGCCCAAGGAGGTGCCCGATCTCGTGCAGCGCCACAGTCTCATAGTCATATGCTCCAGTGGCCGCTCCATCATTGTATCGCTCATCCCCGTCGTAGTGGAACCATCCCCTTGTGGGTGCAAATGCATGGGCTATGACCCCGCCCGGACCGTCAAATGGTGACCCGTCCCCATGGTTCCCGCGGGCGAACGCGATCTTGAGATCGGCCGACCCGTAGTCCTGGGCTCTGGAGAATGTGAAGTGCGTGGCTGAGGCCCACTTACTGAAGGCTCGTGCCGTCGGTCCTACTGCAGCGCTCGGCGTTCCGGGGGCGAAGCTATAGGTGAGGTGGTACTTGTTACTCGGCCATTTCGGCCTCCCGTCGAAGAAGCTATAGTGTTCCACGGTGTGTAGGGACCCAGGCCCGTGGCGGCTCCTCTTACCCCTGGAATGCATCGAATTTGTGCCGTTGATGATGTCCGGGACCCCACATCGGGGCTGCGTCATCTGGGAAACCGTCTTGGAGTCCAGGGTTCCGGTTGCCTTTAGATGGTAGTTCTTCTGGTAAGTCTTAACAGCTTCCTCGAGTAGATCATCGAAATCGTCGTCATGGGCATGGAGGTCGGAGTGGTTGTAGTGCAAGTAACCGAACTTCTCCATGTACTGTTTCAGCTCAAGGATGCCTTTGGTGTTGTTGCCCTTGTGGCATCCCTTGAGGCCGCCGATGAACTCGAAGGGTGTGTGTTTTCGGTCCGCTAAGGCTGAAGAGAGGAAGAGGAGGGGGAGGAGGAGGAGGAGGAGGGAGAGGAAGGAGATGAGCTTTACTTCCATGACTTGCAGGCTAGAGAAGCTCAGAAGTAGTGGTTGAGCAGCAGGGAAGGAGATGAGAGAGCAAAGAGAATTGTTTTGATTTGGTTTTGGTGTGCTTGAGTTGTGGTGCTTGTGGATCTATTTATAGACTTCTGCTAGCTAGACGTGGGAAACGGTCGATGCTGTCAAGACTCATCAAGAGAGTGCGTTTAACGTTGTTCAATGTAGAAAGGAAGATACTGCCAACAGAGAGTACGATCCCCGTTTTCCAAGCTTTTACATTTAGGTCCGCTGTTCCACGAGACGATTGATCGAACTTGACTTTACCTTGGCTACGAGATAATTCTAGTCGGTTCCAAATCCATGCATTGCTCATGTGGATCGTGGGATTAAATCCAAAATGCCTTTGCATGGCGCTCTAATAACTAGCAATAACGACACAAATTTTGCCCTTCAATCTCCGGTTAAGTACATAGATTTTATCTATGAGTAAAGCAACGTGGTTTCCAAGTTATATTTGAAAGCTAATTGAGACAATCAATGGTGTAGAAAAGCGATTTAGTACGATAATATTATCCGGCTTTTCCTAAAATAAAAAGTCCCGGATTGAATTTAACAGGAATATTTTTATGAAAAAATAACAAATTACATTATGCATTTAGAGATGAAATAAAACTGTATATGGCCATGGAACCAATAACTTTTATTTTGCTTCAATTTTTTTTATTACGGTGACTTTCGGTGCAAATCACTAATTAGATTTATAAACCTCCTTTTAAGTTTGACCCAAAAAAAAAAAGGGGACTGTACTGCATGAAAACTTTTCCGTTCTTGAGGACTTAATCGGTCAGCTTTGGCAGGGGTCATCTTTCTGCCGTTTATCGTGCGCGAACACTTTGCGACGGTATCAATAAATGAAATTCAGTTATTTTTACGATTTTATTATAAAATATTAAAAATTGAAAAAAATTCCTTACAAACAATTGAATTTTATTAATTAATATTATCACGTAAATACTATCATGCAATTATAATACTGTTTGATAAGAAGACTTTGTCGATTATTTGGACGCTTAATGAAGCGGTAAACGCGGGATCCTGATGATGGTGGAAGAATTGCCTCCGGATTCTACACGGGAAAGAAGAAACAATATGCATTATTAGTTTTGTTTTCTGTTTTTTCTCATGACCTGGCTGACCTCCTTAGAAATGAAGATGAAGTCCAATGGGATTTGCGGAGAGACCCCGTGGTTGACTCTGAACAGGAACTCCCAATTTGCGAGATCAAAGGGGGATTACTATGCGATTTTTAAATTACCAGTCATGCACTCAACTTTAATATATACTTTACATATACATGGATTACGTATAGACAGGTGCATGGCAGAAAGAAAATCTTGGAGAAAAAGTTTCCGAGAGTCCTATACATTTAGTATTTCTTACAAGTAAGTCATAAATATTTCATAAATACCACGTCAACTTAAAGTTATGGTTGATAACGAAAAAGACTAGATCTTGTAACAACGGAAAATATATAGGATTTGATTTACTACTTTGACACATTTAGAATTCACTTATAAGAAACAACAAACATACAGTGTTTCTAATTTTTGTCTCAAAGGTCTTGTATGTAATAATATCATTTATGTGGAGAAAGTCTTATGTATATCACATGTCTTAGCACTATTTTATGATATTAAATATCAATAGGAATAAGTCGTATAAGCATATTTCTAAGAGAGAAATTAGATGATAAAATTAAAGTTTAAACTTTTATGAAAAATAAAAAACTCCTAAAAATCCAAATAAAGTTCTTAAAAAAGGTAAGAAATCATAGAAAAACATGGCATTAATTAACGAGAAGTGAAAAGTAATGTCAAATAATATATAAAAACAAGTTTTTTTGAAATGATTTTTTATAATTGTCATTTTGCTCTTTAAATTTATATTTTGCGGTCTAAATTCTCTTTTATAAATTTACTTATATGAATAATTTGTATTAGTTTGTGATATCACCAAGCAGTGTCGATGCGGTAAATCGGTGATGTACAAGACTTTCTCCGCTAGGTGATAGTGTTTTTATGATGATACCAAAATATCAAAATTAATTATTTTTAGTATTACTTTATTTATAATATTTTGTAAAAAAATCTTTACAATAACTGAATTTTATTAATTAACTTCATCACAATAACATTTTCGCAAGGTGACACTGATAGAGACACAAGGACTTGGTTCTTGCTAGCTCGGGTGGCTGGCTTTGTTATTCAAGTTGAAGGTCTGCAAATTAGTACACTGATACGTGGTTGGATATATTATGACAACCAATTGCCAAACCAATTTAGCCTCCATCACGACTTTCCGTACAGATCTCTACTTCCGTGGATATCATCTCCATGCAAACCCTCAGTAGCCCCGCCAGGTACGATGGCGTACCTGATTGCATCACTGACGCTGCTGTGCCCTAGCCCAAGCATGTGCCCGTTCTCATGCAGTGCCACCGTCTCGTAGTCCAGCGCCCCGGGAACACCCCCACCGGAGAATCGATCGTCCAGGTCATAGTGGAAATATCCCACGGTGGGCAGGGCTGCATGGGCTACAGCCCGGCCGGACCGTCAAATGTAGCACCATCACCATGCCCTCGTAAGGCGATCTTGAGATCAGCCGACCTGTAAACCAGGGTGTGGGAGAATGTGAAGGGGCTGACCGAGGCCGACTTCTGGAAGGCCCGAACCACCGACTCCCTTGCTTCGTTTGGCGTTCCGGAAAAGAAGCTAAAGGTCAGGTGGTACTTGCTACTCGGCCACCTCGGTCTCCCTGGGGGATAGTATAGCACTCCACCGCATGAAGGCGGCCGTGGTTGTGGCTCGGCCTGGAAGAAAGCATCATCAGATTTGTGCCGTTGGTGATGTGGGACTGTTGCTCCGAGGCGTCCAAAAGGCAGATGTCCAGAGCGGGATGGCCTTTTTTTTTTTTGGCTAAGTAATGATATATATATATATATATATATATATATAAAATATGATAAACCAATACAACTGGGCTTGGTGGAACATAGATAAGGGCTTCAGAGACACAAAAAGCCCATTACCGTTCCTTTAAGCCTAATGTTGGCGATGGTTGGCTTCAGGAACAAAAAAGCCAGTCTCGCCTTCTTGAAGCATACATAAGCCAGAGGCTAAGGGCCTAGGGTTCGACATCCCTTCTGTAAGACGTGATAAACTATCTGCTACAGTGTTATCTTCCCTACTAATCCAGGTACAACCCTAGGTCTCAAAAGCTTGCATTTAGACTTGGATTTCTCGAATCTTGTTTCTAATTGGCACCATAGGTTTTCTGAAGCCACTGAAGCCATTGATTGCTTCTGTCAGCACCAGTGAGTGGGAGAAGAGTTTGATTTTTGTCCATTTCTTCTCCCTTGCTACTCGAATTGAATTGAGCAACGCTTCTGCTTCTGCATGCAAGGGGCTGCTTGCATGTGTTCATTGGATCCGGGCACCGAGCAGATTTCCTTGAGGGTGACTTGGCAAGTATCTCTTCCGTTTGTCCCGTTTGCTTGGTCTGTTGCTCTACTCTGTGCTGCAAGGATTTTGCTATGCTCCTTGTATAACCTATGCAATGTAGAAACAAATTCACTCAAGAGAAGGTATCAAAGATCCATGAATAGTCTTGTTCCACAGTTCCCATAAGTAATATAATAGAATTGCACTGAAACAGGTAAATTCCTCAGGTTTAATCATCTTATCCATAAAAGAAGAGGAGGATCAACAATGAATTTGACCAGACTTAAGAGTGAATCTACTGGATGTGGAATGTTCCACAACTTCCAAGATGATTCTCTTCAATTGACTCTATAAAACAAACACTCACTAAAGAGGTGCTTGAATTGGTCAGAGACTGTTTTGCAAATGGGACAAGCCATGTCAATTTTTGTAAACCAGGGGAGACATTCATTCACCATTCTTCATGAATGGATTTTAAATCTATTATGAATTTTTAAGCTCCATAATTTTTTCCAGAGTTCAGGGTTGGAGCTTGAGAATCTGTGCTTTTGGTCCAACAAATAGAATGATTTCAAGAGTGTTCACCACCAGGGGTTTTTGTCTAGATAAGTTCATCTTCTAAGCCTTCTGATCTCAATGAATCTTCGTGGTTGCATCTATGGTATTGGGAGTAAACGGTAGATTAAGAGCTTCAGTGTTCCATCTAATTGGGTCAGTTAGGATGAGATCACATAGCTTGAGGTCTTGAATTAGATTTGCTGACTAAATAGCTGAAAGAGATGGATTAGGAATACCTGGGATCCAGTTATGTGTCCATACCTTTGTAGATCTACCATTTCCAAAATATACTCTCAGTTTCTCTCTCATTTATTTGTGGGCTTTGGCTATAGAACCGCTGACTGCTCATTTATTTGTGTAGCACTTATTTCTTACAAATAAGTCATAAATATTTCAAATAAGTCAAGAGGAGCAAACCACTGAGCAGATTGCTGACGTGATTTGAGGTTTGCGACATAATAGTTTATATATATATATATATATAGTAATAGATAGGAGCTCATCTGGTGGCGACACGTGGATAGAAGGAGAGAGCTCTATTGTGGCTCTCTTTTAGCTTATTAATATATAGATATATAGATTTTACATATACATGGATTACGTATAGACAGGTGCATGGCAGAAAGAAAGTCTTGGAGAAAAAGTTTTCGAGAGTCCTATACATTTATTATTTCTTATAAATAAGTCATAAATATTTCAAAGTGGTAAATCAAGTCTTATATATTGTCCACTGTTACAAGAACGAGTTATTTCCATTACCTATCATTAGTTTATACTAATGTGTCATTGGCATATAGATATCCGTATAATTTGTTAAATTTTAATGTTGATGTGAACAATTTTAATTTGATATATACACAGTGAGGAGGATAACTGTATTATTTTGGAATAAAAATTAATAATTATGAATTCGTGCCTACATGGTAAGTTAAAATTATCCATGTCAGGTTAAAATTGTCTATGTTAACTTAAAATTGTTCACGTCAACATTTAAATTTGACGCAACAAATCGATATCTACGTGTCAATACTACGTCAACTTAAAGTAATGGTTGATAACGAAAAAGACTAGATCTTGTAACATAGGAAAATATATAGGATTTGATTGACTATTTTGACACATTTAAAGCTCACTTATAAGAAATAACAAACATATAGTGCTTCTGATTTTTGTCTCAAAGGTCTTGTATGTAATAATATCATTTATGTGGAGAAATTCTTATGCATGTCACAGGTCTTAGCACTATTCTATGATATTATATGTCAATCGGAATCAGTCGTATAAGCATACTTAAAAGAGAGAAATTAGATGATAAAATTAAAGTTTAAACTTTTATGAAAAATAAAAAACTCCTAAAAATCCAAATAAAGTTCTTTAAAAAGGTAAGAAATCCTGGAAAAACACGGCATTAATTAATGCGAAGTGAAAAGTAATGTCAAACAAAATATAAAAACAAGTTTTTTTGAAATGATTTTTTATAATTGTCATTTTGCTCTTTAAATTTATATTTTGCGGTCTAAATTCTCTTTTATAAATTTACTTAGATGAATAATTTCTGTTGGTTTGTGACATCACCAAGCAGTATCGATGTGGTAAACCGGTGATGTAAAAGACTTTCTCCGCTACGTGATAGTGTTTTCATGATAATACCAAAATATCAAAATTAATTATTTTTAGTATTACTTTATTTATAATATTTTGTAAAAAAATCTTTACAATAACTGAATTTTATTAATTAACTTCATCACGTTAACATTTTCACAAGGTGACCCTGATAGACTGAGAGTATATTTTGGAAATGTTATTCAACTTGACACTGATAGACTGAGTGTACGATGACAGGGATTCCAGGTGGAAAGTTCTGTTGTACCCGTTCGATATCCTAAAGCGAACGAAGTCTTCGGCTCTAACAAAGTATCCCAAAGTCGCTCGCTAACTGTTGATTGGGATTTTGCTACCCAATAAGTAGCTAGGTAGCAGATTGTGCATTCTCCTCTGTTTATGTACTTTCTTTTATAAGTTATGGTAGTGCATGAAATGTGATTTGGGAATTTGCCGTCCAACTTGATTTAATCTTGGCTCTGGGATGATCTTATTGGGTTCAAAATCCATGCGTCACCGGTGAAATAATGAATTATACTAGTTTTTAACTAATAGATTCCAACTCTCATTCTCATGATGCTCCGTGGTTGATTGGACGCTTAATCGAGCGTTAAGCATGGGTTCAACAGAATAGGGAAAGAGAGGACGAAGAATTGTTGCCGGGGTCTACACATGAAAAAGAAAGCACCTGCTTCTCTTTTCTTATGTCCCCAGCTAGAATTAGAGGATGCCCATGCCCCACTGATGGCTCTGGAGAGAAAGCTGCCACTAAATTTGTGAGACAAAAGAAAATTCAATACGTGATCATATTAATCGAGAATTATATGCATTGAACTTGAATATAATAACTAATTGATGGAACAGTCTTCAAAGATCCATGCAGTCTGAAACTCGATTAAATTAGTGGTATGTGATGATTTTGCATTGTACATCAATAGACACTACAGATGCACGGCTATCGAACCTGCAGTAATGTATGCAATTCTTTCTTCTACATGGGAAACCTAAACTTCCGTGAACTCCAAACGAAAAGAGCAAGCAATTCATGCAACCAAGGAAGAAGATTCTCCGTGGCTACTTCTTGATGATGGAACATGCATGCATTGATTGCTTGCAGAAGATAAGTGCTATTGTCAATTCAATTCGTACTATAGGCTGATACGGGCTCATCCAAGGATTGATTCCAAAGCATTATTTCATCTCATAGGCTGTCTCGATTTGATCAAATCGGTATATATGTAGGTTCTGTGTGGATATGCCGATGTATAATTAAGACCGTGATTATCTGTTCTTTATAAGATGTGCAATAGATTCTCAAGACAGGTGATGCGGAAATTAAGTATTACCTATATATTACATGTGGACTGGCACATGTAATAACCAATCTGAAAGATCACTCTCAAAGGCAAAATTAATAAAAATAAAAAGGGACAACGACTCTGAAAGACCGGCCAGATTATTTCTAGTACTGGTTGTCATGAGTACGTACATGACCAGTACTCTTATTCTAGAGGACAGGACTGCTGCATATATACGCTTACACTCGCATATATGTATTATAAAACCAACTGAGCTAGCCGAGATACGATATCACATTCCATATAAAACTCTGATGCCTTGAATATCATCGGAATGCAGACCTTTAGTAACCCCGGGTTCTATGTTGGCGAACATGATTGCGCTCCTGACATCGCTGTGCCCTAGCCCAAGCAGGTGCCCGATCTCGTGCAGTGCCACGGTCTCGAGGTCGAATGCTCCACGGGCCGCTCCATCACTGAATAGCTCATCCCCATCATAGTGGAACCATCCCCTTGTGGGTGCGAACGCATGGGCTATGGTCCCGCCCCGACCGTCAAATGGTGCCCCGTCCCCATGGTTTCCGCGGGCGAACGCGATCTTGAGATCGGCCGAGCCGTAGTCTGGGGCCCGGGAGAATGTGAAGTGCGTGGCTGAGGCCCACTTGTTGAAGGCTCGTGCCGTCGGTCCTACTGCAGCGCTCGGCGTTCCAGCGGCGAAGCTATAGGTGAGGTGGTACTTGTTACTCGGCCATTTCGGCCTCCCGTCGAAGAAGCTATAGTGTCCCACGGCGTGGAGGGACCCAGGCCAGTGGTGGCTCCTCTTACCCGTGGAATGCATCGAATTTGTGCCGTTGATGATGTCCGGGACCCCGCATCGGGGCTGCATCATCTGGGAAACTGTCTTGGAGTCCAGGGTTCCGGTTGCCTTTAGATGGTAGTTCTTCTGGTAAGTCTTAACAGCTTCCTCTAGTAGATCATCGAAATCGTCATCATGGGCATGGAGGTCGGAATGGTTGTAGTGCAAGTAACCGAACTTCTCCATGTACTGTTTCAGTTCAAGGATGCCTTTGGTGTTGTTGCCCTTGTGGCATCCCTTGAGGCCGCCGATGAACTCGAATGGTGTGTGTTTTCGGTCGGCTAAGGCTGAAGAGAGGAAGAGGAGGGGGAGGAGGAGGAGGGAGAGGAAGGAGATGAGCTTTACTTCCATGACTTGCAGGCTAGAGAAGCTCAGAAGTAGTGGTCGAGCAGCAGGGAAGGAGATGAGAGAGCAAAGAGAATTGTTTTGGTTTGGTTTTGGTGTGCTTGAGTTGTGGTGTTTGTGGATCTATTTATAGGCTTCTGCTAGCTAGACGTGGGAAATGGTCGATGCTGTCAAGACTCATCAAGAGAGTGCGTTTAACGTTGTTCAATGTAGAAAAGAAGACACTGCCAACAGAGAGTACGATCCCCGTTTTCCAAGCTTTTACATTTAGGTCTATTATTCCACAAGATTTTCTCGGCCTATTTATTAAGATTAATTCACGATTGATCGAACTTGACTTAACCTTGGATACGAGATAATTTTAGTCAGTTCCGAATCCATGCATTGTTAATGCGGATCGTGGGATTAAATCCAAAATGCCTGTGCTTGGCACTCTAATAACTAGCATTGACAACACAATTTAGCCCTTCAATCTCCGGTTAAGTAAGTACATAGCTTTTATCCATGAGTAAAGCAACGGGGTTTCCAAGTTTTATTTGAACGCTAATTGAGATAATCAACAGTGTAGAAAAGAGATTTGGTATGATAATATTATTCAGCTTCTTCTAAAATAAAAAGTCCCAGATTGAATCTATCAGGAAAATATATTGCGAGAAAACAACATAATTATATTATGTATTTATAGATGAAATAGAACTACATATGAGTATGAAACCAATAAATTTTATTTTACTTCAATTTTTTATTACTAGGACTTTCGGTGCATATCGCTTGTTAAATTTATATGCCTTCTTTAAATTTGACCCCCAAAAAAAGGTTGTACTGCATGAAAAGTTCTCCATTCTTTAGGACTTAATCGGTCAGCTTTGGCACGGGTCATCTTTCTACCGTTTATTGGGCGCAACTGTTCTGAGTAATGGTGTGATTACACGATGGTATTTCCCAATGAAATTCAGTTATATTTTTAAAGATTTTATTAAAAATTAAAAATATTCAAGGAATAATTGAATTTCATTAACTGATATTACTATGTAAATATTATGATACACCGATGATACTGTTCCATAAGAGGACTTTCTCGTTTATTTGGACGCTTAATGGAGCGGTAACCGCGGGGTCGTGATGCTGTTAGAAGAATTGTCTCCGGAGTTTACACGGGAAAGAAGAAACCCTATGCATTCTTAGCTTTGTTTTTTGCTTTTTTTCTCATGACTTGATTGATTGACCTCCAAGAAATGAAGATGAAGTCCACTGGGATTGGGGGAGAGACCCCGTCGTTGACTTTGAACAGGAACTTCCCCTCTCTCCCGGAAAACACATAGGACGAATTCCAGTAACAATTGCAAGATAAAAGAGAGATTACTATGTGATTTTGAATCGCCAGCCATGCACTCAACTTTAATAGACAGGTGCATGGCAGAAAAGAAAATCTTGCATGTAATAGTACGTGAAAAAAAATCTTATATACGTCTTTACGATGTTACAACTCTGTAGGAATTAGTTGTATAAACATATTTGTAATTGAGAAATTAGATGATAAAACAAGAATGTAAGCTTTTATAAAGAGAAAAAAAATTGAAAGTTTTATATTTTTATCGATTCTTACAAGTGAGTTCTAAATATTTCAAAGTGATAAATCAAGTCTTACACATTGCTCGCGTTATAACATCGAGTTCTTTCTATCACCCGCCATTAATCTAAGCTGATGTGACGCTGACATGATATTAATATACGTCAACTTAAAGTAACGATACTTGACAGAAAGAAATTAATATTATAGCGCGAGTAATATATAAGACTTGATTTATCACTTTGAAGTACTTAGGACTCACTTGTACGAATTAACAAATGTATAGAATTCCTGATTTTTTTCACTCCTTTTAGGAAAAAAATAAAAGACTTCTAAAAATATAAATAAAGTTCCTAAAAAGGTAACAGATCCTAGAAAAATCTGTCATTAATTAACGAGAATTTAAAAGTATTGTCAAACATTTACAAAATAAGTTTTTTTAAGGGGTTTTAAAGATTTTTTATAATTTTTATTTTGCTCTTTTAAATTTACATTTTAAGTTTGAATTCTCTTTTATGAATCCGTTAACGTGATTAATTTCTATTGGTTTGTAAACACCACTGAGCAGTGTCGATGTGGTAAGCCCGTGATGTACAAGACTTTCTCTTTTACGTGATAGTGCTTATGTGATGACACTAAAACCCTAAATTCAATTATTTTTAAAATTATTTTTTATTTATAATATTTTATAAAAAAAATCTTTAAAATAATTGAACTTTATTAGTTAACTTCATCGTAATAACATTTTCACACGGTGTCACTGGTAGACTCACAAGGACTTGGTTCTTGCTGGCTCGCATGCATGGCTGGCTTTGTTATTCAAGTTGAAGGTCTGCAAATTAGTACACTGATACACGGTTGGATGTATTATTACAGCCAATTACCAGACCAATTTAGCCTCCATCACTTCCCGTACAGATCTCTAATTCCTTAGATATCATCTCTAATTCCTTAGATATCCCTTAGTAGCCCCGCCAGGTACGATGGCGTACTTGATTGCATCACTGACGCTGCTGTGCTCTAGCCCAAGCATGTGCCCCTTCTCATGCAGTGCCACCGTCTCGTAGTCCAGCGCCCCCGGAACAGCCCCATTGGCGAATCAATCATCCTGGTCATAGTGGAGATATCCCCCAGTGGGCAGGGCTGCGTGCGCTACGGCCCCGGCCGGACCGTCAAACACAGCACCATCACCATGGTCCTCTCATGCGAAGGCGATCTTGAGATCAGCCGCCCTGTAAACAAGGGTCTGGGAGAATGTGAAGGGCCTGAATGAGGCCCACTTCTGGAAGGCCCGAACCACCGACTCCCTTGCTTCGTTTGGCGTCCCGGAAAAGAAGCTATAGGTCAGGTGGTACTTGTTACTCGGCCACCTCGGTCTCCCTGGGGGATAGTATAGTATAGCACTCCACCGCATGAAGGCGGCCGTGGTTGTGGCTCGGCCTGGAAGAAAGCATCATCAGATTTGTGCCGTTGATGATGTCTGGGACCCGGCATCGGGGCTGCCTCATCAGGGTAACCGTTTCCAAGTCCTGGGCTCCGGTGACCTCTAGATGGTAGTTCCTCTTAAGTCTTTATGGCTTCCTCGAGGAGATTGTCGAATTCGTCGTTGTCAGCTGCGTGATGGTCGGAGCGGTTGTACTGCAGGTAACCGAACTTCGCCAAATAATGCTTCACCTCGTGGATGCCTTTGGTGCTGTTCCCCTTCCGGCATCCCTCGAGGCCGTTGATGAATTCAAACGGTGAGCTTTTTTCCGGTCATCTAAGGCTGAAGAGAGGAGGAGGAGGAGGAGGAGGAGGAGGAGGAGGGAGGGAGAGCAGGGAAATGAGCTCAGCTTCCATGACTGGCTAGAGAAGCTAAGAAGCGATTGAGCAGACGAGCTAGAGATGAGAGAGGACAGAAATGTTCGGTACACCATTGATTTATGATTTTATTCTTACCAGAAAAATCATATTTGGAATATTGAATTGGTCGGGTAATTTGAATATGGGAGATCTTGGCTTTGTTTTTATGGAAGATTTTTTTTTTAAAGAAAATAAGATTTGGCATTTCAAATAAATTGGGTAACCATATTTATATCAGATTTATTGCATATGTTAGAATTCCTATTTTGTTACTTTTCCTTTACTATTTAGTATATAAATAAATAAGTTGGCGATTGTAATCTTTATAACATTCAATTAAGATTTACCTTTTACTCCCTTAAATTCGGTTTCCGAACACCGTATGCTTTTATCTTTTATCTGCGCTCAACCTTATGTGAAATCTGTCAGAAGAAGGTTGATGTAGTCAAGAGAGTATGCTCACCTTTGTCCGAAGCATTTTTTTTTTTTTACGGAAAAAATGAAAGCAGAACTCCTATAAGTATGCTATTTCTTACACCAGTTCTAGATTTTTTAAATAAATTCAATCAGCCATAAAATATTAATTTGATTAAATAATTATATTTTAGTGTGTTCCTTGACATATTATTAATCGAGGATGACATAACAGTGAGAAAGAAATTATTACTTAGTATTAAATCACAAATTATGTATTGGGAAAGCAGACTTCTGCTGACAAACTTCCCTTTCCAGTTAAAACAATCAAGCAGATGGATCCTACAATAGATTGACAGTGTTACACATCCCAGGGTTCCAGGCACACCAAAGAGGTTGGATGGGCTCAGCCTTGACCCCTCTACTGACCATCCTGGCCCTCCACTCGTTTAACCGGTCAGTCGCTTCGGCATACCTCTTCATGCCCTTCTCATCCCTATTTCCTGACCACAAAGCCTCGGCCATTGCTGAAGTCCTTGGCCATAGCCGACCATCCAACACGGTTGGATCTGCCTGCTCTGACCACAGGGCTACCTCTCCACCCAGAACAAGTCTGGCCTCCTCCTCTGTCAACCCATAAGTTATGTCGTAATCATAAATCGTCTGCCAGGTCTTAAAGGGCCCGCACCAGGACAAGCCAGTCCCCGTGTTTCCGCTGTTTCCCTGGTCGTACTGGGAAATGTTCCCAAGGAATTCTCCGTGTCCACAGTCCAAGTAGTAGTATTCTGCTGAGGACACAATTGCTCGGTATCCGGTGGAGACAATTCTCTTCGTATTGCTGGGACCATTGTTCCATGTCTGCAAGATGGTGTTTTCGGGTGGGAGGATCGATTTGTCCACGCTGATGGTCTGGTCCAACAGGACATCTTCCCAGTAAACAACAGTTCGGTTCATCGACACGATATAAGGGAAAGTGGAGTTGACAAACATCTCGAGGATTTGACTGAGGCTGCCACCATCAGAAAGAAATTTCTGAATTTCTGGATCAGTCTTCCAACAGCCAGGGACGACCTCATCAGCTCCAGCATGATAGAACAGGTCAGGGAACATAGTGGTCACGTCGCGGATGACATTCTTCAGGACTTGGTAGGTCATAGGGTTCAACGGGTTGAGTTGACCAGTTCCTGGTTCCGAAGCGAACCTGTCCTCCCACTTGTATCCTGCAGGCCACCAGAACATGTTTGCACAGGCCACAATCTCTGGATGTGCTTTTGCCCACGATCCTGTATGACCTGCATATACCCAAACTAAACTAATTAGTCTGGACAAACCTGTACCAGTGACCAGGTACTCAACCCATCACAAAAGAAGAATCCTCAGCATACAGATTTCACAAAATATACCAGCATTCGATTTATACAACTGGAGGAATGTTTTGATGTGTTTTTCTCCAATTCACACTTGCAATCAATATAATAACGTGCATAAGCTTGACTTAAAACTCTCTGATGTTAGCAATCAAAAGTTTTCAGAAATTTTACTCACCTGGCATATCAATCTCAGGCAGAACCCGAACCCCATGTTCCAATCCAAACTGAACAATCCGACTAACATCTTCAGGTGAATATTGCATGTCACGTCCATAGGAACCCTTCTCTGCAAGATCTGGCTCTGAGGGCAACAACAGTGGGAAAGAATGGGAGTCTGTAATATGCCAATGGAACACATTGAGTTTATTGGCACTCATTGCCCCGATCGTCCTGAGAATGTCATCAACACCGTAGAAGTTTCTAGAAGTGTCCAGCATGACCCCTCTGTGCTCGAAGATTGGCCAATCCAACACTTCCACTCCAGAGGCCATGCGAGAGGGCTTCCCCCACACGAGCTGCAAGAAAGTCTCGAGGCCCCTCATAGCGCCCCAGGCCGTCTCTGCAATGATGGTGGCCTGTCCACCTGTGGAAGGGATCTTGAGGTGGTATGACTCATTAACACCGTGAACGAGAGGGGCAGGAAGGTCATTTACAGTCAAGATCAGGGACTGGATGGCAGGCCCATTTGTTAGGTTCACTGTTGGGATGACTAGTGGGCGGTAGTGCTCAGTGAGGATGAGATGGAGGTAGCGGTTCACAGCGGGTGAGAGGTATTGATGATCTGGGGAGGTGATTGTGAAG
Organism: Lagerstroemia speciosa; assembly: GCA_037672795.1. Taxonomy (NCBI): domain Eukaryota; kingdom Viridiplantae; phylum Streptophyta; class Magnoliopsida; order Myrtales; family Lythraceae; genus Lagerstroemia; species Lagerstroemia speciosa. The sequence goes on from CM075306.1 coordinate 252,564, forward strand.
TTTGGGGAGAGTAAGGTTGCTAGCGGAGAAGGCCAAGTCATGATTCTCGGTTTCGGCCACAGACTGACTCCAGCACATTGGGTTGATGTGATTGGGTTGAATATCATGATGGAGATAGTAAGAAACGTAAAGACAGTGGCAGCATGAATGGCAGCATGAATCTTGTTCCTGTCCATTTTGAGCCGTGGATATTGGTTGTAAAAATGCTCCCTGAAAAACAAACTTAAGTTAGAGAAGTGAAGCAGCAGCCAGTCACTGGAGAGGCAATGAGCACATAAAGCATACACAAGCTCTCCAAAGCAGAACAAAAAAGGAGGTAAAGAAGACAGAAGGGAGCTGAGAAGACAAAAGATTTTATAATCTCATATTCAGAAGATGCAGGAACAAAATGATCATTCCCCTTCAGAGGGACAAGCACAACTTGACAATAAAATCAACCAGGAAACAATTAGAGACCTTGCGGATACTATAAGTCATTTCCCTTGGGAGACGAAAAAGTATTTACATTAAAAGATCTAATCTGAGAATAAATTAGATATGTGCAGAGGTTTTCAAACAAGCAAGAGAATCGCTTCAGCCTATGACACTCCAAACACGAACAGAACATCCTATCGAAAAGCAGAAAATTCATCACACAAGAAACAGTCTAGGACTATCTGCTCCTAGAAACCACATTAGCACGAATCTAGGAAAAGCAAAACCAACAAAGTAGAAGAAATATGATGCTGCTGATGCTACATAATCACATACTTGTGTCCTGTTTTATAATTGGTCTATGGGGAAAGACAGCAAATTTCTGAAATTGTAGTGTAGTATTAGCAAAATGGCAAATCTTGCCAGCCAAAAGCACGAACTGCTAGCCTAATCATAGAAGATGAAGTTAATCTCAACATGCCACTTTTCTCTTGCTAAAAGTTAGCTACACGGCTACTTCCAGCATCCACTTTATTCATCAGCAAATGCTCAACCCAAGATAAGCACCAGCTGTTCAAAACACACACACACACACACACAGCTCAATTCTCACAGTTATACAATGAAAACCCGCGCCCAACAATCATGCATCAAAGTCCCAATGAAATTATTGGGTCAGTAAGGATGGTAATCAAAATTTCACAGTACAACAGAGAGAAGATTCTCAATTCAGCAAAAGCAGAGGCAAAGGAGAAGAGGGCTGAGATTAAGAGAGACGCCGATGAAAAGACTCACACTCGCAGGAGAGCTCTCCCACACATTGCAGAGCTCGAGGAGAAGCACGCGACTATATAGAACCACCAACTGTGGGAGAAAACGAGTTCAGCAATAGAAAACAAGGACAAAAGAATTGGGGGCCGGCTCCATTTTTGTCCGCCATGTGTCTAGCAATGGAGGACGCTTCTCCCGTCCTCTGCCCTTCAAACAAATCAATATTCCATTGATGGGTTTGGGAGATCTTGACTCTACTTCTTTGTTTGCGGAATTTCCACCGACGACTTAACGGGGATTCTTCAATTGAATTTTCTCCTCTCTCTCCGCCGGTTCTTGAAAGCGACGCCGAGTGGTTAACTGTCCAGCTTAGGCTCGATGATGACGCTTGGGACGAGGATAATCCATAGACTACACGACAAGATCGATTCTTGAAGGCTGCAACGCAACAAGAAGAGAACAACTTTCTATTAGCTTTTCTTCTTCGCAGTGCGTGGATATCTCAATAATCTCTACGAAGTTTCCTTTCAATTCTTAACGTGCCAAATCACCAGCTCATCCACTAACGGAAGAGGGAAAAAAATTCCTAACAACATTAACCCTCTAATGGTTTTAATTAATATATCTTTTTTAGACTCAAACATCTTTTACCCAAAAAAACATTAATAAAAGCAACCCACCTAAGTTTTGCAACTAACATTCTTTCCCACCGTACATGCAACTCATATCCACCAAATACAAAAGATGCTGATCAAGTTTACATATAATCACTTCCTATAGAGACAATCAAGGATGGAGTTCTATATAGTTTATCTGCTATTTTGGGATGAGATCTGATTCTTCCTAACAAAAGGCTTGAGAACTCAAAAAAAAATGTTAGGGGTCCTTGCTTTAAATTGAAATACTCTGGAGTTTCTCTCCCTCCATATAACATAGATGAAACATGTAAATGCTAACTTAACCACTATGGTTTAAAATGACTTCTTCTTGTTAAGGTAGGAAATCCCATGTAGCTCAAATGCTTAATCTCTGACTTCTTTTGCAATCATCAATATTGGAAGAACAATAGACCAAATGCCGTTGGTTAATGGACAGTCTAAGAGTAAATGGTTGTGAGTTTTGAAAGAGCAACCGCCAACCACACATAGTAGATCAAGAAGTGGGCACTAATCAGCTACCCGATCTTTTATCGATAACTTCTTCAGTATTGTAAGCCAAGTAATAAAAAAGGCTCTCAAAATGTGACCTTAAAACCACAAGACTTTATAACTTTGGGTTTGCGAGGCCTGGCACTTTCTCAAAAAGTGATTGATCTTGGTCCTTATTTTCGAGTCCCAATGGAATGCGTCTTGCGCAGCCAGTAGGACTGAATTTTGAATCTCCAAGACATTAACAAGTGGGTCTATTCTCATGGGCCATTGCCATGTTCCTTCCTTCAAAAATAAGCCTATAGATGTTTTTTATGTGTGGGTGAAAAGCTAAACAACACTGATCGAAGTGGAAGAAATAGCAACTTGGCTCTCTCTCTTTTCCAGAGATCAGAGAGCTCCATCGCAGATCATCACAGATCGGGAAGGTTAATATCATGTATACTACTTGTTCTTAAATCATTTTGCCCCATGTTTGATTTGATCGGATTATTGTTTGCAGTATGTGGAAGGCAATAACCGTGGATACCAAAATGCTCGGAAAGGAATGAAAATCTTGGCATCCATGAATGGCCGATGTGCCTATTTGCAACTCCTCAATTTTGAGTTGGAGCTAGAAACCATGTTCAGTGCTGATGCTGTCGAGTTTGATTTCCTCCATCCTGCCCCCTTCCTTGCAATGCAACTCAGTGGAGAAATGTCATGTGCATGTCTCGTTCATGGTATCCCCAGCTTGAGACAATTCCTCCCTTTCTACAGCCGACTAGTTTGATAATTTGACTTCTTCTAGGATTTGGCTCCCAAAATTCATGAAAGCTAGCCGAGTCTTCTTTCGCTAGTTACTTCGACTTGATCAAGACTTCGTGGAGCCTGCAGGGGCAGTTGTATTGGACTTTTTAAGTTTGTGATTGTGATCATCAATTTCACTGCTAAACTTCAGCGTTCAAGTGCACGTACAATTCCAGACCCTTGAATAATCTTAAACCAGCCCCGGTCTTCCGAATGCGCCTTTACGATGCCAGTCAACATTTGCTTTTAAAAAAGATGGCCCAATAACATCTCGAAACGGCCTTATCTGTCGTCTCCAACAGGCAACAGGTCGCCTCCTTCTCCTGTCACTGTCTGTAAGCCCAACTTGCACGCCTCCTTCTAATTGGGCGAACAATTTGACTTCTCGGAATAAAATAGCCTGGCAACTTCCTCACCCTTTTCCGATCCTTCACTTTAAGCAGAAACTGATTCAATCTCCCATCAATTTAAATTGATGCCCATTTTTTTTTAACTCGGGTTTGGTTTGATTTGACTTGATTAATTTTAGTCCTCTGAACTTTAGCCACGCCTTGCTGCTTTCTGGCCCGTAGCTGGTCCCAGAAGGTTCCAGTGCTATGGATGGATTCCAATTCCTTCAATTTTTTGCCGGCAATTATTCCAGTAGCCTTTCCTTTATTGACCTGTAATCACCAAAAGAAAAGTAAAAGGTCAATCACAAGATTCAGAACGCAAAGAAAGTAAGGAAAGGGGAAAAAATGGAAACACGGAGAAATTAAGGAAGGAGGGAAAGGAAGGAAAGCCAAAGCTATTATGGTCTGGGAATTAGGACGTGGACAGAGGATGAAACGGCATGACTGCCAACGGTGTGAAGAGAAGGGAAACGCCATAGCTTGGCGATGGTTGGGAAATATCTTTGTTGGCACTCAGAAATTTGGTTTTGTAAACACACGCTATCCAGCTATAGGCACGTATTCACAGATATCGAATTGGAAAATTTTTCCTTGGAAACGAATTCGTACAGTCTCATGAACCCATAGAAATGCAAGAATAGTTTAATTTTAGCGTAATAATTTCGTCGTCATCCTTCTTTTACTGATATGGTTTGTGGTTCCTTTAATTTATCCTCAAATTCCTCTGAACATCCTTTTCCGGGTGCCTGGCCGAGTAATTGCAGCAGCAAGGAGCACCGCTGAAAATCGTGGGCTTTCCACGTGCATAGTAACGGGGGTTCATGAAACTCAATTGTCCCGCATCGGCGTTAAATCCGACCGGGACACGGCGCGCCGGAGAGCGGCTCCGTCGACCCTTCAGTTCGCCTGTATGGTGAGTTGTCTGCCCGGAATCGGATACGGTTGACTTGTCGTCGACGCTGGGGGCAGTGAACTCAGCAGAAGAAACTTGCTTGAGCGATTTTGGAGGTGAAAGGACGGCTCTGATTTTTTGATTAGGCGAAGCTCTGACGTACTCTTCGATGATATTGGTCAAATCCTCGTCGGATTTGATCGAGATCAGCGTCTCCAGGTCTCCGTCAGGCAATTGACACCTCATCGTAACGGAGAATCCGCAGAATTCGACCAGCTTCACCATCAGCTCTGCAACCACAGATCGCAACGCCGTTTACAACTGACAGACCTATCGCATTCGAACAGGAATCTCACTCCTTAATCACAAGGAAGAGATTCAGATCAACGAACCTGCATAAGACACCGTGCGGTCGACGGAGAGGATCCTGGTGAAGCCACCGACGTATCGGAGCTTGCCATCGGATCTACGTGGCAGTATCCTGCCGCCGTAGCTGCAAAGGAACTTGATCGCACTCGAGCAATTGCTCACTCCCCCTCGTCTCCCCGCTGACGTCGGTTCCATCTCCGATCCTGGTTGGAGCCTGAGAAGGTTCTGGAAACTGACAGGGAGGCTACAGGTACAGTTCTTCTCCGGATTATTATTCTGAATTTCTGAGTTTGAAAAGCTATGTCCCGGGTTACAGCCTGATATTTATAGGGTTTAGGTTTGGGTGGGACCCACGCGTTTTTAATGGAAAAACGGAAAGGATCAATTTTGGCATAAGTGCAAGTAAATACTCCGTCTTATAATATAAAATAAGTTTGTTATATGAATTTTTATTAAATTTTTATATGTATAAAATTTTTATAATTTTTAAAATTTAATTTTACACAGATCAAATTTTAAATAATAATTTTGATAATTTACTCGTTATTATGTATTTGCGCATGAAACATTTACTCCGGTTTTGACCCTACGGGGGAAGGGACCCGGACGGGAGTGTTTGGGAAGTTAGGATATGACTTTTCCAATCGGCAGAAGTCAGATTATTCGGGTGCTCGTTTCCTACGGTAGGGGAGGAAGTAAAAGAAGGGGGGGCCTGTGGGGCCCACTAAAGTTGTTTTGTTTTGTGCGCCCCACAATAACGTGAGGCAAAATATTTTCCGGGAATTACGCGTGAGTTATGTGTTCGGAAAAGGGAGGAAAAGGGGAATTCCTCGCTGCAGAATTCACGGCCGGTCGTGAGCCTCGGCCGTCGCCTTTTTTCCCCCTTTCTTTACATCTTTTCTATTTTAATTTTTTGAAAATTCTGAATATGAAGATATCGGCTTATCGTATCCTTGAAGCCCAATACTCTACATATAATATATAATATATGTAATTTATGTTCGTATTCACGTTACTCACTGTTAGGGACGGATTTAAAAAACTTACTCATGGAGGCAAAACTTTATAAGAAAATAAAGTGAAAAATTCAATAGACGAATCATATATAATTTAATAAAAATTAAATAAAATCTATATAAAATTTTATAAAATTTTTCGACTTAGTAGGAGCAATTACCACTGGAACCCCTTTAATCCATCCCTGCTGACTGCGTAGGAAGCTTGCAAAGGCGGGTAGTGGGCCGAGGAAGTTGCTGATACTCTGGGACCCTTGGCACTGGATTAGGGTAGCTTGGAACTAAAGTTATTAGCTTTCTTTATGCGATAGTGATAACAGGGATTTCTTTTGCCTTTTCTTTTTCTCTCACAGGCAAATGGAATTTTAATTCAATGCTGATAAGGTGAACTTGCAGAGGAAGCTCCTCAAATATAGGGGAAAAATATCTTATAATATGATCAGAAAATACCAAATGTATTACTCTAATTAGTATTTATTATGGTAGCTGCTCGAGATTAATATAAATTTACTTGTTTATTAAATTTGTATTGGTATTTTCTCATATTACTAAGTGATATTATTGGACAATGAACCAGGACTCTTTTTAGGGGGAAAAAATTCCAAAGACCATATGCTCAAAGTGCGCAAGTGATGAACCCAAACACAGTGTAATTAAGAAATCAAAAACAGAATCTCAAATTGATTCAAAATATTTAAGATATCTGGATCTGAAGTTTTAATCTGCCGTGAAATATTCTGTTGATAAGTTTACAACCAATGAAGTATCGTGGTAAATTTCCTCCAGCCTCGAACTTCGGCGATGGAATCTGCTTCGAGTATCGTTGCGGTTCAGCTTGGAGAGGGGACACCCGCATAGATTCTACTGACCCGAGAAAGGGAGATTTCTCTCATCTCTTTGCGTACCGAAACACAGGCTCTATCTCTATCTTCAGTCGATGCTGCATTGACGAAAACGTTAACCATGTCCCGCTCTCACTTGGATCATACTCGAGCTTCATCTTTGTAATGCCAGAAGCATCCTGCTCGGGCAGGTCTTTAAAGGATTTTGACAAGAGTATCTGAAAAGAGATGAATGTCAGTTTTCACATATTTGCATAAAGAACTTTCTTTTTATGTATGGCTGACTACTGTAAGCATCTGATAGAGATCATTGATCCACATGTTACCACAGAGACGATGCTTGCTCAGGAGTCCTCCAATTCTGCACGTGGAAGAGGCAACAAATTCTCACAAAAAATGAACTTCCATGAGTGTAGTTACTCGGTTCTTTCAGTAGAGTAAGTTCCACAGCTTTGTTAGGGAATGCAATTTTTGGATTCTCAGACTGGATGGTTCCCGGCATTTTCGAGGAAAGATTGTACAGAAATGCCAGTCCTCCACCACGAGACAAGAAGAACAACAAAGACAAGCAAGCTTCTGCTGTTAGACTAAACCGAGTCGCCACAGGCAAGTGCTTCAGTTGCCATTTGGAATTACAATTCCCAATCGAGGATTGCAGATTCGTTTATCCTCATTTCCGTACTGATATTGGGTCTGATCAGGATCTATAGTGCTACTAGCCTTTTCAACTCAAGGGACTAGATTGGCATCAAGTTTTCAAAATGTTTCAGATATGCAGGCTGAAAAGTCCATTTGAGGAGCACATTGAAGAGGGATATTGCTAGAATTTTTACCGCAGTGACAACTCCAAGAAGACTGATCCAGACAAGTGGATCGGAGAGAGCAGTCACTGCACTTACCAGTCGCTTATTTTATCTATGCAGAAAGAAGGCACAAATGCTTTCCATAAATAATTATGAATGTCGAAACATCCAAGTAAAATTCACTGCCTTTGCCTTGTACGGTGGATTCAAGATAAGCCGATTCAATGATAGCGAGTGCAATCACAGGAAAAGTGCAGACAACAAATCTAGGACCTGAAGTAAATGAGTCTTGTGAAACTATTTACCTGTTATAAGCAGTAACACGAAGAGATAACCTTTTGGGGGTGGTAAACTTCAAAGTGCAGAAGATTAGTTACCAAGTGGATGGACTGCAAAATCTACCATAGTAGCCGAACACAGTAGTCTTAGCATGATCCTCGGTTCCACACCATTTTCTGGTCCCTTGAAGTGGTTGGTAGCCTTCAGAAGCCAGAGGGAAAACCAACCAGCAACTATCATGATTGTGGTGGGCAGCTCCACAACTGGAACCACGGTTAGGAGTGCTTATCACTTCCCCTGCCACTTCTTGCATTTCAAGAACAAGCATTCACAATCACAGCTTTATTGTTTTTGCATTTGAGTTATTCATTCATATGATGTTCTTAGCTACTTCCTTTTCCAAGGACCCGCTCGGACTCAGGACTCAGAGCGGGTTCTCAACTTCCTCGTCGACAAGAGCTCGGGTTTGATGGTGGGAGATGATGAATAAGAATGCGATCTCCCTTACTTTCAATTCTGAGATTCAACTTTACTGTTGACGATGATGCAATATTCTTCTGCTAACAAATACTGGTCCCTTGCCGAAACAAATAGTGGAGTCGTGGTCCACCAGGCACTACACTTCCCACCATTCTTCTTGTTAGTCTACTCTATTTTTTCTCTCTTGTTTTACATTTTCTTGACACCCAATATTTTTTTCCCTGACTTGCAGAAAAGCATGCCTGGGTCACGATGCCTCGATCACATAACACGTGGAGTTTGGATTCCAATTTCCTTTTCTCCTCCTTGATTACCAGAGGCTGTTCCTCTCCATGAAGGAGCAGGAGTATGCGACGATATATTCTTGAAATCTCCATGAAAAAAATGAAATGATCATTGTGGTGGTACAGGGTATAACCAGCTTGCTGTATTGCTAAGATCTCTCTGACTTTTTATGGAGGAAAAAATGAACAGATTATCTTTTTTTTTTTATGGTGGTACAGATTATCTTTGAATCCGTGCTCCGGTACCAAGTTTCCACCAACAGATTCTCTGGGACCTTTGGAATTCGGGCCACTCAGGTTTGAGTAGACAGAACAGCCATAGAGGCAGAGATATCTATATCTGCAGAAGTCATTTTTCTTGAGAAACTATATGAAAGAAAAAGGCAGCTGGTCCTCTTTGCAGCATGTGGAAAATTGCTAGATGATTTGGACCTGGAAGCATCATTTGAGCTTCGTCTTAATGGAAGATTTTGAATGACCCGAGACATGATTGCAGCAAACCTCTGTATTTGTGCATGCTAGCTAATTAGAAGAGCACATGCACATTAATAGTCTTGACTTCAACAAAACACTGAATTAGAAATGGTTTATTAGGTTATCTTTGCAGAGGCGACAATAAATTAAACCAAAAGCATGAAGAGAAACCAGAATTAGGAGCTAAGCAACTCTGGCTAATAAGGCCGTAAAAGCCCAAAAGCCTCCAAACACCCCCAGTGTCTCCTGTTACATGGAGCCCATTAAATTAGAAATAGTGTTAAATCCCTCCCCCAAACTGCAAGCTGTCCATTGCTCTTCAAATGCAGAAGTGGAGACAGGAAAGGGGCAGATTCCTGTTCTTATGCTTTTGTGAAAGAAGACAGCTTGGTTATCTCTGAAAATGAGATAATTCAATCTTTAGAGATGTGATAGCTGTCCATCAGAAGGTCTTAGAAACTGTTCTGATAGATTTGAGATATTGTCCATTCGATAGTAGCAGTAAATGAAGACCTCCTGGGTAGCATCAAATGTTCAACCATTCGAAAGCATCGCACTCGATTCTATGACTAAATATTCAAAAATTGTCAACCGTCCACTTGGGTGACTAGTAGCCAAACAAAGTGGGAACTTGATCCAATGAAGGCTGATTTACTGGTGTTCTGATTCTTAATCATCCCCAGGTGGATAATTGATAACATGAGTTTTTATTTCTAGCTTAAAGGACACATGTAGGTAGGACAACACTTTGGCAATTGAAAACCTTAATCACTGACTGACATTAAGCGGTTGTGACTTGTTATCATCCATGACAATTGCACTACATTAGAACTTGAAGCCCAAGTCACTCAGAGAATAACTCAAAAGCCATCACTAACACTGCTCCACGAATGATGCATCTAAATTCTCGAGTTGGGGTCTTTTGTAGTCAGAGACCCCTCAATCGATACAGTTGTCCCTGTAAACTGTAGGGGGAAAAACTATTACTGCCCATAACAAATCACCATCCATAGTGGATTCATAATGTATGCAACGGAATACGGAGAAAGTTTACACTGACCGCATGGGAGCCTTGTCCTTGGAGGAGCCTTTTCCCAACACTTTATTGCCCATGTGCCTAAATATAGGGGCGTGGTGCACAAGAATTCTACTATTCTGGCTTTTTTTCCATCTAATGGAAGGAACAAAACAGTGTAGACCAAGACAAGAGGAAGCAAACAATGAACGTGTCCCTTTGTTTAACCCAAACAGCAACATCAGCCAAATATAAGAGAATATATATAACAAAGGGGGTGTCTTCTTTCACATAAAAAAGTGCAGGAGTTTACTACTAGAGCCTGCAAACCTTGACAAAAGGGAACCTGCCTTTTCCTTTTCTTTTGTGCGCTTTGAGAGCAACGACTCCTGGCCCCTTTTACAACTGTATGTAGATGATGATGACGATATCAATCTCCTAATCTCCACTCGCTTCCCCTTGTTATTCCCTCTCGCCTCGGCTTTTTCCTCTATCTTCTTCCTATCTTTCTTTGGACTTGGTTGAAGCAGAACCAGAACAAAAAGAATATATGGAGGAAGATGATCAGATTGAGACCTTGCAGTACTTCAGGAGCCCAGGGATTGCATCCCCGGAGATTGTGGAGATTGAAGAGGGCAGCAGGAGCATCAACTGTGGCAGAGATGGTCTATGCCAGGACGTTTATGTGGCCGTTGGTAAGGATGATTTGGATGTCGTGAAGTGGGCTCTTGATCATCTTGTTCCTGCTGCCGGCAGCCGAGTCTTCCTAGTCCATGTCTTCCCTCCCATCACTCACATCCCCACACCAGGTAAGTCCAGAATCCTCTCTTCCCTTCCAGGACAAGTTTTCAGTGCGAATTTGATGTCTGAATTATTTCATCCACAACTCATCAATGGAGTAAGACGTTCCGGCCGGTTCAGCCCGTGCGGCTTTCAGTTTGGTGATTCGGACTGAAACTTGTGAATTCTGCATAGATTCAATATTTACTCAATTAGTAAGCTGAAGCGTGGATTCAAAGTTCTGTTCCTTCATGATTCAGCCGATGTCTCATGGGTGGAAAACCATACTTGCATATGGTAGTGCAGGGCAGAGGCCGAAAAGATCAAAATTGATATGATAGAATGAGGAACATGTTGCCTGTTACTTGAGCAAAATAATTTGTCTTGCTGTAGCAAAGAGAAAACATGATCTAAAATTCTCCGATTCTTGTGGCATTAGCTTTTCCCTTCATAAGTTTCTTGTTGGCCTTTCGATTGTTTGATTGATCTGAATGAGGTGCAACGTCAGTTGGGAAATTGTCGAGGAGCCAATTGAGCAAAGACCAAGTGAGAGTATACGTCAACGAGGAGACGAACAGGAGGAGGAACCTTCTGCAGAAATACATCCGTCTATGCTCCGAGGCCAAGGTACGATGGAGTATTGCGCTGTCTTCAGTCGAGTTCTTTGAAGTTCCCTAGTGGAAGTGTTAGTTTACCCATGTTTAGATTATTGAACTTATAGGTACCTGTTGACACGATGCTTATAGAGAGTAACACGACTGCCAAAGCTATTCTCGATCTTATTCCAGTACTTAACATCACGAATCTCGTTATTGGAACAAAGAGGCCCCCTCTCTCGAGGTAGGATCACTATTCAACGGTTCATCTAGTTTTAGTCTGGCATTCTATGACTCCACGTCTCGGCTAATCCATTGGCCTTCTGGCATTTAAGGCGATTGGTGAAGAAACTGTCGAAAGGAGAGTTTGTGAAGAGGAATGCTCCAGAATTCTGTGAGGTCACCATCGTGTTTAATGGACAGAAGGTCGTGGAGAATGAAGAGTCAAGAGACCCGAACCATCGGTCTATGATCATCCATTCCCAACATAATGAGAGGAAATTCTTTGAGTGTGCATGCTTTCCAGGCAAGTCCAACTGAATCCAAGTTTATGTTCTCTCATCAGAATCCCATGTGTGATATGGATTTCCTATGAGCAGTTTGCAGACCCAAGGTTGAAGAACTACGGGACTCGATCAGCCAAGACCCAGAGAACCTTAGCAATGGAAAGATGGATAGGATGAAAAGATAAGCTCCTGGGCAGGAAAAAACTGCATACCAAAAAGTTGCAGCATATCAAGAGGTGATCATCGACAGACGGACGACACGTTAAGGAGCGGACAGTGACTTAGACTGATGGAGAAGGGCACATTCTTTTGATCGCACAGATATGAAGAAGAAGATGATGATGATGATGACCCTATGTATCTGACATACACAAAGCCGCTATTCCAGGCTCAGAGTCAATAGGGAAAGGGAAAGAAATATATGGATACGGTAGAAGAGGAGTGATGGTCTCTCTTGAAGGAAAGGAACATGTTGACAACTCCCTCCTCTCCTTCTATAATCTGGACCATTATTTTGGTAAACTTTTGTTCAGGAATTATGAGCACTACATAGGGCTCCTTGAGAATTGTCCTTTTCAGCTTGAAACTACTCAGCGCAATCATGGTGGTCGGCTGATAATATCCATAAATTTTCTTTTCTTTATATGTAATTTACCCGATATACATAAATCTAATAAGCATATGACTAATCCAGATTTGATTTAAGTTGACCCGCTAGAATATAGAACTCTCACAACCATAAGCTTTCATTACTCATAAGACTCAAATCTAAGATTTTGTCGAAAGATAAGAGCCACGAACCATCTCTATCTTATTCATATTTGTTGCATAATAGAGCTGATTTGACATGTGGCTCATGCGTGTCCTAGAAATCCGGTTTGGTGGGTTTATTACTTTGCTGGGCTCAGAATTTTTCTGTGACATTGTTCGGCAGTATCCATAATCAATTTAGCCCATAAAATGGCCCATCAAGTTTAGTTTAGGCCCATTTGGGCAGAAGAGTAAATTCACGCGCGGAGGGCAAAATGTGATGCTATTAATTCCTCGGGCTTGAGTGAACCAAAACCCTAGCCTCCGGTCTCCGCCGCTTTGCAGGAAGGAAGAAGAAGATGACGACCCGCTTCAAGAAGAACCGGAAGAAGCGCGGCCACGTCAGCGCTGGCCATGGCCGCATCGGGAAGCATAGGAAGCACCCAGGTGGCCGCGGGAACGCAGGTGGAATGCACCACCACAGGATCCTCTTCGACAAGTACCATCCCGGCTACTTCGGCAAGGTCGGGATGAGGTACTTCCACAAGCTCCGAAACAAGTTTCACTGCCCGATCGTGAACATCGACAAGCTCTGGTCTATGGTGCCGGAGGATGTCAAGGCCAAGGCTAAGACGGACAAAGCCCCAGTGATCGACGTCACGCTGTTCGGGTACTTCAAGGTGCTTGGGAAGGGAGTCCTGCCCGAGAACCAGCCGATCGTCGTTAAGGCCAAGCTGGTGTCGAAGACCGCAGAGAAGAAGATCAAGGAGGCTGGTGGAGCTGTTGTGCTCACTGCTTAATTGGGTTACTCTTTCCGATTCGCTGCGTCTTTTACTTTCATTTCTTGATTGTGAATTCAGACTATCAAGTAGCTTTTTTATGACTTATGAAAGAATTCTTTCGGGAGATCGATCGTTCAAATGGTTATCTTCCTCTGCTTTGAGGTTAAATTGGCAATTTTTACAATGGTGAACGTATTATTTCAACATTATGTTCTTAAAAGTTTTAATTTTCTTTCACCTGTTGTCTGGTAAGTTTCATAGTAAGAAGGCTATCGTGTTAGATTGAAACTAATGAAAAACTGGATTAGCTCACCCTTTGTGAGTATTTGATGGGGTCGTAGGTATGATTTCACCTGCACATTGACTTAGCTGAATCTATGAATTAAGGATTTGTGGGGGTGTTCATGGCACTTTTATCATGTCTCATTCATGGCCATGCGTCGATCTGGTTGAAGGTTCGATTATTGCTGGGGTTGCTGGTGATTGTTTCCTTGGACTGAATCATGAAAGTTGCACTCAACCGGTGCACGAAAACAGAGTTGCAGCATGTGTTTGAATAGAAGCTGCATGGTAACTTTTAGGTTGAGGAAGCAATTCCAGCTGTCGCTAGTCCTAGGTTAATGTTTGCCCTTTCATGTCTGATGCCACGGAATGAAGCCATGGGGAAACAGATGAAATCATCTGAACCAACCAGGAAATTTCTGCAACCGGGAGATCCCTGTAGAAAATTCTTGCCATAAAACTGCAGTGTACAATGGTGCCAAAAAAAAAAAAACTGGGGCATACAATAAAGGGATTCATGGCCGTTGGATGAAGATTTGAACTCTCATGGAAAAAAAATTCAAAAATGGAAAATATTAGAAAGAAAAAACCTTCCTTCTCTTATGCCTTCTCTCCAGTACCGTATGTGCAGTAGATTCATTCAAAATGTTTTCCATCTGTGAGAAATCGAAACTGAGTCTCTGGAAGTTGTAGACGTACATGACACTTACGAGTTCCTCAACACGTCGAAGATCGATGTTAAAGGGTAGTTATCAAAGTCTAGCATGCTCTTTGAAGCAATAGACGACTGTTCCCAACTCCATGGGCCTGGCCCCAATGCTTCTTCGGACTTGATCTCGCTGAGCTGGAACTGGTTGGAAAAAGGATTTACCTTATTGGAGTACCCTGAACCCCAAAAGAAAGCTCCATGATTACTGCTTTCTAGATCACCGTTCGTTTGATGCTCTACTGTGCTACTCGCGCTCAGCCCATCGAAGAACAGAGAACTCGGTCTCGAACCCAAATTGTCATCAGAAGAGACTGATTCTGCTCTGATTGTGGTACAGTGACCAGTGCTGTTGGACAGTATCATGCCTGTTTCCCAGCATTGATGATGTCCCCCGAGACTCGTGCTGTAGTCAATTGGTTCATGATCAGCAACTACTTGGTGAAACTCGAGAATTGGTGGAGGGTCGAAGAGCAGTGCCTTGTTTGTGGTGATTCCACCGTTAGGGAGGAAGTTGAGGGGGTCGGCAAGAAGAAATGAAGGCTCGGTTGGTCTAATGACTGAAGGATCGGATGTCTCTCTTGGTTTTGGGCAGGTAACGTTCTCCCTACTGATCACTTCAACCTCCTTTGTGATTGGCTTGTGGGTGGCTGGATCGATTCCTTGCTTCATGAGCTTCTTCTTCATGTAGGAGTTCCAGAAGTTCTTAATCTCATTGTCTGTCCTTCCTGGCAACTGTGTTGCCATCTGAGCCCACCTGAAACAATAATCTCTAGCCTTTCATGACTCACGATCGGTTAAGTAATCAACACAGGCGACCTCGTTTCTCATTCAGAAGAAAGTGAATGATAACTCGAATTGATCTAATACCAAAAGAGGATATGTTTAAGACCTATTGCCAAGAAGTTGGTGAAGGCTGAGGATGAGATCTTCCTCTTGTTGAGAGAAGGCTCCTCTCTTGAGGTTGGGCCGCAGGTAATTTATCCACCTCAACCTGCAGCTCTTCCCGCATCTCTGCAACCCTGCATGCATGCGCGGATCAGAGATCAGACCCATCCCACATTTCCAAATATGACCAGCCACACTAAAAGATATATATAATAGCATATATATATATAGAGAGAGAGAGAGAGAGAGAGCAGTTTTCCATATGGATATATAATAGTTACTGATTTGGAAGCAAAGACACACCAGCAAGCTTGGGAACGGAGCTCCAGCAGCCGGCACCATTCCGGGAGATGTAACTGAAGAGCTTCTCGTCTTCCTCAGGGGACCATAGCCCTCTCCTCAGCTTCTGCTGCTTCTGACAGCACGAGTGACGACGCCCCATCGATCTAGCTAGGTTCCACTCTGTCCGTCTGTTCCCGCCACACTAGCTGGCTAGAACGAGGAAACCTCTCACAACTGGATGAGTCAGTCGAATGATTTATATTAACATAAAACTATGTACGCGTACTACTAGCTATGGTAATCATACGTACCATTAAAGAGTTCAAGTTTAGGGCAGAGAAACAGAAGGATGAATTACAGAGGACAAGGCCCACGGGGGCACAGCCCACTGGTGGGAGCCTGGGGCCTCTTCCAATAGGTCCTGGGTTCAATCCCCAGGAGGAGCGTGTTTCTGTGGGTGGGTTTAATCTCAAAGACCCCCCTCTCTATTCTTTGATAATTGCCGATAATTTTAGGAAATTAGGAAAAAAACATTATATATGTAGAGAAGATAATTAAAAGAACGAATAATGTTTGTTAGTAAAGAAAGATGATCATCACTTCGTAGCGATTAAGAACTTGTAAAGATCATATTTATCTGAACATTTATAAGCAAGAGGACAACACATTCTCTCTTGGGAAGTGTCTTTCAATGAGGGGCACACCATACATCTTCCTTTCTTGACATAATTTTTTCAATTAAAATGAAAGCTCCATGAGAGAAATATGATAAATAAAGAGTGTTGAAAATCTTACAAGAAAAAAAACATCGAATTTACAATTTCTTAAGCCTCAATGTATGATATAAAAAAAAAAAAAGATTACACAACAAGTGAATGTTTCATTGTAATTTTAACATTGTTCTTAACTCAAACTAAAACGGCATTTTTTTTTATGTACAGAGGAGAAAGGAAGATGAGATAAAAGGGCACACGAAATCCCATGAGTGAGATCGAACTCAGGACCTCTACGTTGTCGTAGGGCGAGAGCAGTACCGACTGTAGTAAGTTACCTTTATCAAAACCTGTATTTTTTTAGGTAACTGTACCGTTGGTTACTCAGCCGACATAACCATCCTACTTTTCCGATGACATACACACCTAGTTGCTTTACCTGCAGCAAGTTTTAATCAGTGCAGAGATTCTCCTGTCGATCTGTGGTCATCTTGTAATGAGTAGTGCTGGGATACGATAAAGCCTTACCACCAAACTCAGACAACTTGGGCTCTTGCCTTTCTTGACTTTGCAACCTCTACGTACGTCGTCCTGATGGAGTCCAACCTTGCTGCTTCGATTTGATGTTGCTGTGTTATGTATCAACCGACAGTGTACAGTTGGGGATCGCATCCTTCTCCTTGCCAAAATCAAAAAAACGAAAATGGTTTATCCCCCACGAAAAACATGTTCGAAAACATCTTGTACATCCGACTGCTCTGGCATATCGTATCTTTTTTTCCCTCCATTTCCACGTTACTCTTTTACTGGCAATTGAATTTTCAGGTAAGTGTGGCTCGAAAAGAACATTATATATTTTGTCGGGAAATCCTGAAAGCTACTTGCGGGGGCGTTGACGATTATATGTGTAATTGATGCCGAACCTTTATGTCTTGCATGTCTTCCGCCCCTTTCCTTGTCCTCTCTACCAAAGTTAAAAAGAGGTAGAGGAAACAACCAATTCCAGCTCCCATCGATGATGGAGGTGGCTCGTCACGTATTTTTCTTAAATAAGATCATGAGTTCGTATATTTTGCTAATGGGGACTACCGATGCTTGTTTGGAAAGAGTTTGAAACTTTAAACAAAGTTATTCGCAAGATCTTGAAATTTCTGGATACATATCGAGTCGTATGCATTGTAAAACGAGGAAGATAAAGGGTTTATGAGTATACAAGTGGATAGGAGAAAGCAGTCCGAATAAATGTACACATTTTTTTTATATCGGCGGTGTCTGCTGCCGCGACAACCGTCTAATCCACTGGATAGTATATTTACGGCCCGGGCGGCCTCACATTAAACCCTGGATACCGACCTCTAGGAGGTCTCGAGCCTGGGCGCTCTTGAAAATTACTCAAGAAACTTGCGACTGAACTGTTGCCCTCGGACGTAAATGTACACATATATAGGATCTCTTGTATGAAAATTAAAATGGTTGAGTGCTACATTGATTTACGAGACCACGTCAGTACTGTTGCGTAGTATACTTATCACATACGTGAGTTTCTCGTACTGATGAGTCACATAGGTGTAAAAGTGAATAAAATAAAGAGAGAATAGAGGGGTACAAGTAATTCTATTTATAATAATCGAATTCAGAATCTCTTAATATTCGATCGAAAGCATATCAATATACCAAACCTTTTTTTCTCTGATTGTGTATGGTTAATGGAGATTATGGTCAAATAATATATATGTCGGCTAGTTCATCAGCACAAGCTTCCTCTTTTCCATTTCCAGAGTGCAATTAATATGATATTTCTCAATTCCAACAACAAATTTAATTAATTAAAAGCAAAGCTTCGTTCTCAAGTGAAAGATGATGGCTAAATGATATGACTGTGACCCCAAAGCTTCTCCTTCTTCGGGCCCCCCACTTTTCTTTCCGTGTCCCCTTTATCATCGATCCTCAGGTCTGATAATTTTTGACACGACACGATAATCCGATACTATACGACACGGAGTTAAATGGGTTCGAGTTGATCCTAAACAGTTTGACCATCGTAAACCGTTTACATAACCTAAGTAACTCGACACGAATTGACAACACATGTAAGGAAGTACTATTGATTAATGAAAGTTCACCTTACCATTCCAAAAAAAAAAAAAGTAACTCGACGCGACACGATTAAATCCGTTTAATTATGTATTTATATGTCAAATCCATAAACCCTTTTAAATATATTAAATTAAAATTAAAATTACACCACATATATTTATTTATATGAATTAAACTTGTTGTGTCGTGTCGCGTTATGTCAACTAGGTTTTAAACGGGTCATATTCGTATTTGTAATTTCTAACTCGTTTATTAAACAGGTCGTATACAGATTAAGACACTTTTAATACGAGTCCGTTTAAACACGAATCCGTTTAAATACAACATGATACGTATTGTCAGACTTGGATCCTTCCTCCCTTTAAAAATCACTGTTAACAAACATGCATCGGTGACATTGACTCGAAATCTCAGATTTAAGTTTTGTAAAATGAAAAAGATAAAGCGAACGTTTATCGGGCCCGTCGGGCATTTTTCATTGCCTTCTATGAAAATAGGCATGAAAAAGTCGAAATTTGCGATTTAAGGAATGGGTTTCCTTTTTCTTGATTTAAAATATATTGTGTCCAGGGGAAGAAAATAATGATTAAAGTATGAAATCCGCTTTATGCTGTTTGGTATCAATTGACAAGAAATTCCCTGACCCACAGTGGCAATTATATCGTCATTCTCCATTTCCCATTCCACGTCCCATCAAATCATTTGATCATTTGATGTATATATTCGGGAGGGAAAAGAAAAGTCAATAGTCTTGCTCAGGGTCAACTTCTGTTTTGGGTTTATCCTGTACATTAATAAGTCATATTTAGAAATTTAACTGTTCATAAATAATTCAAATTTAAAAAAGAATTTTGTACAACTTTTTTACTCATAAGACGCGGACTTGATATGGAAGAGATATCGAATCAATTCGGTTTAAGTTCATGTTAGTGAACTCGATGTATGAATTGATTCACATCCCATGGAACCCTGCGAATTTAGCGCTCTGAATCGATTGAATTTTGAACCGGACCGGACAGGATCTAGAACATAAATGGGCCTAATCATGGGCCTCGGCCACATCCTTCCTAGCATATGGGCCTTGGGCTTCTTCGTCATGGGCCGAAATGCAGAAGTGACTTCCGACGGACTCCCCGTACACTGTTCACCCGAAGGAGGAGACGGGGAGGCAAGGAAAGGAAGTCTCCTGCTTCCGGCTCCAGCTTGACTCTCTCATTCCCAATCTTCCGTACAGACTCCCTCCTCTGGAGTTTCAGTTTGTTGAAAATGGCGGACACGACGACGGGCGGTGGCGCTTCGCTGCCGTCGGTGGGTCCGGACGCTCGGAGGCGGCGGGTGAGCTACTTCTACGAGCCCACCATCGGGGACTACTACTACGGTCAGGGCCACCCGATGAAGCCCCACCGCATCAGGATGGCCCACAACCTCATCGTCCACTACAGCCTCCACCGCCGCATGGAAATCTGCCGCCCGTTCCCCGCCGACCCCTCCGACATCCGCCTCTTCCACTCCCCCGACTACGTCGACTTCCTTTCCTCCGTCACCCCCGAAACCCTCACCGACCCCGCTTTCTCCCGCCTCCTCAAGCGCTTCAACGTTGGCGAAGACTGCCCTGTCTTCGATGGCCTTTTCGGGTTCTGCCAGGCTTCAACAGGCGGCTCTATCGGCGCGGCTGTCAAGTTGAACAGGGGGGACGCTGATATTGCCATTAACTGGGCGGGCGGGCTCCACCATGCGAAGAAGTCCGAGGCTTCTGGCTTCTGCTACGTCAATGACATTGTTCTCGGTATCTTGGAGCTGCTCAAGGTCCACAGGGTAAGTTTCCACTTGCTCAATCGAATCCAAAGATCTTCTGAGCTTGATAGATACTGTCAAGGATAGTTTCTGTGAAAAAGAATTGCTTCTTCAGCTTTCTTGAAATGTAGTCCCCTTAATCCTTAACTGGAATACATAACCTCAGCCACTCAACTCACTTGACAGTTTGCTCATTCGCTGCCTATTTGAATTTGCAGCGTGTGCTGTACGTAGACATAGATGTTCACCATGGAGATGGAGTAGAGGAGGCATTTTATACCACAGATCGAGTCATGACAGTCTCCTTCCACAAGTTTGGGGACTTCTTCCCTGGAAGCGGGCACATTAAAGATATTGGGCATGGCTCTGGGAAGAATTATGCGTTGAATGTCCCGCTGAATGATGGAGTAGACGATGAAAGTTTTCGTGGAATGTTTAGACCCATCATCCAGAAAGTTATGGAAGTATATCAACCCGATGCAGTTGTTCTACAGTGTGGGGCTGATTCCTTGTCAGGTGATCGGTTAGGGTGCTTTAATTTGTCTGTGAGAGGTCATGCAGACTGCCTTCGGTTTCTGAGGTCTTTTAATGTTCCCCTGATGGTTTTGGGTGGGGGTGGCTACACCATGAGGAATGTTGCTCGTTGTTGGTGTTATGAGGTTGCTCTCTCTCTTTCTTGGCTCACTAAATTTATAATGGTCTTCAAGTATTGTCATTTAAAAGTGTTTTCTTTACACAGACAGCAGTTGCAGTCGATGTTGAGCCTGATAATAATTTGCCTTACAACGAATACTACGAGTACTTTGGTCCCGATTACACTCTTCATGTTGATCCTGCCAGCGTTGAAAATCTTAATGCCCCAAAAGATTTGGAGAGAATCAGGTGATCTAGCTCATTCTTCGACTTTTCTTAATGAGTCTAGTTGGATTTTCTCATGACTTGAAGTTCTTTAAGTGGATCTGTTAGAGTTAAAAAACATTTTTAGTTTACTTTCATTTCTTGTGTCCGGAATTCCTCTCCTTGCGACTTTAAAAAGATAAGGCAAAAATAATCCAGCATTCTTCTTCTAGTTACAAAATGCTCAAAATCTAATAAGATTGGTTTGCTGATGTATGATGTGTATGTAGAATTAGGATCTGCTATTTGGTGGTTGAAGTTTGTTAGAGCAAATTTTTCTTCATGTCTTTTGGCTATTTACTTGCACGGTGAAAATCCGGCATCCATGAATCAACAACCGAATCAAGTCTTACTTCGTCTAGTATAACAAAAGAGTCTGACTCTTGCTATTTCAAAGGATATAGAGCTGCGTATGTTGCCCTCACTCAGATCATTCACTTCTTGTGCTTTTGTTTACTGGTATTCCTATGTTAGATAAAATCCATTTTCCCATTTTCCATGGGGACACCACACAAGCACATGATCTGTGGGTGGCTTCACCAAGAGCCAAGTGTGCAATGATGGAACTTAACTCATGACCTCATGATTACAACAACTACCTAATGTTTATCCTTTGCCTCCCCATAAACTTCTGTTCAGGAACATGTTATTAGAACAACTGTCGAGGATACCCTGTGCTCCCAGTGTTCCTTTCCAGACAGCACCAGCCACCATGGAAATCCCAGAGGAGGTTTGTTTTGCACGACTTGAAGTTCTGGAAATTTTTTTTTTTTTAATCTGTTGTCAGGTTTTGGTCTTTAGCAAAATTTACTCAACTGCAGGAAGAGGAAAATATGGATGAAAGACCAAAGCAGCGTATTTGGGATGGGGAGGGCTATGAATCCGATCCTGAAGAAGAGGAAAAAATTCAACATAGATCAGTGGGAAATGATGCTCCAAAAGTTGAAAATAATGAGACAAGGTTTGGTGTTTCCTGTTTGAGCTGAAATAATTTTCCTGTCAGATTTCCAGATCTCAGGCACCGGCTTTGAATTTAGTTGCTCCTGTGTAATTGCAACTTCATCCGATAATACTGTCAAGTTAGACAGCAAATCTCCAGAGTTCACATTTATGAAACATCGACTTTTTTGAGATAGACGTGCCCTGCTCTAATCCGAGTGAGCATGGGAAACAAAACTGGATGCCTGTGTGCTGGTCTTGTTAGGTTTCTGGTCGGGGTATGCCCTTGCTCATCTTATTAGATTGCACCATCACTTTCATATTTCTGCTAACAGAGGACAGCAAAACAAGTAAATTGATTCTGCATGTGTTATATCGCACGTCGGATCAGCAGGCAAAACTACTTAGCAACATCCCACAACATCAGTAGTAGCACAGCATACTACTGTCCTCTATAAGATCTCGCTCCGAGTTTAGTACTAATGCTGATAATTGTTAGTTAATTTTCTCCTCCTGAAACAGTGACATGATTGCCTGTACTTCAATGCAGGGATGTTTCAGCTACTGATAAAGAAGATGACGATACAGCCATGGACGAGCACCCTCAATTGTGACAGATTGGCTTCATTCATCTGTGATATTCTCCACATGCAAACAGTTTTGCATGATGCATTTGTTGGCATAGAAAATATTGTTGGGACACAACGGCCTCTCTTTCTCAAAGGAGCATATTTTGTTAGAACTTATTCAGTGAGCAGTCAAGTGAAATCTTAGAACAGATCCTGTATCCTAGACATGCTAACATTGTCGTTTTCTTATAAAATCACATCTACCTCTTCCTGGTGTGGAGAAATGGTTTTGGTTCATTCAGCGATCTCTTCCTTTTCTAATTATGAAGTAGTTCTGTGAGCTTAGAATATGGTTGGAGGAAGATAGGAAGAAAGGGTCACAGGAGTTGAATTGACAAGAATTGAGTGACAAGAATCGAATTGATTTAGGTGAAGGGTGATGCCGCCGGCACCAAATCTTCCTTTCCATTTGAAGTTTTTCCTTTTTGTAATATTTGATGAGTTGGGAATTTCGGGGCCATCGATAACCAAACAAGAGCAAGCCCACGAAAATTCCTTTATCCAGAGTTCTGTGTCAGCATAAAGATCGTAAGTTTTGTGGACTGACTACGCTGGGAGACGGTACGGAGAGAAATGTCATTCACCATCTTTCAAATTAGACCGTTAGTCTTTCACCATCGCCAAGTTTCCCTCCATCTTCCCCCCTCGAAATCTCCGACCTCCATTTCTTCCTTCCCTCGACCTGCAGGATCGTACCGGTTTCGTCCATTGAAGTCGAAGTCCGCAACCCATGATGACGGCGGGTCCCTGAAATCAAAACCCAAGACCCAGGATGACGGGATCCCCTTGGAGGACGTAAAGATCCTCTCCAAGTTCAAGTCCCGGTACAACTACATCCGAGTCCTTGAGGTCTCCCGGAGGGCTGACCACCCGTTCGCCGGCTCCAGACTCCTCTTGCTCGACGGGCCGGGCAACATTCACAGCATCTCCTTCCTCTTCAAGTCCCTGACAGGGACTTACTTCGACGTGTTCGCGACACTGCCGCCCATCCTGCCTCCCGGGCCGGTGGGCATCCTGGGGTTTGGAGCTGGGTCGGCCGCAAAGCTGCTGCTGGAGCTGTACCCGCAATTGGCAGTCCATGGGTGGGAGCTCGACCCGTCAGTGGTCTCCGTTGGGAGAGAGTTCTTCGGCCTCTCGAAGCTGGAGAAGGATCACTCTGATAGACTGTTCATATACATCGGAGATGCTATGAAAGCGAGCGTGAAGGATGGATTCTCGGGGATACTCGTGGACCTGTTCTCCAAGGGGAGCGTGATACCGGAGCTTCAGGATCCTAGCACTTGGGAGAAGCTAAAGAAGTGCTTGAGAAGTGGTGGGAGGGTGATGGTGAATGTGGGAGGAAGCTGTGTGGAGGCCGAGGATTCAAGGCGGGATGGGAAGTTGGTGATGCAGGAGACTCTGAAGGCCATGAAGAAGGTCTTTGGCGGTAAAGTTCTGGTCCTGACTCTCGGGAACAGGAAGGACGATAGCTCGATCGCTCTCACGGGCAATGTGCCGGATCGTGACTCGTGGAAGGAGGCGCTGCCCCGAGCATTGCGTGGCTACGTTGACATGTGGACGCCCCTCTAGGTTCTGAACCGGTTGCTGCGGTTAAGATGTTTGTGTTAATTCCTCAGAGAGACTTGCAGTAGTGCCTGCCACCAATTCAAACTACATTGGTGTAAGTCAGGTGATCTGATTGATTATTGGCTTTCATTTCATATCATTTCCATATAAGCTCCTTCCAATTCAATGTCATTTTGCTAGCTTAGATCTGAGCTGTTGGCAACTCCACCATTGGCATAGCTAGCTAGCTTCCCGGCTGACATGGCCTCACTGCATTCAATCAACAAAATAAATGGCATTAGTGAAAGATTCTGTATGATAGGATTGATTATTAATTAGAAGATCATCCATATTGCACCAAATTATGACAGACAGAGCAGACAGCATCTGAATCCATTCGTCTACCTACTGCAAGCATACATCTTGATTCTGTACCGAATCTTCCTTCAATCTTTGCCTTCCTCCCCTTCCTCAATTGGGTATCGACCGAATACCATTCATGATCTCATCCGGTAGCTGCGTCGACAGACTAGACTATGCTCGAATTCCATAGACCGTTAGTCGACAGGACAAATACCGTAGAGGATCAATTCCTTGTCTTTTTTATCGATATCCTGTAGTAGAGATCAGTGCATCGGTTCCCAAACCTCGAATCTCTTCAAGCCTTGCTGGGGATCGAAAAAATTTCTTCCTAGCTGCTGCCCTCAAGGCTCAAACTGCAAGGACAATTCCTTCCGGCTATGCCGGACTACTCGAAGACTAGCCCACGGGCCCCGGCCCAAAAATTATACTGGCACAATGCGGGAATGGACTTCCCAGTGAACTTTCACGGTGGGGGAGGGGGAATCCGATGAAAAAGAAAAGGAAAGGATTTCAAAAGCATATTCACATGATGGGAAACACATCAATTGATTAACAATTTTAGGGTTAATTTATGATTTCTGGTAGATTTAGGGCCAATTTGGGCTACTTTATAGGGGCTGAGGATGAGATTCTGAGAAAGCCTACGAGCACTACACAAGAAAACATTAATACGCTACTAAGAATCAGAATCTTTGCGGCGAAATTGAAAGCGAGAGGGAATGTAAGGCAAAGTGACATATATGCGAAAAAGAAAAAGTATTTCTTTCTATGTAACTTTTGCAGTCTACATTCGAGCTTTTGCTTTAGGCGATCTATACACATATTTACATGTACTAACTACTTTGTTTCCATTCCGTTTTTTCTTTGTCAAAGTGAGGAGGATAATTGTTCATTAATCTACATCACCTCTCATCTCTTGTTGAGCAATCGACAAAAATTCCCGAGCTCCTCGTCGATCTTCGTCTTGAATAGGGACTAATTAAGATATTGAGATCGGGAAGTCGGTGGAATGAATCGGTAATATCTATAATTGTAATGAGTTTTTTTTTTCATTCATAAAGAATCTCATGTTCATATTAAGAATTGCAGTACGATGGATGGATTTAGTTTCCCTAGTGACAAAAGCTGCCCTTCTTCGCCCACGTACACAGTGAGGCCCCTACCCTACTTCAATTATTGAGGGAGCAATCCTGATAGATGTGAAAAGAAATCATAGGACGTATAAACCCAATTTCAACATGGACCTATATGTATCACACAGTGGATATATATAAAATCCGATAATAAGAATAACATATACTTTAACACTTGTGATAAACTCATTGATTGATCTATGATATCATCATATAGCATGAGACTCAACCGTATGTCAATGTCCTATAAAACGTTTTCTAGTTAGTTTTCGGTCGGATTCCCTTTTGTAAATATTTTACCAGATCTGAGTTCCTGTGCCCCGAGGGTTTGTGACCTCCACTGCATCTTCCTACTCGGGGATCGAGAAGGCATTGTAACTTACATTACAGCTTGTTCTATGGACAGAGATCATGTGTAGATCGGGAAAGGGCTGGACGACAGAAAGCTATAGGG
Organism: Lagerstroemia speciosa; assembly: GCA_037672795.1. Classification (NCBI taxonomy): domain Eukaryota; kingdom Viridiplantae; phylum Streptophyta; class Magnoliopsida; order Myrtales; family Lythraceae; genus Lagerstroemia; species Lagerstroemia speciosa. The sequence continues at coordinate 278,668 of CM075306.1, forward strand.
ACCAACCAAGTGATGGCCCTGGGAGGCCATTGACAATGACCAACACTAACTCCACACCGTATGTGTATAACTGTATATCTATAGTTTACTTTAACTTGTCATGCTAGCAAAATAATAATAACAACATGCATACATTATCTGATATTCAGAAATTCTTAGAATCGGATCGGTATTTCAAGGAAAATATAGAGTTTAAGCAATCGTAGATTTTATCCTTTTACAATATTTGAAACCAACCTGTTATAACCTAAATGAAAGAAAAGCTTTGGTCGGTTCAAGAATACAGCTCCCTCCCTCTGTCTTCTTGCCTACGTTTATGTATGGAAAAAAAATAAATTCTATAAAAGACCCTAAACTTTCAGTATGTCTCTTAGGCTACTGTGTGTCCCTCTTCCACAGTTTGTGATTAACTGCTCGCCCACAAAAAGCTCCCAACCCACCCTTCATTTCCACGTTCTCGTTTTCCCCCTTTTCCTAATTTAGCAATCATGTGGGTCACTTTGCATGTATTGCTCCCCATGAATTCAAAAGCAATGTAGGAAAAGAAAAAATGTCTTGCTTTCCCCCTGTCCCTCTTCTTCTGCAAGAAGAAATGTGATTGAGTGAGAAGATGTAGCAGTAATGTCATTGATTTGCGATCAAAAGGCCTTGCTCCCGAATTTCCACTAATGAAACCCCGCATGTGCCTTCACTTAATCTTCGATTACTCTCGCCCCCTCTGTGCTCACGGGCCCCTTCACAACTCGAGAAAGAAAGTGATTGTGTGAACAAGAATGTCTTGAGCCGAATTATTGGTGTTTGCACTGCTTGTATCCAATTATGCAGCTGTTGATGAGTAAACCATGCATAAAAAGTTTGGCATACACAGATCTCATTTACCGACGAACAGTAATCCGTTAGAATATTGGAATGTTGAGTTCTCAATAATTGAAAAGGACAGTATTTGCTATACGGTGAATGGGTTAGATGGTTTTCTTATTATTGTTTTTCTTGACTAAGTTACCCGTTACTATAGATTTGAATGCATTAATTACAACGGCTGGGATCCATCAGGGAAGCTCTATACTGTCGCAACTTTTCCCGGATAAAAGTATAGATATTTACCGACAGTTAGCCTACCTATACTAACAGATAACGTCAATTGTATTAGTAAAATAGGCAGGTTGATTTCTGGATGGTTGATGAGTTACATACGTTTTACGGCCATTGAAACACATCACACCTATCACAGTCCTCCAAATATGTTGTGTCATTTCAGTCCTGGGATTAGGGATGGGATCCAAGATTATATCCAAGCATCCCGCTCAATATTGTTTATGTACCCGACTCATGGCTTGGAAGTTTGTCTGGCCAGGCCATTCGTTAATTGAATCAGAACACCAGAAGTTATACATACGAGATGATTAACATGGGATTCAAGGATGATGTTGTAAATGTGTTTACATTAGTCTTGTTCGTACCTTGAATACGTTCGTGTTACCCTATGAAAAGTTCTCTCGTTTTTTTTTTTTTATGGTACATCGAGGCTTACTGATCTAACCTATAGAACAATAGGTGGTGATCGAGAGAAGCCTAGCCATAAGATCCCCAAACTTCGAAGGCAACCAACAAACCCTTCATCTGTAAGAGAATTTAATCCTGCACAATTACTCAACTTTGTGAATTTTGTCACCGTCTCGGCTGTGATGATGTGAAAGTCAGTAATTGCACACTTTTTGCAAAGTCTTCGGACCAACAGGCAATACCGAACGTGTGCAGGGAAAATCTTCTCTGATTTTTCTTCCTCCTACCTTTCCTTCAATAAGCTACGAAAATGATGTACATCTTTTTCGATTACAACAAAGATGATTGACCTATAAGGGCTAGAAAAAAAAAAGAGATAATAAGAATCTCATTTATAAAAATTGAATCGATGATCTAATATATATTCTAGGTCAATGATGATATCACTCATTTAAACCAAGAAACATTCTCGGGAAAAAAATGGTGTATTTTACACAAGAAGATTATAGGTCGTGAAAAACTAAACCAAAACCTAGGAGAATGAATAGCATAGTTAAGCTTATGACACCAACACATTGGGGATGAAGTCGCACATCAAGAGTCAATTAGGTCATATATGACGCTGAATTGTAAACAGTTTAAACCCATTTTTCTGGTCAATGGAAAAACTTTCAACCTCAGTTAGTGATCTTAAATTATTCATCGTGAATCATTTTCTGCAGGTTCCACAACCTGACCTAAAACAACCCCTTTCAGTTACGCCTGAGGCAACGATAAGATGATCTGATGCCAGAAGGCCTTGCTCGGTCTCGAAGAAATTCCCGATTTCTTCAAACTTATGAAGCAAGAGGTACCATTAAACAACACCCCCTTTGTCAATCTATATATATATATATATATATATAGACACACACCCGTTCCTGTTTAATGAAAGGCATATTAGAAGCACGATTATGTTATATATCTTGTATATCCATTTCCTTTTATAGAAGTTTCACGCCAAGTTATTCTCTTTTGACTGTAAAGCCAGGAAGAAGTTTAAAAAACAGGTTTATAATAATCTATTTACCAATTGTTTGACCATACTTTGTTTTTCCTTTTGAAATTCTTGATAAGAAAAGATAAGTTTGACTAATTGCAAGACTACGCAAACTAGAGAAACACTTCTTATTTGGTTATCATAGTTGAGATGCTATATATTACCACTGCTTCAACCCAAATGCGAGGTATGAGATAGTTGACAGACTATACAAACCTAGAACAGACTTGAATTATAACATTCAAGATTAGCTTCAATCAGTATATTGATGATCCTCTGTAAAGTTACTACAAGCCGATGATCCTGTGTAAAGTGACTACAGGCCCATGGGTGGATTTTTCTCTTAGCGGATTTGTTTAAGCTGGATTTCTTCATATCCCCTAATTTTCCCCCATCACTTGGCATCACATATACATGTGTGTGTAGGTGTGTGTGTGTCTCTCTCTCTCTATATATATATGTTGAAGGTTCTTTGCCCATTAATTGTTAAATCCAAGATGTTGATTCTAAATTAACTTCATGGTGGAAAGTTTTAAGTCCCATTCATACAATTTCTCTATTTCTATACGATTACTTATATATATACACACACACGTGAATGCTTTACATTCTGAGAATGGTGACAAATTAAGTATATGCAATGGACTAATGCATAAAAAATATATACCATTTTGATAATTAAAACTATTAGTAGAGAGGAACAGGGGAGTTGGAAATTATTCCACCTGTATTACTTATTCAATGTTAATATGTAAGGGTTCATGAAAATTAATTTGTGCTGGATGTATGGGGGTTGCATTAGAATATGTTTTTTTTTATTTAAATCAATTCTGATTGTCTCTTATATATTCACAATAAATAAGTAATATGTATAGCATATGTTTAATAAGGGGATGGTAGGCATTCTTTTTATAGTGTACTAGTCATTTATTACATTTGTCTTTTGCCTTCTCCCCCATTGATCAATTCCCCTATTCTCTCCACTCACTTATAAAAAATGAAAATAAAAATAAAAATGCTCTTTGCCTTCATCTTCACACATTTTGCCCCCCTTTTGTTATTATTGAGTTTTGGTTAGCATTTCCTGTGTGTGTCTGTGAGGGCTTCAAAACTATCTCTCCTCCATTTCTGCGTGTCTCTCTCTTCCTCCTCCCTATCCTTACACTATCCAATTAGGGTTTCATGTTCATCCTTGATCCCCCTTTATTCTAGCTAGGGAAGAAAACTTCTTCCAAGCTATAAGGTTACATCCCATCACTTTCTACAGTCATCCTATAAGCTGAGAAAAGGTAATTCCTATAAGGTAAAAGGTAATTCCCTTTCCATTCTTCTGATCAAGACTTGTTCATGTGTGGAGACCTAATTGATCAAAAACATGCATGAACATACATGTGCTTGTTTTTACATATCCTGCATTCACATGTGCTTTCCTGCTGATCACAATCTTTTCTGCGTCTGAGGTTCTCTGGGAAACTTTAAAGCTGGGAAAGAAAAGAAAGATAAATACTACTACTCTGCAGGATGTTCTAGCTAGGTTAAAACAACTTCTAAATTAGCTAGGGTTTCAGTGTTTTGATCATGTAATCTGATTGAAGAAGAGAACTATATGTGATGAGCTTAACATATATCTTAAGTTTTTTCAACTAAATTCAGAAACCACCCAGATGTTATAACATCTATACATACAAAATGTAAAGTGCCTTACCAGGAAAAACGAAAATATGTTTGAAGTTTGAATGCTAACAAAATTTACATCTGCCTTGTCAAGAAAAGGTTCTGACACATACTTCCTCATGCAAATGATCACAGTTCCTTTCACCCAAAAGAAAAAAGAAAACTCATTCATTGTTAAGGAGCTTGTCCAATTGGCGTATGTCAGAGAGCGAGAGAGAGAGAGATGTTGGAAGTCAGAGTAAGTAGAGTTTGTTTCAGAAGAAAGTCGAAGGTGCAGTTATGGAACTTGTCAGAGGAACTGAACCATTTCCTTATATACCATAAAATTGTGCACTACCTGTTTACATATATGAGCTTATGACGAAACTGGAAGTCGAAGGTGCAAGTTTTCTTTCAAAAAAACAAAGAGAAGAAAATGTTCAAGCTTTCTATTAATAGTTCGCAATTCCTAACCTTGTAAGTGGAAGCTTAGAAGTTAGAAGGGAGACGTTTAGTTTCTCTGTAAATTAGAATTATGAGTTTGGCTTGAATGAAAGGTGTATTGATTCTTCTCATTTGACTATGGTTATTTATCTTTTTTTTTTTTGGTTATATAAGAACATTGAAATAGCAAAAAATAGAGAATACTGAATTAAAGGGTATAAGAGTCTAGCGGATAATTCTTATTTATTTGTCTAACTAGGAAATACAAACATAAAGAATGTAAATCTTTCTTGAAATATTCAAGGTAAGCATGCATTATTGGCAAGCCATTCCATGATAATTTAGCTACATACATACAGTACGTGAAACATAGATATAGTGCAATGACTTGCGAATTAGTTAATGTAAAAATGCTTTTAAATGAAATCACGAGTTGTTCAGAGTTTATAGATAAAATTTCAGTACTATATATGATTCATAACCTCTCCGATCAAGAAGACATCCATTTAGCAAATAACATGCTAATACTTAGACTGCAAAAATTCCTTCAAGAGCAGAAAATTATGACATGATTGCTAAGATCATTTCAACATTTAGAGACATATGTAGTAAGCACAAAAGCATAAAACATTTTCTTTCACTTAATTGTTTGATTTGTAAAGAATTATCGCTTCACCACCCGTAGAATTGAACTCTCCATGCCTTGTTATTCTCCTTTACTCCCACCTTTTCTAGGTCACGACATCCTTTCCAAAGCACTCAATTAATATTACCGTTGATGATATTACAATGCATATGTTATATAATGTGCCATATGTAGCATTGTGTAAATACTTAATTTTTTTGGTTCACGTGTATGTGCAGGATTATGTCTTCGTCAAACAGTTCCTACAACTCACCCTGTGCTGCCTGCAAGTTCCTAAGGAGGAAGTGCCTGCCCGGTTGCATCTTCGCTCCTTATTTTCCTCCCGAGGAGCCTCAGAAATTCGTGAATGTCCACAAGATCTTCGGTGCAAGCAACGTGACGAAGCTGCTCAACGAGCTCCTACCTCACCAGCGCGAGGATGCAGTCAACTCCCTGGCCTATGAGGCCGAGGCCAGGGTGAGGGACCCGGTATACGGTTGTGTGGGAGCGATCTCATTCCTGCAGAGACAGGTCCAGAGACTCCAAAAGGAACTCGATGCAGCCAATGCAGACCTCATCCGTTACGCCTATAACGGCATTCCTTCATCAGCTATGCCACCGGTGACAACGTCGTCCTCAATGCAGCCAATGCTGCCTGTTACTCGTCGGCGACATCCGGCGGAGTTTGCAGCAGGTAGCATAGGCGACGAAGGAGGTGGGTTTTTCCAACCTCCTCCTTATTCACTTCCATGGGATGATAACTTCTCCGAGCACATCCATGGAGTTGGAGGGGGAGGGGGCAGTATAATATGAACTGATCAGATCAGTTCTAGCTTGAAGAACAACTCCTCTTTATATGCTTTTAATGTGGACATACATATTATACATATATATATATATATTGGGGCTCTATATAGTATATATGAGTCACATGGAATAGCTAGCTCACCCAGCTAGACCAAATGTAATATTAGGGTTAAATATTATCTTCCCCAAGCTAAGGAACCATACACTATATCTAGGTTTCAGCAGCTTCTTGCAGTAGAGTGAAACTGCATGCGAAACCTAGAAAACAGGAACGGGGGGGCTATAAATATAATAATAATTATTATTATATGTATAGAAAACAAGTTTGTCTGTCTGTCTGGTGTGGTTTATGTTTGTGGCTTGCTAAGTGTTTGAGCATAAATTTTTGTTGTCACTGTGATATTATTAATCAGATGGCAACTCCAAAGCAAGCATTCATGTGTACGCATGTGGAGTAGCTATTCTCTTTATCAATTTTTTAAGAGGTTGAAAGGGAATAAATCAGAGAACTTTACTTAGGCTGAAAGCTTGAGGATTAATATTCTCCCCTTTAGTTTTGTAGCTACCTCGCATGCTTACTTATGTCTGCTGCTCCTGATTTCTTATATATATACTACTACATCAAATTCTTTCTTTCTGCGGCTTTTCTCTTCTTGAGGACCACGTTTGTAACAAATCTCTTCGCAGATTTAGTTCCCGTGCAAGGGGAATATATATGACACACACAGGCAGTCACTGAGGCTCCCTGCTGACTTATGGTTATAATTCATGAGTACCCTTTCTATGGATTGTTAAGACGATGTTCACATCAGGGAACTAACACATCAACTGATCGGTAGGCTTCCAAATGCAAGAATTACTTATCTAAGACAGACTTAAGATGGAAGTTTCCAATATATAACGTACTCTCTAACCCCTTCTATGTCCGGCCAGGCGACCAAAAATTTTTTTAAAAAAATCTTGCTGGAGTCAAATTAGGGTTTATGATAAACAATCAGCATCGATTCCTCGCGTTCAACATGTGACCACTAGTTCATTTTTTCCGACTCGATCAGTGCCTATTTTACTCATTCTCAACCAAATAACATCTCCAGTCCTTAGTTTTTGCATATATATTCTACTGATTCAAATCCAAGTCAAAGATATATATATATATATATATATTCTTTTTCTGCTCCATTTTTGTTAGGATCTCTCTCCCCCATCTCTAATGTCTCTTCTCTTGTGTGAAACATTTCATGACTTTGCGATCTGTCGTAAGAACCAATCCCTTCCTCCCTCCCGAACTTTAAGAGAAATCGAAATGGTTCTGGATATGTAAACATAATATGAAGAAGAAGTCGGGTCCCTTCGTCTGATCAGAAAAGTTGTATAATGTAAACACAGCCTTGGAAGAATTTTTTGTTTTGAAGAGTTAAGATTCATTCCATTTCATCATTCACAAAACATACATGTTAGCCATAACATAATCTGCTCGTAACAAAATGCACATGAAACAAATCAATCGACTTGCTTCAGTAGAAGAGTCCTCCAACTAGTGTTATTGCTAATTTTTGCTTTCAGTTGAGGCAACGATGCAAGATACAATTGTAAAAATCTGAATCCACAATAACATCAGACAACCTTGGGAGATTATTTATCATCCCCATCACCATTATTTCTATACATACATCTGGGGTTAATTCTTGAGAGGACACATACCAAATCTCTCGGATTTTGAGAATTCACTCGCTCACTTTCTCTGCTGTAATTCCACAGTGAGAGCTGTCACGTCCGGCCACTTGTCCTTCCATCTCCCATCCGCTGTATCCGCCAAACTCACAAAGCCACGATGAGTCCCTTAAACATAATCTCTCTCTGGTTCTCTCATCTCTGTTCGCTGCTCTCTGGGATTAGATAATTGAAAACTCCAAACCCAATGATGATTTGATTCCACAATTCATCTAAAAGAAACAGCAATTCGGGCGACTATTAATGGAACTGGTATAGGATTACGCCGACCTTTTAGCTTGTGCATATAAGATCGGGACGGCAGAGTTATTTTGATCCAAGAAAAGAATGACCTACATAACTACTGCTGTTGATTGCATGTATCAGTAAGAAGGGGTCTACGGAATGCATTATTGAACCGCATGGAGCATTATTTTAGACACTACACCGTACACCGCGCACTGAAACAAATAATAAAGGGAAGAAAAGATGATAATATCAAGTACTGACTGAGAGTTTATCAGTCTTGTCTATTGTTAAAAGAGCAGTGTTGGGCCTACTTAAGGAGGTCTCGGGTTCGAGAGCAGTCAGAGCCATTGAGTGGATTAGTCAAGTATGGTTGGCTGAAAGATGACCGCTGGTGGGGCCTGCTTGGATACCGTGGCTGTCAGAGAGAGTGGGAGTAGAAGTTAGGGTTTGTCTGCAAGAAAATAATGTGGGCCGGGCTTCTCTGCAGGGGGGCAACAGTTCCACTATCTCGTTCCAGAATCTGTCTATCAACCCGTCAATCTCTCTCTCTCCCCACCCTCCTTCCCTCTCTCTCTGTATATGCCTGCAAAACTTAGACGTGGAAATGAAGCAAAAGCGACAGTGAGTGTTACATCATATACACAATTATATATACATACTTGTATGTACGTGTATAATATATATATGTGTGTGTGTGTGAGTGTGGACAGTGGAGATGTGAAAGTGGAAGATTTGCGGTGCGTAAAGGAGGAGGAAGAAGGGTAAAGGAACAGTATACAGTGGGGACGAGGGTTCCGACTAAGTCCAAAACAATGTATTACATCAAATCAAGGGAGCAGGAATTCCTTTTGTACCAGTTGGTGGGGCCTCAGACGACATGAATGGGGAAGAGGAGGGAAGGAATTCAAAAAGGTCCTTTGGATTGTTTAGGCTGGATGTTTTTGATGTGCCATGGCACCAAGGAATGTCTCTCTCTCCCTCCCCTCTTCCATTTCTATCTCCGAGTTCACGTTCAGTGTCTGATATAATAAGTTTATTATATAAATTTCCATTTATAATATCTTATGAACTAAATACAAGAGTGAAGCTTTGGAAATCAAAAGTCAACATGCGTGATGATATAACATTTAAGGGAACTATTCATGGACTATATATATTAGCGGGAAGTGAAATCAATCGTTATTCTTGAATTTGAGAAAAATTTAAAATATAGTAAATAAGTTAGAATCAAATTTAAAATCTCTTGGTCGGATCATCGGAAAGGATGGAACGATTAACCTCACTATCTTATCATCGGATGCATTAATTGCTCGTGGAGGAAGCTCCATGCAATTCCAAAGACATCCCCTGAGAAATCAAAATGAAAACAGTCATCAAGAATGGGTTGATCCATCGTAAAAGCAAGTGAAATAAGATCGCGGGGCACATGCACCGATCGAGTTTCTAATTATATATGGTTTTGATGCCATTTGGGAACCTCTTTCAGCGCGGAAAGCACTAAATCAAATTGGGTCAGATCTCCAAATGATCATCACAATGATGACGCCCATTCATGTCATGTGAGTCGCGATCCCTTACTATGTCTAATAAATCATATCTTCAAATTAATCCAAGTAATCTGTCTCCGTGTGTGTACATATATATGTTCTAGTTATGAGAGAAACTGTGAATTTAGAAGGACAGGAAAGTATGAATAATGATAAAATAAAATTTTAGATTTATTGACGATCTATAATACGTAAGATAATACAATTATGTCAAACCCTTTTTCTTTCGTACCAAAATTTCTTTTTAATCCGGCCGGGATAAATATATTCTTGCTCCTTTTTGGGATAAATAAATAAATAAATTTTTTGGTTGCATTCATTAATAATCATAATCAAATCTTTAAAAATGGAGAATGTGAGGATACGTATCGCACCGTAGATTTTCTGCGTCGATTTGGTGGATGCCCTTTTGGATTTTCCAGATAAAAAAATTCAAATATTCTGTTTTCATATTATATATATAAAGGGGTATGGAAAATAATATAATATGCCAATCAAATTATTTATATAATATTAAATTAAAAAATACTGAGAATGAAATCCCGGAAGAATTTTATCTTCCCTTTTGAAGCCGCCGGCTGCTGTTGACGGACGCTCTCTCAAATTTATAATGTTTTTTTTTTGATAAGTTCAATTTGTGGTGAAGATAGTTTACTAATATTATTAAAGAAATGACAAATTGAGAGATTAAGAAATGTTGGTGTCCATTCATGTCAGTGAGTGACACTCATGTGTACTTCAAAATTTCCTATCTCCCTTATCCCATTCTGAATTTACAAATATCTTTTATAGTTAAAATATGGATAAATTTAAATGGTGAATGCGGAACAATTACCTCATAAATTCGAAAAAAATCATAATTTAACACATAAATTTGACTTTACTCTTCAAATTACCTTATTTTGTTCCATCCAACTCGTCCTCTTACATACTTTTCTATTAAGTTTTGTCCCATCAATAAATTTTCCACGACATTCTCTGAATCGAAAGAAAAGTCCGACAGTCAGAAGCATGGTTATTTAATTATATAACTGTGAAGATGTTATTGGTTTTGTTGCTACAGCCACGTAAGAATGACTCAGTGATAGGACTTCTACAATGTTAAATTGCTCAATAATACGACTTCTCCAATGATGCCATAACGATTCACTATAGATGAACAGTCGGGTCACGTTAACCACTAATTGACATGTACTTTTTTTTTTTTTTATGGAGGTGATGAGCAGTCGAACGATCGATATACACACAAGCTGGGTATACTACACTTATAACGAATGAACCCGTCACTCACTGGGTCCGGGCTGCTATGGGCTTGAGAGACACACTGTATACGGATGAATTGGTCTCAATGTGAGCCTAAGTGGACATGGACAGGACACGGCCCGCAAAACCTGGCTCGGTAAAGAACTGTTAGCTTAACCCTCGTCCATAGGATCCTGAGCCCCAAACGTTAGTATGGAAGGGCAATTGAACCTGAGAATAAGTAGTAGAAGGCGTACTTGACCGCAAGGAACAGTTTCGCATGGACAAAGACCGACAAAGACAAACGTTCTCGGCTCAATTTCTACCGGCTGTTTATTCCCCCCGCACGAAAATCGGACAATTTGATCTGATCCATTGCATGCAGATGAGTGCATGGCATGGATATCTACGAGGACTGTTCCCAGAAAGGAACAAACTTTTCATGCGTGTCCTCCAAATCAGGCAAGTGTCTAGTTCCCTCTCCACGTGTGCACTCCCCGGGGTCCACCTGCCTTGTGATAAGCTCGATCGATACTCAGACTTGCTCTTCCACGATGCGTGTCCATCTCGCTTCACTTCTCATCATCGGTCGTGTAGCTGATCAGTTAACAGAGGTAAAGAAAGCTCCCAGTGATGGCAATGGCGGAGCGCCAGCAGCAGCAGCTGATACCCCACCAGCGGCCCGCCACGGATACGCTGAGCATCAGGGAGATCTTCCAAAAGGGCCCCACCAAGTCCCACGTGGTGGCCGTGGTGACCCTCTTCCCCGTCGGGGCCGTCCTCCTCCTCCTCGCCGGGCTCACCCTCACGGGGACACTGATCGGCCTCACCGTCACCGCCCCTCTCTTTGTGATCTTCAGCCCCATCCTGGTTCCCGCCACCCTCCTCATCGCTTTTGCCATCACCGGGTTCCTGACCTCCGGCGTGTTTGGGATCATCGCCCTCTCCGCCATTTCGTGGATTGTTAACTTCCTCCGGAGCATGAGGATGGGAACGCTGGCTGAGCAAGTGGATCGCGCCAAGCTGCGTGCCCAAGAAGCAGCTGGCTACGTGGGCCAGCGGACCAAGGAGTTGGGCCAAGCGATACAGAGCAGGGCTCACGAAGAGGGGCAGACCCCAGAGGTGGGAAAAACCCAAGAAGGCGGGAAGACCCGTGAAGGCGGCGCCAGGGCCACAGCCACAACCACATGATCCGTATAATCTTTGATGGCTGGTCTTTGACCCGTCGGGTCTCTTGGTGGTCTTGCTCTACAGACAGGTCCTGAGGATGCTTTTGATGTGTGTGTATATGCGATGTTTTCTCTGGGTTTCCATTGTCGAATAAGGGATTTGAAGCTTCGTTTTGGTAATGGTTGTCTTTATATGGTGAAGAATCCTACCAAGAGGAATCAATCTCTCGTTGACATTTTAGGATGTAATAAATTTGCAGGTCAAGAACGCGATTCGTACCCAAGAAAAGAGCAGTAACTGGAATAAACGACAAACAGGAAGCACCACAACATCATAAACGAGATCAGATGCAACCGTATATTTGATCAAACCAAAACCAAAAGAAAGCGATAAGCCTTATTCACACAGGAGAAGAAGGGGACATGACATGAACACTGACATCAAGACTCTTTGGTGCATAAACTAGCATTATATGTTTTATATGTACGATGCCAGGAAGCAGACTTCCAGGAGCAAACTGCAATATTTACTAACCAGTGATGCACCATAACTGGATAAACAAGAAATAGTCACAGGCAGTGGCTCGGCCTCTCTGGAATTGCACAGGAGTCAGCCCTCTGCAGTCTCCTATCAACCAAATCGAGCGTTCGGAGTCTGGACATGCCCGTCATTGGTCAACATGTCCAGGACTACATTGAGGTCCACAGGCTGCCCTCTATCGGTAAGCTTCTTGACCGTGGCCCTCACCACATCCCTCCGGAACCCCATAGCTACAACCCTGTCCACCACGTCATTAATCGGTTCCTTGGTCCCGCTGCGATCCGAACTTGGCTCCGGATCCCTGATAGAGACGGTTGGTAGAGCCTGTGGCAACATTTGGGCCGTGGGCAACTGTGAGTAACCACTGTTGATATTGAACTGCAGGGGATTCAGGGATTCCCCTGTCGGGTTGCTGTGGAAAGGGGGATATCCTCCCCTGCCATGTGCATAGAGATTGTCGAAATTAGACTCCATTCTTTGGGGAGGAGCGAAGTCTGAGTAAGGCCTACTGGTTGGTTGAACAGGTGGCTTCGAGTAAGGACTATCAAACCGCTGGAAGTCCAAGTAAGGCCTACTTGTTGGTTGTTCAGGTGGCTTTGAGTAAAGACTATCAAACAGTTGGAGGCCAGCGAATGGCAAGTTGGAGGGAATATGGGTTCTTTCCATGGACGCCCGAGGTGAATAGTGAGAAAAGTCACTAGGTTGAAGCTGAACACCTGATGATACTTGCAGCGCAGGTGGAGGAACAGCAGCAACAAAGGGTGGTTGGTGGAGCTGATGCATTGGGGGCGGAGGTACGGGTGGGGGTTGATAAGGAAGATGATGAGGCTGCTCTGGATTTGACATTGGTTGCAGGACAGGGGGGATCTGGTACAGTGCTTCAGGCTGAGAAAAAGTAAGAAGCACAGGAGGAAGCTGTGGAGTGGGCAAGGGAATGGGTTGAGGTAAGTGAGAAGAAACTTGAGGTGTGGGGGTGCTCGTCTGCTGTGAAGGAGCAACTGCATTGTTAAGTGATTGAGTAGATTCTTGAGGGACTAAAGGTGGAGCTTCTTGAACTGGTTCTGTCTGAGCAGTGGCCTCTGGCCTTTTCAGATGCAATTCGGTCTTTGACATTGCGAGCTTTGCGAGCTGTATTTGGGCCCCTGCTATGTCCTGTTTATCCCTTAGATCCTTGGTGCAGTTTTGGACCTGCAAATATGAAGCACATGCTCAGTCGAGAAGTTAAAGACACAGCGAAACACCTTAGCTGAATAGATATCAACATCTCCATAACCTCAAGAAATGCAGTTGCTGGTCGAGATAACAGAAGAAGAGTTTATTTCAATAACCATTATCAGGAGCAGTTGGATGAGAACTTCGAGAAAGACAATTCTAGGCCAATAAGAATACCTCTCTCAACAAATTCTCAAGCTCCCTCAGTTTCCCATCAGTTTTTCCATGATGAGAGTTGAGATATTCCTTCAGATCGTCGATAGCATTCTCCATTCGGCGTGCTCTGTTCTCGAGCTGAGTTAGCCTCGCACTCACACCCTCCACGGCATGGAGCACTTCACCTGTTTGCTCTTTCATCCTCTTGTCGATCAGTGAAAGCAAGGCTTCATTAAAGGAGCTCCTAACCTCACCCTGCCCATGTTTTGCAGATTCAAGAATGACTACGCATTAAGACCACTGATTGAATCACGCGATTACCACTGGAAACTACGAACAATTTCGCACCAAGACATTTTCTTGACACAACAAACAAGAGTACACAGCTGCAAGACTGTTGACTTCAACATGAAATTACCCAGTCCGTGAAATCTCAGACATGTATCTCAAGATTTCTATAAGGGACATCTCAAGTTTCTATGATGATCATTCCGCTTATCTGATCCCCAAGAATCTGCGGTGTCATCAACCTGAATAGCAATCGGATTAATAAAGAAAAAGCAATACATCTCTTAATATGCTTTGCTCATTCTTTTGAGAAGACGCATGCAGGAAACAATACTAAAATAGCAAACGCCCATATAAATTATCGATCGCCATGAGCAGCCAAGCAGAGAATCACACAGCGAGAGGGAGAAAGGAGGAGACAAGAAAATGATCCCAACCGTGTAAGCAGAACTCTGAGGATGCGAAGAGTAGAACCCGAATCGAGGCGAGAAGCTCTCTTCGTAATCATAATCTCCGCCGACGTTGCCATAACTGGAGAAATCGTCGGATCGGGAACGAGTTAACCCCGAGATTTCTTTGTCCATGTATTCCGACGTCTTCATCGGAGGATCGTTAAGGGAGCTGATAAATTCTGTTGCCCTTTGCTTCTTCGAAGCTGTTTGGTGGAAAAGGCGTCGTCTTTACCCAGCAGTGGACTTTCAGGTGGAAGCGGCCTTTCTTCGCTTCCTCTGATTCTCCGTCAGCCTTCCTCGTTAAGTTTCAGACTCACCCGCGGCGACCAAGGACGAGGGAAAAAGCCAATCGTCGGTAGTGTCTTCACACGTGGCCAGATATGGTTGGCTTTCGTGAATGACTATGAACTGCGCGGTCACGAATGCGCGAGTAAATATTCACCGTGTAAAGAGTTCATTATATAAATTATCATTTAAATTTTGATATGTGTAAAGTTGAATCTTAAAAATTGTAAAGATTTTATAAGTGTTAAGATCTGAGGGAGAGTTTTATAATAAATTTATTATGTATTACGCACTAAATATTTACTCGGAATGCGCAGGCTTTACATGGAAACTTTGCCCCGGGACCGGGCGTACGTTGGCCCAGAGGAGTTTTATGGGCCTAAGTGCCCCTATGCAGGAAGAACCGTTTAAAATTCAGGATTGGGCCTCGGCAACCCGACGTGTCTTGAATCTATACCTACCAGAATTAGTTAGAGATTTTTTTTTCTAATTTGTACCATTCATGAGAATCAAATCCGAGACATCTAAGTTCCAAGATGAGGACTATACTTTGCTATAGACAATACTGTAACCGATTACGGGCATTGCTATATCAACCAAGCAGAGGATCCGATAAATTGTACATTTTATGGATCAAAACATGTACTCAATCGTAGACAACTCCTTGGATTCTGGCCACGGCACTTGAATTCCCACCATTTGGTCAGCATACGCGAAATCCACTCCTGCCCCATTTATCTTACAAGTCCTCGGCTTCTCTGAAGCGAAAACTCTCATCTCTCCGCTTCCCCGGACTCCGACCCTCACCGAGCTTGCCTCCCGATCATACTCCATCGACCGGATTGCCCCGCCGGTGTTGAGCATGTTCACCAGCCCGATTGCAGCAAATTTGACAGAGTTGATCTCAGTCACAGGAGAGACCGTCAGAAGCTCATAGTTGAACGGTTCGAGAGAGATCTCGAGCCGGTCCGAAGGCTTCAGGATCCTCAGCTTCTGTTCCTTGAACATGTACACCGCAAAACTGTCGGCCTCATCCTTGAGAGGGACCGGGCTGTTTGCACTGTTCCATTCGATGTCATTAGGGCCTGTGGTACAAGAAACCGGGTGCGAGAATTCGGATGCGCTCTTGTTTATCCGAGTTTTGGGACACCACCCTCCTCCTTGGCAGTTGAATAGTCCTAGAACTCCTGTGCACTGTTTCACCACAAGCATGTATATATAGGAACCATCAGATCTAGCTAACTAAAATCTCAGGATTTCAAACATACTCAAGAATATCGAGATCGGGTTTTGAAGGAAGCCTTCTCGTGTACCTTGTTAACATTCCAGATCTTGAGCATTGTCTTCCCATCGTGTAAAGGGTCTTCAAAGAGGCAATCTCTAGTGGGAAGTGCATAGAATTGGCATCTCAGTATGGACCCGTCTGGCAAGGCCAGGCTCCTGAGCAGCTCGAAATTGTGTTTGCCAACACAATCGCTGATGTAGATTGGGCCACCGGAGATGGCCCTCGAGGCGGCGTGGAACCCGGCGCAAGGGTGAGTCGATTGGAACATGTCCCAGTCCGGGTGGATGAAATTACCCATCCACAGGCTGTTGTAGGCACAGTGGACCATATGGCATCCCTGAAGCCAGAATGTACCATTCGACACTCCTTGCGGATCGGTGGACCAGAAGTCATCACCTGTGATATATGAAATGAAAAGGCATGATTTAGTGTAAAAACTTATAATATAGGATAGGAGAGTTTACAATGGATGGATCGATTACTTACCTACCCGACCGAGAGAGATGGTCTCCGTGCCAAGGAACATGAAGTCGTTGCAGTGTTCCATGCTAGCAATGACACCATTTCCTTTGAAATGTTTTCTGACAGAGGCCGTGAGTGCCTTGTAGTAAGCTTTGGCAAGTTCCACCCTGCCACCAAACTCCTCAGCTAGCATCTCAAGCAACTGTAGTGATCATAAACAAACATCCAATGAATCAATAACTCCAAATCGACCAGCATATGGTTAGTCAGAAAAGCTAAAGACAGATGGCGAGGTTTCGAGAGAGAGAGAGACTTACGTGGATAACATCGACCTTGACGCCATCAACACCGACAGACCGTAGATGTCCGTGCAGTCTATCGAACATCTCATCAGCCAGCTCCGGTGGGACCAGCCCGATCCCACTGCTCACAATCTTATCCACCGCTAGATCTTCCATGGTCTTTCCCAGCCCCGGGGACAGCTTAGGAGCCACTATCCTCGACTCCAGCATGCCCGGAACGCCGGGCCTCATCCCGCCCCAGTACCCGCACAGAGCGTGCCACACATACACGTGCTCCACGGTCTTGAACTCCTCCTTGAGGTCACTGATGAAGGCTCCCATGCCCTCGGATTTCGGCCGTCGGGGGCTCTTGTAGTCCTGGAACTTGTGGTTCTCCTCGAACCGGACCAGCCTGCAGGGCATCTGCTCCCCCGCAGCCGTCCGGTTCATGGCACCCTGGTCCGAGATCGGATCATCATCATGGCAGATCGACTGCCACCCATCGTCTATCAGCACCATCCCCGGAGGGCACCCGCCATCTACTAACCCCTTCATCCCTTCCCAAACACCTTTGGGGTGCACCTTTAGGAAAAATGCGTCCCAAGTGCACCATCCAAATTTATCCACTATGCCTGCAAATATATATACACATCCAATAACAAAAGGCATTCTCAACATTATGGTACGGTGGATACAGTCAATCACAGTGCAAGAACAGAATATATATACCTGGAAGTGTTTTTTCTTCAAGAAGCTTGAAAGTGCCCAGGTGGACCCGGATCTCCTTCACTGCCTCCCTGACCAGGCTGAACGGATCGTCACCGGCTTGCATGTAGAGGCAGCTCCGGAAGCTGGACCGGGACACAAGGGTCGACCCGCTCTCGATGCAGATGTCCAAGTTATCGTCCTCTCCGGGCTGAAGGGAAGCACGAAACGGTCCCTCCAGAAGGGGGAGTAGCAGCACGTAGGGTCGTCCATAGTCATTCTTGTCCAAGATCATCATCTGGGTCTCGTACTCCACGTCCCGTCCATTGCTGCCCACCCAATGTGTAGTCCACCACACTTTGAACCTGATGTTGACCGTTAACCAAAAGTCATAAAGTACGTACATGGTAAGTGTTCGTAATTTTCAGAGATTTTGATCTGCGTTCCAAGAAAAGACACAAAGACACATAACAATCGTTTTCGAACCTGAAAATACTCATGAAGCGTAGGTTCCTGAGCTTGCCAAGCGAGACAACGTGGCGGCTCTTCAGCTCCGTGGAATTGAACCCCACGAAGCATCCAATGGTGGTCTTTGCATTGGCCGGCGAGATCAACGGCGACGGGGTGACAGTGATGTTCTTGGGCACGTCGGTGAGGAGCGGGTGGCCGTTGGCGAGGAAGCTACCGGCTTGGAGGGACACAGTGAACGGGATTTTACCATCCTCGGGTGCCATTGCTTCGGCTAGGTTCTTGGTTAAGCTTGGTGGAGCCATTGCGGATGGAACTGTGATTCTTTCTTTCTTTACTTCGTGAAGGCTGAGGGAGAGGAGAAGCTGAGAGAGCTGTGTTTGTTTGTGACGGTGGAAGAACGTGACGATGGGGAACATACATATAGAGATCTTAGGTGGCCATTTTAGAAAAGGAAGATACTTAACTTGGAAAATTCCAAGTCCAGTAGATTATAATCACAAAAAAAAAAAACAATGTATTTTTATTTAAATTTCAGTTCAAATATCGTAAATACTGAAATTTTTTGTAGTTTTACTTTTAAGATAAAGACTATTTGAACTTGAGCTCATTCGAGTCTGAATATTAGATTGTGCAGAAATACACAATGAAATACATACAATGACGTATATATATGCACAGGGAGATGTGAATCATATGTGATATGATACGAAGAAGGGTACGTGTTCATGAAAAATGAACCTGGTTGTGGGTTGATTCGTGTATCACGTGACTGAAGGGAAAACATGGCAAGTTTTGTTAAGCACTCAAAATGTATAGTATTTATCGTAAATTTTCTGAAAATCTTTAGAGAATATATCCCTCCAATTTCATTGTTTATTTTTCTTGTAACTAAATCGAGTTTAAGTCGGATTGACTCGTTAATTAATAAAACTCTCATAACAAGTAATTCCTATCATTTATAAAATTAGAATTCAAAATTATACTTAAAAGAGAAATATACCGAATCGTATTCAACAGTACGTTGGCTGCCTAATTACTTTCTTGTTTTAACAAAGATATAATAAAGAGAGCGAAGGATCTTTGCACTTCGAGATCATTTTTCTTTTCACCGCAGTCACAGGGGAGAGGGAGAGGTTCTTTCTTTCTTTGTCTCTCTCTTTTTGTCTTTTCCTTTGCTTCTGAGGTGTTCCTTACTCGAAATTCTGGACCTTTCCTTCTCTTTTTCTGGAGGTTTCCCGCACAGCTTCCGTCTCAATTCCCCCTAACTGCTCCGCAATTCAATCAAACTCTGCCTGAGATTCCCGTTTTCTTTTGGAAAATGACGACGAGAAAAGTAATATGGAGCCACCATTCCTTTAAATTAGAACTGATTAATCACGTGAGTTTTTCAACTAAGTAGAGTGTCGGTGAAACTTTATAACATATATATGAATTGATGCAGTGACATCACCTTTAATTTAAATCGGGATATTGTGGGCAGAACTTCTCGTACCATTGGTTTCACTGTTATCCCTCTCAGCCTCTTAAATTTCTTTGTCAATACAACTTTGCACGATCAAGATCGATAACTTGAATATGATAAGTTTTGTGCGCGGTGGTGCATGGCAGAAATGAAACTTAACTTTGTACATCATGTGAGAATGAAACGGGAAGCCCATGGGAGGAACATTGCAAGCTGGTTGGATGAAGACATTTGCACACGTGATGAGGTTTCCGTCACCCGTCACGAGTCCACTTACTATTTTAATATACATGTAAAATATAGAAGAAATAACCAAATCCAAATCTTAATTGAATTTCATAAAACATCACTTAATTAATACACAGGTCCCCCTGACCTTTCACCAATTTAAACCCTTCTCTTATTTATCAATGACCAAAAGAATATAAAATTAAATAATTTTAAATATTCTTTAAAATTAAGTGAAATATATGTGTGTGAAAAAATATATAAAACTGCAGAGAGCAACTTGGACACCCAAAAAAACATACTACGCTACAACGTTATATAGCTCCAAACCCTCCGAATTGGGAGAAAATATTGCATGTAACATATATATATATATATAATATGATAGTATTGGTGTAATATTATACATTCATAAGGTTGATTTAGTTATTTATAGAATATTTTTTATTTCTACAAATTTATTAAAATTTAAAAAATAAACTTTATTAGGTTATGATATCGTATAGTACTATCACCTAGTATAATATTTTAATTCATTAATTTAGCTGGGAACGACAGCCTCGAAATCATATATCTCGTCTAGCTCCGACGGGTGGATATATAAGGAAAGTGCCACATGCTTGGAGCTTCAAACAACTGTCCATGTCTCCACAGACCATTGCATGGATCCGCTCAGCTCATATCATAAATCGTACGTGAATTTTATTAATAAATATTTAATATTTTATTATTAAATATTATATAATCTTTTTTATTAATTAACGATAATTATTCTTCAGATATGATTTGATATGTTTATTTATCTGTCAGATATTTATTGATTAAATTTATCACGTCATCCGTGAACTCGACTCACTAGAAAAATTTCGCTCTTTTCTTTTCCATTTTTATGTCAGCAAGTGGTTGGAGAAGCAGCAGTGTACGACTAGATTCTGAGGCTGAAGCTCTCCACGCCCATATAGAAAGATAGTTTTAGATATTAAAAAAAAAAAAGTTGTGTAACGGTACGGTAGTGGTGTTCTTAATTACCACCATTACAACAGTGGAAAGTTTTTCGGTGATTTTATTTCACTGCGAGTTGTGAAAAACTGATCAAACTGTCCCAAATGAATGTTAATTATTCAAATAATTAGTACAATCATTATTAATTAGAACGATTTAATTGATATTTTTATCAATGCAGTGTGAGATATAACATTTTTTTAGCAAAAAGAAAAAAAAAAAAAAACAGTTCAAATTGACGCATTCCGATTCGGACCGAACGGGAGCTAGGCTTTTTGTTTGCAGTTCAGTTTCCCGATTCTCATCGTATTTTGCTGTCATGGTTCAGAGGGCCAGTCCCTGCTCCGAAGCCCACAGCCTTAAGGCTCTGAAAGTGGGCCAAGGTCCAGTCTTTAGCACTGAGGCCTCCCAGTTCGCCAGGTAGCGTGACCGGTCACTATTCATTTTCCTGTTTTCTCAGTTCCGTCCTGGCGTCTTCTCCTGCGAGGAGGAAGAAGCGGAATGAAATTGAAACCATGGAGGGTGAACCTCTGGATTCCGCGGAAGATTCCCGGAGCTCACAACAGCAACAGCAAGATTGCTCTTTCGTCTGGGACGAGGCCTCCCAGCTATACTACCATGCCGGGTATGCTTTTTTTGCTATCCAATATTTGATTCCACCTTGATTCGTTGAACATGTTCCTGCCTCCACGCTTTGAAACTAATTTCTTTTTCTGTTACCTTTTCTTCTGATTCCGACCGTTGGAAAGGCGGCAATTGAGGGACTGACTGCTCTTGAAATTGCTCGACTTTTGCTTTTGAAACTTGTCCTTCTGAGCTGGGTCATGATTTTCCTTTGATTGCTTCAGTACTGGATTTTATCACGACCCGAACGGTGGGTGGTACTACAGCAGCAGAGATGGTGTTTATTACAAGTTTGAAGATGGAAATTATGTGCCTTTGGAGTTCAATGCGGTAGTGTTGATCTTCTGGAGTCGATGTTTAGGAACCCTTTGTCCTTATATTGGTTTTCTGATCTGTGATGGTCTTAGACTTCCATTACCTCATGCTTCAGGTTGATGAATCTGACACTCATCACTACAAAGACAGTTCTTCCAAGGATGAATCCTGTTCTCACGGATGTGCTGATGGGCATGAGAACTCATTTATTGAAGGAGATGTTACTGAGGGTCACAGACAAGATGGAATTACACCTCAAAGTAGCATTTCCGGTAAGCCATCTATGAGCACACGTGTAGCATCCATTGATAATGGAATTACTGTGAACTGGGTGATCGTAAAGCTACAGAATGTACATCTACTCACTGCCTCGCAGAACTGGATGGTTTAGCCTTAGACATGAATTCTAGCAAGCCTGAGCACATGCATACGAACTTTTGATTCATGGCTGATTGTATATATGGATGTTTGGAAAATGAAAAGCTGCTTTTAGGATTTATTGATGTTAGAGCTTCGAAGTTTGATTTTTGGTTCTTGTGATGTAACTCCTACTTGTTTGGCAGACTGCAAGTGTGAGGAAAGTCCGATACCTGAAAATCCACCGCCTCCATCAGCATGGTACTGTTCTTTTAACATGTGCCTTTCACCGTAGTTAACTGATGGACTTTTGAAACTAATAAATATACATTTCTCTCAGGTTAGAGGATACACTCATCGAACTTTATTTGTCTAATTATTCCGCACCTGGAGTTGATGCCAGGGATGATGCGAGAAAATCTGCGGAGGCATGTGACGGGACCGACATTAATCAGTTATTGAATGGTGAGGAGTTCTATTGCACGATATGTATACCCAAGTAGATGTATGCGCACGTGTTCTTCAAACTGCTTGTTTGGGCTATGACATGATGTTACATATTTTACAATGCAGAAGAGAGTGACGTGTACGAGCTGGAAGAAGGTGAATGGATTCCAGAGGATGGTTATGATCCATGTGATTCCATAGAAGGTATTACACTTTATCCGATATGGTCTGTATATTCTTACTTAGAGCAATGCATGAATCTGGTTTCTTGATTTCAATACTGATGACTTGCAGCACGTGCAGAACCTCATCTTTTGAAATTTCTAATAACAAACAAATTACTGGCGACGTGACATCGGGTAACTTAAGGGTCCTGCTTTATATAGTCAAATATTTTAGTCAGCTCATTGCGTGCATACGCTGATTATTTTATGGTTTCAGCCCATATATGAGAATGTTGTTATTTTTATCAGTGTTTAGAAGTTTTTGAGGGATTTTATTTTCATGCAGGATTCTCCGAGGATGAGGAGAGTTGGCGAGCCCAGTACGGTCAGGTCACTCAATCTCGGGAAGAACTTATGCTCGATTTCCAAGTTGTGGATTTGTGGGATTGGGCAATGATAAGAGAAGCAGGAAAGGATGGAAAAGGTCAGGTGGCCCGTTTAGTTGGACGACTGGTCAAACAAACTGTTAAGCTTCACCCTTCTGTGCCTGCTGGTGGCAGCCTTCTAAAGACTGCTCAAATATGCCAAGTGAGCTTCGATCTGGTACGAGTTAGGACAGGTTTGGTTTTCTTGCATATGTTTCGTGTTTACATATCGTGCTTTGGATACAATAATATTGCTTGTTTAGCATCTTCCTTCCTTTTTCATATCTTAGAGTTTCTATTTACAGGCCAAGTATATAAGTTGCGGAGTCCTAGTAAAAGATACTTAGCTTCCCTGTCTTCGTATGATTCTTCCAATCCAACAAAGGACTGGGGATTCCCTGAATTATCAGTCGATGAACAATGTCCTGCCTTGCTTAAATCCAAAAAGAACAGCAAACTCAAAGTAGCACATGGGGCTGGAAGTAGCAAGAAGTTATGCGTGACACCAGAGCAACACTTAGCAGATGACAAGGTATAGCTTAAAAGTATTTGTATATCCTCTAGACCTCTTAAAACATTGCAAATCTAGCTGTAACAAATTTGACATGATCCTATCATTTACGTCAACAGCATCAAGCCCATAGATATAGGGACAGAGCTGCTGAAAGAAGAACTTTGCATGGTGGTTTTGGCTTTGGCCCAGGACAGAAGAACTCTCTTTCACATTGTGATGATAAGCAATCTTCGCCACCTCCTACAACTGCAGAGGAAGCTGCAGCAGAGTCCATGAACATGACCTTTGGGGCTGGTAGTTATGCCAGAAAGGTCCTTGAAAGTATGGGCTGGAAAGAGGTATGCATGATATAACAGTTTCGAACTATAAAGCTGAGATTGTCAGCTCTATCCACTTGCAATTGTTCACGCTGTTTAGCTAATAAAAGTTTAGCAACTTATGTACCTACGTCTAATCTTCAGGGTGAGGCTCTAGGCGGCAGCACCAAGGGTTTGCTTGAACCAATTCGGGCTGTCAGGAATGTGGGCAGTGCTGGGTTGGGCTGGCCTCAAGGAACCAAACATGAGTGAGAAGCGCAACATCTCTCTTCAGAATTATGTGTTGCCATAGCATGTAGATTCTCCCTTTAGAGGTCCTTGTGTTTCAGGCTGTTGATATATGTTTAGGTACCCAAGGATGGCTTATAGAAGTATGATAACGCACAATCCTTTTAACTTGAATATTTAAAATGTTTTTTTTTAATATATATGAATGCCAACTTATGATAAAATGTTTCCTTCCTATGCCTATCGATATGTTCAGAACAGGTATTATTCTCCGTGTCATCCTGACTCTCCATATGAAAGTATTAGAAACATGGAGCCCCCCCTTGAGCATCACCTGGATGATTATGAAAAATGAGAGAAATGAGCCCTTTAAACAAAAATTGTCTTTCATTCTTGGTTTCTTCAAGTGGAGCAAAATTCTCTGTTGTTGAAATTCATTTATAGGTTTTAACATCTAGTAATATGTATCCTTCAACTTCTATTCCTAGACCATATTGACTCTAGATCATTTGTGATAAGTTTCATTCATTCTCCGTTTTCCCCATGCTCTGTGTCAGTATTTCTGTGTTAAATCCGAGTTTGCACTTTAATTCTCAAAAATTGATCCTGCTGGTCCTTTCTCATCTGAGTTCATCAGAGATTAAAATGAAAATGCTGCAATTTATGGAATTAGCATATAGATGACCCTTATAGCCATTCTCTCCCAAGAGTATTTGCTGCCTCCTCTATTGACTTTCTGCAGTAATTCCACTCATTCCTCGACCCTGAAAATGGCAAACACATTATTCTGTTCTGAAATGAGTTTTGCTGCTCTCATTTGATTCGCTTTGCTTACTCTTTTCCTGACACCAAGAAATATTTAATAAGTAAAATCCAAGCAATCACAAAAGGAATGTCTATGTGGAGGCTTTACCACC
Organism: Lagerstroemia speciosa; assembly: GCA_037672795.1. Classification (NCBI taxonomy): domain Eukaryota; kingdom Viridiplantae; phylum Streptophyta; class Magnoliopsida; order Myrtales; family Lythraceae; genus Lagerstroemia; species Lagerstroemia speciosa. The sequence goes on from CM075306.1 coordinate 303,794, forward strand.
CTAATCTTTCAATCAGAGTAGCATGCTAGTGTGTAAAATATCCTAAGCTGCTCAATTTGTTTCCTTTAGTATATGGCTGAAGATTAAGAAATTCTGGAGTTCACCATCTTTTTGGATAGATCTGCTGCATGAAGATGAAGACAAGCAACCTTTTCTGTAAAATCTTGCTCTCAGGGGCCCCTGGCAATGGAAAAAATTAGCCAATATCTTGGTATTTATTATTGCTTGGCATGTTGATTACTGATAACCACTCCCATAATTTATTAGCTGATAACCTTGGACAGAGGACTATGATGAGAGAAGATCTTGGCCCTTGATCATGTCTCCTTTTCCTCCTTGATTGGCTCGTGCTGTTTGTGGGTCCAATCTCTGTGGGCTCACCTCCCATCCCACGATTGGCATTTGGCACGTGCGAAAGTGGCATTTTCAGAATGATATTATTCTTTTTGTGGTTTTTGGTTGTGGCCCCTTTCAATGTTCATAGTTGACAAAGGTTGGCTTGGGTTTGATGATTGATTTGACGAAATTTAACGCCTTGCCGGGAGGTTTATATTTTTGCTCTTGTTAAATGGATCCATTCAGGTAGAGAAAAGGATTTTGTTGTTGGGAGGGGACATGATTTGAACATTTGGGCCAGAGGGGGTTTTGAGGGTGTTCTTGTAATTCTCCCTCCATACAACATCATAGGAACTTGCTCTATTCTCACCCTGTTGGCCTAAAGTGGCAACATACACAAATTGTTGGGTGACACAAGCTTCATATTCAAGGTTATGTGGCTACGTGTCTTGCCCAAAGGGTTACATGATATTCTAAAAGTCCATTTTGTGAAGTTATTGGCTAATTAGATTTTTCTCCCTTTTCATATATTGATTGATTTGGATAGACTAACCAACCAAAAGCGGGATTGCTGCCTTAGTGTATGAGACAGGCGTAGGTTCGAACCGGAAGGAAACGCAATGTTTCATAAGAGTCAAGAGCCCCGCTTTGAAAAACCATTGCCCAGGAAGGCGGTAGAAATGGTATTCTGCTTCTAAGTGTCTAGTGACTTTTTGAATGCCATGCAAAGTCATTGAAAACCCAGGTCTGCCTCTTTCTTTCTCTTTGATGAAGCTGAAGCTCTGCCCTACTTTTGTGCTTTTGAATTATGGGAAATGGCTTTTGTGCTCAAGAAGCAAAATTGGACAGTGAAAATTGTCCACGCAATCATTCTTCAATTTGACCCTTTTTAGGGCCATAACTAATAATGACGTATACACAGCAATAGGTGAATTTGAAACTAAAGAAAAAGGAAAGGAAGGAAAAGAAACTAAGATCAAGAAGCGCAAAGACAAGAACACATGTGAAACTACAGCATCAAGTGCTCCATCATCTTGAGGCATCTCTATGAGAGCTGTATTCAATTTAGGAAGCATGTGGGACCTCCTCTCACTTCGAAGGACGCCATTGTTGAGGGGTCGCCCTCGCCTTTGCTCTGCTTTTTAGCCCCCTTCTCCATCCGTTCCTTTGGATCCAAAACCTTGCCCAGAAAAATGTCCGGCTCTTTTCAGACTGGATCAATTGTAACTTGCAATGGTATGCGACCGTTGTGGGGCTTATGATCGATAACATGTTGGCCTGATTGGTTCGGTCTAAATGAACTGTTCTAGCTTGGATCTCTAGCTTGAAATGGAGCAAACTTTCTCCAAGTGGAAGCTGGATGGAAAAAGTGGCAAGATGGTCCAAGTTAGACAAAAAAGTGAGGCGGACAGCGACACAAGAGCACGCAGCAAAAGCGTCTGTCTGTTTCAATTCACCTGCTGAATTTTCAACTCCTCCATACACATCTTCTGCTGTCTGTTAATTATTTGTGTTTCTAGATATGCACGTGTAGATGACAATGGAAGCAATGTACACCAATCTCCTCCCCACCCCTGCAAGTCAATCCCATCTCATTCATTGTCTTCAGAAATTATTTCAGTTTCTACATCATGTCATCTGTGCCTCTGCATTTTACATGCTGAAAGAGTAAAAAGACATGCATTCTCTGTCTACATATGATGTGGTCTGATGCCCCAAAATTCAAAAGTGGGAAACACGGAGCTCGACATGAACTTATGAAGTACGAGATAATGTCTGTAATGCATTCAGACTGATCGGATCAGAACAGTCCAGATGCATGGGGCCTAATTTACTGTGAATGCATAAAAAGTAATACCAGATAGTGTCCTTTCTTCATGTTCCCTCTTGGTTTTGCTTAAGAATAATGATACCATAATTAATGAATAATTAGTGTTTTTAACCCTCTCGATCTTTTAATATCGTGCTATTAAAAGGAAGTTTAAGGGTCATCTGTTAGAGGACAATTTGCTCCCCAGCTGTCACATCCAAACTAATCACATTTGCTTCACCTAAAGAGAGAAAGCAGCCCGCAGTGAAAAAATAAATATGTATGTATGTGTGTGTGTGTGTGTGTGTGTATCATAGGGTGAAATTTTTAACATCAAAGTTGGATGGACTAATGACCACACCCTGATGTCATAAAAATAGCTTCCCCAGCTAGGCATATGAAAACTGTTGTTAACAGTAAATAGGAAACCGATCAGAAGTATTGCTAGATATTAATCGGTCTTCTGAATAACTGGTAAGATGTTATGGCTCTTGAGCGTCACAAATAAAACCGAACATGCTTCATCTATCATATTTTAGTATGAGGAACCTTCCGGCTTACGTTTTTAAGGACACTTCTCCTTTCAAGTTATGCTTCCCTCTACTTGTCTGTTTCTCCCACTGTCACTCCATTCCATTTGCTCATCTTTAATTCAGATGCGAGGACTGTAAACCTTGCTTGAAATAAACTGTTGTTGCATCATCCTTCGAGTTTAAGTTTTAGAGAAAGACGGTCTAGCATTTATGTCCAAGAATAATTGCACTTGCATCAAGAAGAGAATGTGATTAGATGTCCTCTATAGTGATTATAACTAGAAGAGAAGACAAAAGGTGTTAAAAGATCCACATTTCACACTAGTGACATACCATACCGAGCTTTGGTTTGTGTTTAGGTCTTGTATTGTCTATGGACCACATCATGGAATAGTTGCCTGTAGACCCACCAACCATATCTCAAGTATGGTCTCCCAAAATAATCACCAAAAAAGAGAAAAAAGAAGAGGAGAAGGAGAAAGCCTTAAACTCTGACTTATGCAGCAAACAGCTTTGTTATTTGGATTCACTGGGTTCAGAGACAGAGAGACAGTTGCAGGGGTCAAACAGAATTATGGACTATCAGAACATTATAAATCCTCTATACATCTGTGGCTTCTTCTTGACAAAGCTTGCCTCTCTGTGTCTTGAAGTCCTCAGCGATGTCCTCATGAAGGAGACTCTAAGGTACCTAGCAGGCGTTGCAGGCCCAAGTGGTTATGGCTCCAACTCCACAGCCGAGCAAGTTACCATGGCCTCTTCATCCTGCTCTCTCTTTCCTTCTCAGCTCACTGCCATTGTCACAGGTCAGTAGTAATAACAGTGATAAATATCTCTCTGGCTCTCTTCCTCTATCTATAATTCAAGAAAGCTCTATTAAGCACTTCTTACTTCTTTCTTCCTTGAACTATTTCGTTAATGATGTTGAAATCTGTTCTCCCGCTTACTGCATTCTTCTGTGTAAAAGCATTATCATCTTCGAACTGCCTGTTGTTTTTGGTGTCCACAACTCAATGCACCAACCGCAGGGATCCTCGACTGTAGAAGATAGCCTGGATTTTATAATCTTCCAGGAGTACCAAGTTCATTCTTGACCAAGTCCCACTAATCCTCCTTACTCCCCATTTCCATAAACACCGCATGAATCAGTTCACATGTTGAGCCATCATCAAACAGTTATCAGTCCTTCGCTTCTTCATTCGATTATTTCATTGGATGCCTGGAAAGATAAACAGTTACAAACCCCCCACCCCCCGCGGCAGTTCATCATTACACATATTTGTGGCAAGGTCCTATCGTTTTTTGATCTCTCAGCATCATTTGCCACTGAGGGTGATTTCCAAAACCCAAAGTGCCAACTTAGCATACGTACATTATATAACTCTTGATCTCCAGTGGCTTTCCATAACCCCAGGAGGATTCAGTCTTGTCTCTTGCAAGCATATTATCCTCTTCTGCCAATACCAGATTTTCTGATTATAATTCATTCATTTTTCTTTTATTTACTTCTTCTGTTTTCCTGGCGCTGCAGGGGCAACTTCGGGAATAGGAGCTGAGACAGCAAGAGTGCTAGCAAAGAGAGGGGTCAGAATTGTAATTCCAGCAAGGAATCTAAGGAAGGCTGAGGATGTGAAGGACAGGATTCTGAGGGAATCTCCAAATGCAGACATTACTGTTCTGGAAATTGATCTGAGCTCCTTCACTTCCATAAGAAGATTCTGTGCAGAGTTCCTATCCCTGGACTTGCCCCTTAACATCCTCATGTAAGTAAACAAGAATTCCCGAGTTGGGGTTTACTCTCTCGACGAGTTTGCACTCGACTTTTATTCTTATTTTGCAGTTGAAACCTCTTTGTTCAGAAACAATGCTGGAGTTTTCTCCCAGGAGATGGAGTTTTCAGAGGAGAAAATGGAGATGACATTCGCGACAAATTACTTGGGTAACTAATGACCAGCTGTCTTGTATTTGTTAATGATTTTACATTTCAATTGAAGGAATGTATTGATCAATAATACTGTATTTGATTTGGCAGGGCATTATCTCTTAACACAGATGCTGTTGGATAAGATGATAGAAACAGCAGAAGAATCAGGCATACAGGGAAGGATTATCAATGTTTCTTCAGTGATCCACAGCTGGGTCAAGAAGGAGACTTTCTACTTCAGTCAAATGCTCAACCCGAAAATGTAATTTTCTCCTTATCGAACTGTCACCATATTCCTCATGAGAAGCCTGACACATAAATCCTACTATGATCGTGCAGTTATAATGGGACATGTGCATACGCTCAGTCAAAACTGGCAATGATATTGCATGCCAAGGAAGTGGCAAGACAGCTGAAGGTATGAAATCATTTTTCCCGGAGCTAAATTCAAATTACTAGGAATCGGGTTACCATCTACTTTCCCTATTGGTCCCCGGAGAACTTGTTCTTCCTATTATCCTTGACTCGCCTCTTCCTTGTTGATCTGAATTTTCTTCTGCAGGCAAGGAATGCAAGAGTAACTATCAATGCAGTGCACCCAGGAATCGTGAAGACGGGAATCGTAAGGGCACACAAAGGCTTCATTACAGGTACGATGTTCTAATATATGCAGCAACTCCACATTTAAATGGGATAAAAAGAACAGAAAGAAATGAGCAACCAAACATCTGATTCGTGAAAGATCCTTGCTATGCAGATTCCCTGTATTTCTTAGCATCAAAACTATTGAAGACCATATCACAGGTAAGTCATGGACATGGTCATTTTTTTCCGCTCTAGATTCAGTCTGTTCATCAAGGGAAGGGACAATAAACCATCGGGTTTTGCTTATTGGTGCAGGGAGCATCAACGACATGCTACATGGCTCTGAGCCCTCAGGTGGAAGGAGTGACAGGGAAGTACTTTGCAGACTGTAATGAGACCACTTCCTCAGCCTTGGCAAATGATGAATGCGAAGCAAGAAAGCTATGGGAGCAGACCCACCTGCTGCTTCACAGACAATTGAGCCAATAATTAGAGAGAGAGATTTTTTCCAAACATGTACCGGACAAAACTTAGAACAGACGTAGGATGACAGTATAGCACTTCTTTAGGGGTTGAAGCTTACATGTAAATTAAGTTTCTTCACAAGGGCAAGGGTGGACGTTACAATTACAACAGGAAATCTAATAACGATCGGTTTATGTCATCTCATAATCGAAATAAAATCCCATGATGATTCATTTGTGGACGCTTCATATAATCAGGTGCTCAAACCATGTACAAGCTATAATGGGCCAGTGGATCCATCACTGCGGCCCTGGGATTTCTCCGGGAGGTGTTTTGTGAATGTCCTGGAGATCCTGGGACCACCCCGTACATTGTCCTGGAGAGCCTACAATCACATGATTTTGGGTCACATGAACGTGTGATGGATCAATTGACACGATACCATAATCTTTCTGCTCCGTAATTTTGGAAAAGGGACTGTCATAACTTAAGAGTACTATCAAAGGCCCGGCTCACCCGGTCCTAGTAAAAGGGACCGAACACGGTTGCTTCGTTACAAGAATGCCATTTGTATAACAATGTAGCAGGCTTCCATCAAACTACGTAGCCTCACAGATCTCGATTTAATTGACCCATTTCCAAGGGATAAACAAGAAGAACAGAAAAACCTCTTCCTACTATGGACATCTAACATTTCTCCCAGGACCCCCATAGTAAAAGTATGTTCCCCAGACACTGTTCCTCCCCTGCCTTATGTTGTAACAGTTCGGGTGGTCTGCCAACGACCGGAGGTTCGGTGGAGGTATCAAGTTGTTATCCCAATCCACGACCTGGATGTTCCTGACGTACGAGGCCTTCCCGAAGCCTTCCCAAGCAAAGTGTCCGCTTCCCATCTGCGTGGCTGTGTGGATGCCCCGAGACCTGAAGTTCACGATTTCTCCCCCAAACTGGATCATGTTGGCATGGTTCCTCAAGTGGCTGAATATGAATGCAGGCCAGTACCCGACCAGCAGCCCGGACCCGAATTGCAGCCACCAGTGCCCATGCTTTGGATCCTACATAACATATTCCAAGATCTGTTGAAATGTTTATGTCCTAAATATTCTGGAACACAGGGAGGCCTTGCAAAAACTGAATCATTACCTTCCAGACCATAACTCCAATATCGAATTGCCGGCCATTGTAAGAAGACCTCGGGGAGATAGCTGCACCGACAACAATCCTGCGGTTCGTTTGGACAAACCCGGAGCAGAACAAGTTATAGCATCCGGTTGTTTGGTATGCATCAGTCTGCCAAGATCAATGGATCACAGTTGAACACTTCTTTCAGCCGAAAACCAAGCCGGAAAAATGATACTTACAGTCCAGTAAGTGAAGAACCGTGGACTGTTATCTCCATATAATTCCGGACTGACCTGATCGGACAAATTCCATGATCAACTAATAAAATAGTTATTCAGCAGAACAAAGGGAAGGGGAAACATGGTTGAAATCTCTCAGGACTTGCCTGCCATCCTGCTTCGATGGTGTTAAGATCATTCCCGAACGAACCTGAGATGACCCAAATCTGCGACAGGCTAAACTCGTACCGGTCTGCAACATGTGGGGCCCACACATTTATGCTCGCCCTTGCTCCATAGTATTGGTCTCCGTTGACGAATGCAACTGCATGCTGCAGAATTAACAGCAGTCAATCCGCCGTTCCAGTTGGGAAAGACGAGGAGAAACAATCAATTCTCGGTCTTGCATGTCATGTCAAGTGAAACATCAGAGGCTGTTGTGCTGTATCTTTCATTACTAAATGCTGTGCCCTGTCATGCACTTAAATGTATTAAATATTCTTGATTGCTGTGACAAGAATGGAAGACCAGATTGTTATCTGTAATGGGAGTTGAACATATTTTGATTAGCGGTTAAAAGAGAGACAACAACAAAAAAGACAGTTGTTTCTGTAAATGAATTTCACCTCATGGCCACTGCCTGAGGAATCTCTCCTCACAGCCTTCCATGGTTTTCTCCCGAATCTCCGAATCGAGCTTGCTCTAAGGACATCCTTCTCTGTAGTTCGTCGGATTGGAATGGTTCCTTCTGGGCAAGAATCCCCATTTTTAGCCCAGAGCTGGAAGATCTCAGTGGACTCCTCTGCACTAGCTGAGGACTCATTGACCTTGGGTCTCTCTGGTGGATCCTAGAAATTCACTTTCCGTTATAAGCTCACCTTTGTTAACGTGAAAAATGCAATCTTTCGAACTCGACAATTCAAGAAAGCCAGTGAAGACTTGGAATTTTCGAACTGATGAATGAAGCAAACAGGCAATTTACCAATGGCTTCTGCCCTCTGAGGAGGGGATGGTCGAAAGCAGGTTGAAGATGAGTCTCAACACAGTCTATCAGATCGCCATCAGGGCTCTGCAATCAAAAGAACAAAAAGATTTAGACAAAAACACCTTTCTCGTAATACCCCTTTTCTTTTTTAGTCTGTTAAAAAAAAAAAAGGAACCTGATCACAGGAGAAATCCAACATTGAAGAGACAGAGTAAAGGCGAATGCGTGCCTGGATAGTCTGGACGGATGGCTTGTTAATTTTCCGGAGAAGGTTATGGACTTTCCGCAGCTTCTGCAACTCATCGACTGGCCGCAGAGTCTGGTTGGCCGGCAAGGCGTGGCCGGAAACTGCTGCACTGTTGGAGAGAGGCGATAGCAGAGAAGCAAAGAAAAGGAATATGGCAAACATCCGAGCAGTGTTACTATAAGAAGGTGAAGAAGAAGAAGAAGACAAATTTGAGGAATGTTGTTCAGTTGGGTGTTTGAGAAGTTTTGTGGCTGTTTGTCCTGTTGCTGGATGACCAAGAAACAAACGGAATGAGTCCTTATAGTTCTTCATGGTGGACACCGATAATCAATCTTCATCGTATTAAGAAGAAGACAGAGGACGAAGGGAATAGCAGGGAAGAGAGCCCAGTTGGAAGAACAAGTCACCGCCTCATCGTTTTCACTGCCAGGATGAGGAGGAGGAGAAGAAGAAGAAGAGGAAACTGTCTCCCTCCCTCTCTTTCTTTCTCTTAATGGAGATCCTTGTATTGCGTTCTCTCTGACATGTATTTAGGAGCATTCCTCAGGTGCAAGCATGTTAAGGTAGAACACCGAGGCAGGTATTGAGCTGTACATTTCAAAGTTTTAAGGAAACGTATTAAATGCCTCCCAAAAGAGACATGTTGAATCATAACCGCACGCGTTAGGCCGCGGTGAATGACATCTTATCATCCTTGCTGTCTTTAAAAAGGATTTCTCTTTTTCCATGGCTGGAGCTGTATAGTGTGCATGCAGAAACCGATCCATGAACCATACTTGTCAGCACTCTATCTTCCCTTCTGTGCCTCCTCGTTAGCAGCGAGGGGAGATTTACGATTAATCGAACATGCAATGACTTTCATAGTCTTTGTAAACGAGTGTGCTCTCACTACTGCATATGGTTGCATGTTCTCGACATGTAAGTGAGATTTCATATACCCACATGTAGCCCCTTTCCTCTTGTTCAATTTAGACTCTCACTCACTCTGAACCGTAAAAGGGAAATGCATATACTCATCAGGAAAAGAAAAGTTCAAAATTTGCAGATCGTTTTTCCAACTCATCAGAAATGATGGCGAGCGACCCACGGGGCCGCACTCCTCTTAAAGGTGCCATTAATGATCCATTTCAGGATGCCATGGCCCATTTTCACAGGCAAATTAATTATCTGCAATAATGCTGCTACTAGTAGTAGTAATAATATGAAAAATATGATAATATCTTATTAATAAAGCTAAAGGGCATAACCTAGTTACTGAAACTAGCTGAAAGAAAAAGAAAACATTGATATTGTTCAATTTATCTGATATATTTATAATTAATATAAATGTGTGAATATTATATAACGAGATAGTTGAATCGTCACTATCACTTTCATTCTTTAATTCAACAAAAAATAGTAGAAAGAGCACCACCAATAATTATTTTTTTAATCGATGAGAAACTGGACAATAGTAATAACAATTAGGTTATCTGCTATATAATATTCAAATTTTCATCGATAATTAATTAATTTATTGTATATTGGTTTCTAATAATAGGTGCATAAGCCTCTGGATTTCAGGTGCTTATATTAGTCTAATTGGTTCGAAATGAGACCTATAATTTGAATGGATCAAGCAGCATCATCTAGCAACTTAATATCATGGATGACAAGGTTTAGATGATAAAAGAGTAAGGAGAAGAGAGGATTAAATGCTCAAATTCACTAGTGATAAATCAAATTTAAGATTTTTGTAATCTCTAATTCAAGATATTAAATCAAACCTTCCTAATTATTCCTTTTTTTTAATTAAACCATCCTAAATAACCAAAACAAATCCTAACTTTCCTACTGCTCATCACCCACTATGTATTTTTGTACATATCACCCTTCTCAACCAAAAAAAAAAGTGTAAGCTGGTTATTAGGATAATATTGTGTTTTTTCATCAACTAAGATTTGGAATTCGAATTTTATAAATGGAAAAAATTCAAATAAATTACAAGTAGACTTGCTCGTTTATGGATTAACCAAAACCACAGTTTCTAAATACCGAAAAAAATACATGTCCTATTTATGTCATTATAATTCCTAGATAGGTAGATAGCTACAGTAACCTTCTGGTGGTGACTGAACCTTGAAAGTTCCCTTAGACATGCTCTGTGCCTACATTGGAATATAAAGTTTTCATGGGCCCTTTTGGCATAATTTACACTTTTCCTTTTTCTAGGTCCTGTGCGAAATAAATAAATAAATAAAAGTTGCTTGCCACTACCAAGAACTTTAGTGTAAATTTCAATCATACCCCTCCTCTTCTTCCTTTTCACAGGGGGGAACCGCTAACCACTTCTGCTCCAAAATTGAAAGCACTCACTGTCAAGGTCCATCCCCCCAATTTAAAAGCTGATGACACAGCTGTGGTATTAACTGTGAGACTAAATCTCCATGGCCCCCATATTAAGAGCTGGCCTCATATAACTCGACCCGGGGTCCATATTCTCATTTCCAACATTGCAATTAGTTTCCATCTTAAATTCTGCAACTGTTTGATGCAGTCAGTGGTTGTTATGGGTCTTCAAATCAGGACTTATTCAATTCAGTAGGGACTGCATCAACCAGACACACAGGTTCATTGAGTTTAAACCTTAATCCCATTTTTAAATTCTGCAGTAGCAATAGCCATCGAGTCCTGCAGACAGCATAAGATATTATCTCTCTTGCAGCAATGACATCGGATCAAGAAGAACATTCTCTAGAACTCTTTGGAAGCTCTTCTTCTCCTGTGGTATATGCCAACAGTCGAAGAACGACACTTATTCAGTGGCCATTAGTTTCTGAACATTTATTCTGCTCTTGTTCCCACCTAGAGGGATGGATCTGATACTGATGTCAAGAGTCGAACTCTTGCCATCACTCAAGAATGTACATCGATATGCAGCTGTGTTCAACTTTCTTTTCAGAAAGAAAAGGTCGGTGTTGTTTTTGAAAAGCTCTCCATGGTGTAAGAGATGTAGACAGAAGACAAACATATGTGATGAGGATTATTGCCACCTCCAAGTCACTGAGGACTTACTTTTTCTTTAAAGAGAATTTTCGAATTTCAATGTGACGAAAGTGAATAACGTGTCAGGAGATTTTCGAATACGATTCTCTGCGCACCACGATTTATCAGCTCCTAGAAAAGTTACAGGAAGATAGATTCTCAAACAAGCAAACAATTTCCAAATTCTGCCAAAGTTGGAGCAGAAAAGAGGAAAGAAAGAGGGGAACATCTTCACATTCTCTTCTACATTCTTTGGAGCATATCAGCCAAAGCGAAAGGGATGGTATAGCTAATTTTCCTCAGAGTAATCTTATAAACTATTTCCTTAGTATACTTCCATGAATGAATAGGTTGTTTGGGAAAATGTCGTCTTCACGGAGGGAATTTGCCAGAGGCACAGGAGAGGCCTCCGGCAGGGGGATAGTTCAGAGAATGGTAAGCCTGCCCCGGACTATGATAGGAGAATTCTCGAGAGCAATGGGTCATGGGATGGACTTGATGGGAATAGGGACTAGAAGACACCAATCTATCCCAATAAACTTCCCTGCTCATTCCCCTCAGGAACATCCGATTCCAGTCCCAGAGGAATGGACATTCCTCACCACTTTCGAGCAGCAATATGGATCCAGTCATCCCTTCTTCTATGCTTGCCGACTTACTGAGGCACTGAAGCTAGCGGAGCAAGACAAGAAGTTCCTGTTCCTTTACCTACACCTGAAGGACCACCCTTTCACTCCCTCCTTCTGCAGAGAGACTCTATGCTTTGAGCTCGTGGTGCAGTTCCTTGATGCAAATTTCATTTGCTGGGGAGGACTCGCTGATCGAGGAGAAGGTTCACAAATGGCAGCAACTTTGCAGCCAGGAAGCTTCCCATTCTGTGCGCTGGTAGCTCCTGCTCCAGGGAGTTCTATAGCCGTTCTCCGACAGGTCCGTCTGAAATAACTGTTGAATAATGCCTGCAAAGCAACAAAACAGCTCCTGTAACTATTTAACGGCCTTAAAACTTTAGGAAAAGACTACACTATTGTTGACGTTGCCAGCTTAAACTCCATGGTGGACCAGTCATTCAAAACGTGATAGGCTATCTGCTCTAGTTCCACAAATCAGCCAATTAACAATGCGGGGGATTTGGCAAGTGGAGGCTCCTATAAGATAAGTTAAATTTTTATGTTGGCTGTGATTAGGTTGAAGGTCCGATCTCGCCTTTCGAGTTGGTTGAGATACTTCAGAGGACAGTGGAGGACCAAGGACCAGCATTTGGCCTTGGAAGCAGCAGGATTGAGCGAGAAGAGAAGATAAGAGCCGATCGCCGGATCAGAGAGGAGCAAGATGCTGCATACCTTGCAGCTCTTCAAATTGACAAGGTAAGAATAAACATAGCTAATATCGGCTGACGAAATTGAGACTGAGTGACTGACATTTCCTTTTCTGTGCTAGGATAAGGAGTTGAAGAAAAGCTCACAAACCAAAGATATAGGTCAGAAGCCGGTGGAAGCATCACGGAAACACTTTGAGAAACAAAGAGAGATTCGAACTAGTATGGATTCTCACAGAAAAGTCCTTGCACCTCAAGGAAAGAATTCACAGACTACCCAGGTACAGCATTTTGTGTCCAGGCTACACTTTTATGAATATTACTAAATATTATTCTACAGCTGCTGCTTATTTGGATTATCCAAAATTTTCAGATACTGATAAGATTTCCAAACGGAGAGAAAAGAGAGCACAGCTTCTTGTGCTCTGATGACCTCCAATCAGTCTACAGATACATTGATTCATTAGGCCTCTCCGGGATCGGAAGTTACAGACTGGTCTCGAACTTTCCTCGAAAAATATACGGAGCGGATCAAATGGGAATGACTCTTAGAGATGCTGGTCTTTATCCTAGAGCTAGCCTCTTCCTGGAGCCCCTTTAGGTACTTAGTTTGTATGCACAGATGAGCACTAAGATGTGTCGTTGTAAACCTAATGCAACTGTTCGAGCTACCACGTTTTGAAAGATTTCCTAGAGAACTGTCATCTAACATGGTTCGATGTGCTTTTAATTTTTTTTTTTCCGGGTAAGTGATGTGCTTGGTTTCTGTACACATGATCTTCGAAAATACTGATCTAGTACCTTAAAGCCTGGCAAATTGTAGTATGGCGATCATTGGAGGATAAATTGTCATGTTGGACTTCCTCGTCGAACACGGTAACCATTCAACTTGACGTTTTAAGACATACCCAGAACAGTGTTAGATCCTCCGAGTCACCAGTGATGCCCCGTACTGTAATTAAGACATTAGATGATGTTTATTACACGGGAGCATTAGTACTAAAAAACACCCACTTAGAAGCAACGATCTTATTCCCAGGTCAAGGTTGATTTGATGGAACAGATATTTGAATACTGGACCGAGCTTCGGGCCTTCGGCTAAGTTAACAGATATTTCATGGATCAGTGCACTAATTGGGACAGAAAAGTGCTCTGCAACATCAGAGGGAATAAAGAAAAAGAACGAAGAAGCGACCCTTTTCTCGCCCTCTTTCTAGTCGAAACCCATGACCTTAGATTTTCTAAGCCACCCAGTATACTCCCACCAGTTTCCTTACGAGCACGTGGTGCTTTCTTTCCTTCAAGAATGGCAGTTAGAGCTGGTTCCTACTCCGTTTCTTGTGTCGGTTCATTTGGTTCTTCTCCCGTCAGGCCGTGGAACTTCCTGGTAATTTTCTTTCTTCTTTTCCCTTTCTGCTGAAGTTTATGTTATGAGGTTTATCTGAGCAGCACACTGGGTGGCTCCTTCTGGGGGGGAGGCTGTTAGGTTGTTTAGGCTTTTAGATTAAGCTCACTCGTAATTTACATGAATTGGACATGATGAAGAAAAATATATAGTGCTTGAGGGGCAACATCAAGAGACTTCTTTAGGTTGTTTAGGTGATGTTTAATGCAAAATGGGAATGAAAACATCGATTGGCATCTTGGGTGGCTGAAGGGTCATGGCAATTTCCATTTTTCAGGGCCAGGCAGGAGGATGGTTGAAATTCTAGGTAGAGGAGCTCCAAAGATCTAGATTTGATGATAATTAGCTGATGTTCTCTGCTAGATAAGTTTCCTTCAGGTTGTGCCGGAGAAAGTAAATAATCAAAATTCCAGACACTGGTCTTTCTATCCCTTGGAAGCATATAATCTGCTCCCTTCAATTTTCATTATTTTTTCATGACGATTCTGGGTCCCATTTTCTTCTCTGATCCTTATTCTTTAATGTCCAGTTAAGGTTATTAGGAGGCCATATCTAATTCGGCGATATTGTTGCCAATTGAGTCAGTGATGCCAAAGGTAGATTCAGAACCTAAAATACATAAGGAAATTCCTAAAGTTTGTGTAGACATATGTTATGAGAGATGACAATTCTTTATCTTCAATGAGGCTTTTGTCGTTAATGTTTTTTTGAAGTTTAAGCTTTCAGATTTTCTTTCCCTATCAGATGAATGAGTGCCAGTTTAGTTTTGAATTTTTTTAGTAACCGCTAAACTCTTAATTGTTATTATACAGTCAAGTTTTACCATTTCATTAAGGGAATTCGGAAAAGGAAGAGTATATTCCCTATGGTGAGGAGTACCCTCTCTGTAGTTCCAGGAGAAGAGCCACAAACTGATGAGCTTGAATTTGATGCTTCTAAGCAGAAAAGCTTCCTACCCGATTCTGATTATTCCCTTCCTTCAAGCAATCCACATGGCCTGTTTGAGGGAGAAGGTGGAAGACCGGGCTTTATATCATCCTATAATTGGCCATACAGGAGAAAATCAAGTTCTTACTTATTACCCACAGAAGAATCAGAACCTGCAGCATTTCCTTGGTAAGACTGCATCTGACCTCCTTCATGCAGTCTTCACTTTATCTCGACAAAACACTCTACAGTATTTGAAAACTCCCTGCTAGCACGTGACTGAGCCAAGTTCTTGGTATCTTGTACCTAGATTGGATTATTACTTTCTTTGACATCCTTGCCCAAAAATTGTCACAGGGATGGATTGGTTGGACGTGGAACTAGCTAAGTTTTTGGTTCCTCTTGTCTTTCTTATTTCCAGGATATACTTTTCTATTTCCTTATCTGATACAATCCATCATTTGCAGATTTCCTGATATTGTTCGTCACTGAAGCTCTTTTATACTGTGGGATTGCAATCTTTCTTTTGATTATTGACCATGCGAGGAGCTATGTAGCATTTAATGGACGCAATGCTCACCGACATGTTTCTCCATTCGGGCAGCGAATTTCTTCTGTTGCTACCTCCTACTTTCCTTCTAATCCCTATGGTGATCATGGGCTCTGTGAGGCATGTACAGGCCGTGCAGCTTTTGCAGCTCTTGCTCCGTATCTAGTTGGATTTTTTGTACAATTTGCATTCGAGCAGTTTGGTACAAAAGATCACATTCACTGGCGATGATTACAATCATATTGCAGGTAGGTGAAGTCACGGTCTACTTGTGTATGGTTGCTGACATGGCCATGAATCTAGATAGGTTGGAATTGGATCTGTTCTTGCTCTTCTTTATTTTTGTGTCAATGATTTGGTCTGAGTTGCACGAACTCTACTCCCTTAAAACCATGGATTTGGATAGGTCTGGGCCTGTGGGAACTAAGCACAGGTAGTTAGCGTATCACTCCAACTTGAGATGTGTGACAGTGCCACAGTTCACTATTTTAACCATTTAGACCTCCATTTACAATCATGGGTTAGGATTGGAATCTCAATTGAAAGAACAGGAAATGAAATTGCCTGGAGTCTTTACAATTATATTCTCCACTTTTGCTTGACAGATTCATAGGTTTCACCAACTTAATTGAGTGGTTCAGCTGGTGACAGTTCTTTTATTTACTGTTAGAGAGCAGTGATGACTTCACCTGACTTGGCAATAAGCGGTTCTTCGGGAACTCCTGAATGTCCTTCAGTTTCTCGAGCTTCCTCATGAGATTCTTCCCTTCCACCAGACTGCACACAGCAACTGAAATGGAAGCAGCAGTGGATTCTCAGTTCATCAAGTGTATTTTCCTTCTCTTGAATACCTGAAAATAGTTTCACTTAACAGCCTTTGAGAAATTCTTGGTGCATTTTCTGTTACAACCTTGCAATGAAATTCTTTCCCTAGATTCCTAGAAGCACTGATACCTGTATTGTACATTATAATTCCTGGTAGAAAGATCAGCATGCTGTATAAAAGTGCAGGAGGTATCAATCCCTTATCCTTTCTGTAGCTCATATTCTACATAAGGGGAGAAATTTTACAGTGGACTATCTTGTCTTTCCTAGATTTTCTGAGTTCGAACAGTGATATTTAATCCTCGAACCAACTGGGCTTGAATTTGATGGCTTTATTTGGGTCAACTTGAACTAGTGCTGGTCCATTTTGTGTTAGTTGTACCACTGTAACGTGACATTTGACCTCAGAAACAGAGCCATTATCTATTAGCCTACACCAATGCATTCCTTCAATGTAAGGGTACACACACTCTCTCTCTTCCCTTTAGTTAGATGTCCAAAGTATAGTCCTGCTAGTGAACAATACAGCTGGTCCATGCGATCTCATGTTTGACTCTGAATCTTCTGAACCATTTCCTGTGGTACTGTGCACAAACACAAGCTCAGTCCTTGCTTAAAACATGGAAGTTGGTTCAGTTGCCTGTAGTCAAATCGATCCAAGCCTCATTGGAATTTAAAATAAAAGTCCTAATTTCTGGATGAGATCCTGTGGCGACAAAGTCAACACCTTAGTAGGTCCTCATTGAGGAGTCATAACCAATCAGAGCCTGATGATTAAAAACACAGATTATCAAGTCAAACCTAATTAATGTGTCAGATTGCTCAATCCATTCGTGGTTTGGTCCAGGATTCTCTTGACTGGTCCATCTATCTACTCAATGACATTTAAAAGCATTGAAGTGCCACATTTGTACAACCAGAAGTCAAAGAATGAATGAATAAAATAAATAAATAAGTAAATAAAACAACTTGATTCTTTCTCTCCCCTTAATGAACTGCAGAATCTCTTTGCTGCAACCAGCATGTTTCTTCTGCTGCTGACTGGAACGGGTTAACATAACAAGAATTCATTAAGTCTCGGCAAACTTACTTTTCTGTACTTATCGGAAAATATGTATAGGAGCCATTCTTTCTTATATGTATTCTGTACTGTCATTGACTCAATTCATCTCAGTGGGCTCTCCCTAGTTAAATATTCATTGTCTTCAATCATGTACCTTCTCCTTTGGCAGCACTTCCTTTGTATGTTGTCTCTAATCTCACCATTTCAAACTTAACACTCTTCTTTATTCTGTCTTTTGATTCTGCAAGTCCTACAAGTTCGGTGATAACGTGTTCCTTTGCTATGAAAAAGATGCAAAAAAGACCTCTCTTCATGTACAGCTGAAGTTTCAATAGGCAAGAGATATCAGTCGGAAAGTTCAGCAGCAAGTGATATAAATATTATAATTGAGAACTTTAATTTCTTTCCTTCTGTCCGCTGATATGTTTGATGAGACAAAATCCTGGTAAAGGTGAAGTCTAAAGCAGCTTCACTGAAAACTAAGCGGAGAAGAAAAGGAATATTTCAAATCAACCCAAGTTACCCCATCAAGGAGTATCGGCTCGTGATTGTGTCCCATTTGTCCTCTTCTGTTTACTCATTGCTAAAAAGATTCCTCTCCTAGACATCTCATCAAATCTGTAAAACCAAACTCTCACATGGTCTTGGATCTTTGCTGGGCTTTTGATCGAAATAATGTTTTATTCCTAATTGGTCATCTTTGCGGGGAGACATAGTGTGGGGTGTGGTTATGCTTCCTATGTTTTCTTCCTGTATTTTAATCGGGGTATTAGGTAGTATTGGTTGCAAGAATTATTGTCCTGATCCCGCAAAGTCTGCAAGTGGTTTGATATATTCGATTGGTTTTAATTGGAGACCTGTGTGAAGAATGCGCTGGAATGAACAGTCTGACATGCATCGAACAAGTTCTGGGGTGCTCTTCATCACCTTCTTTTATTGTCAAATAACTTAATGGATTTTTACCTGATTAGTGGGCAATCCTTGAAGTCAATTGCTCTTTTGGAACTATTCTGCTTATTCAGATAGAATTTTTGCCGACATGACAGTCTGCCTAAATTCTTGAATTACCGTTGAGTTGACATCAATATGAATACCTCCTGCTAGACGAGCTCACCTCAAAATTGTTAAGTCATGTTATCGTGTATGAAATTTCTACATACGATCCTGCAGATCTTTAATGCATTCTTGAAGCTTGTAAAAGAAACTAGTTATATATGCATGTATACATCAAATTCAGTGTAAAGTGAGGAGATCTTCAGAACTTGTCGAATTGTCCAGTGCGTAGACTGAAATGGGCGCCCTCCCTCTTTAAACTTTTTGTGCTCTTTTATATGAAATTGCCCGTTACAACAACTTATTCATATCCCCACAAGTCATGCCCATTCTGACAAGCTTTTATATAACATTTGCTGCAATTTTCCACCATTGCCTTGATAAGAAAAAGTTGAGGGGAAAAGGAAAAGAACTTCCATTCCATGCCCTTTTAAACAAAAAGTTGACCATTCAGAAAAATGCGTGATTAGAAAGGTTTAATCATGTGTTGGCAGATTAGCAATGTTTACTTCATCACCAATCGCTTAGTCAAGCCTAAGTTGAGTACGAGTAGAACTATATAAACTCTCAGCTCCCTAAACATTTTGCCATCTCTCTCTTTCTCTGCATCTCTCTCTCTATATCTCCAAAATTCCCTCGTATTTTCACTGCTTCCTTAAGTTTCCTGTTTTTGTTCGCTCATTTCATTCACCATGGAATCTGACTTCTCAGAGACAGATGCTGATTCAGTCGAATATAGTATATGATGCTTGAGAGCTGAGTGGAGCTGCCTTACAATAATTGCGTGTCCTGATATGAATATCACTCGAAAGATTCGTTCTGTTCTGTTTTTCGTTACAACTGCTGCTCTTCTCCATGTTTCTGTTGGAGATAATGCAACAGAATCCTACTGGCTTCTGAGGATTAAGTCGGAACTGTCTGATCCTTCAGGGTTTCTCCAGAATTGGTCGCCAGAATTTCCCATCTGCAGCTGGAATGGACTTACATGTTCAGTCTATGGAGTCCATGTTGTTGGGGTGAACCTCTCGGGATTCGGAGTCTCAGGTTCAATCTCCCGTGATTTCTCCCAGCTTCATTGGCTTGAAATGCTGGACTTGTCTTCAAATTCTCTCACCGGGTCCATCCCTGCTGATCTTGGGAATCTTCAGAATCTCAATTCACTGCTCCTCTACTCCAACTCTCTCTCCGGTGAGATTCCCAAGGAGATAGGCTTGCTGAAGATCCTGCAGATACTTCGAATAGGTGACAACCTGTTAGCAGGTGGAATTATACCAGAGATTGGGAAGTTGACAGAGTTGAGAGTTCTTGGTCTTGCATACTGCCAGTTCAGTGGGACAATTCCAGCTGATATTGGTAACTTGAAGAAGTTGACTTCTCTCAACCTGCAGAGGAACCACCTCACTGGTCGAATTCCTGAAGAGATCGGAGGCCTCAAATCTCTGCAGAACTTTGCAGCTTCAAACAACTTGCTTGAAGGAAGCATTCCTTCTTCACTGGGACTCTTGGAGTCTCTGCAAATCCTGAATTTGGCAAATAACAGCCTATCCGGGATCATTCCAATTGAGCTTGGTCACCTCTCTAATTTGTTGTACTTAAATCTTCTTGGCAACAGACTTTCCGGCGGAATCCCCCAGGAGCTGAACCAGCTGGGTCAGCTTCAGAAGCTTGACTTGTCGAAAAACAGCCTGTCAGGACCAGTACAACTCCTCTGCAGCCAGTTGAAGAACCTCAAAGTTCTGGTCCTGTCTGTTAATGTTCTTACTGGTGGAATACTTGACAATTTCTGTTCTGCTGAGTCAAGCTTGGAACTCCTATTCATGTCCCGTAACAAACTCTCAGGGATGTTTCCTCTGGAATTGCTGAGATGTTCCTCACTTCAACAGCTTGATATTTCCGATAACAGCTTCGAGGGTGTCATTCCAGCTAGTATTAATAAGCTGAATAACCTCACCGATCTCTTACTCAACAATAACAGCTTCAGTGGATCGATTCCCCCGGAAATAGGGGACATGAGCAATCTTGAGAATCTCTATCTCTTCGCTAACAGGTTCACAGGAGGAATTCCGAGTGAGCTCGGTAAGTTACATAAGCTCAGTGCCATCTACCTCTATGACAATCAGATGTCGGGAAATATCCCAAGAGAGTTGACCAACTGCAGGAGCCTAACAGAAATTGATTTCTTCGGGAACCACTTCAGTGGGTCCATCATGCCTACGATTGGGAATCTCAAGCTCCTTACTGTGCTTCAGTTGAGGCAGAATGATCTGTCAGGCCCGGTGCCACCGAGCTTGGGCTACTGTAAGAGCCTCAAGCTATTGGCTTTAGCCGATAACAAGCTGTCCGGGACACTGCCTCTCACGTTTAAGTTCCTTTCCCAGCTCAGCACCATCACACTCTATAACAATTCCTTCCAGGGCCAGCTTCCTGAGTCTCTCTTCCTTCTCAAGAACCTCAAGATCATCAATTTCTCCCACAACAAGTTCAGTGGGTCGATGCATCCTCTCTTGGGCTCGAGCTCATTGACTGCTCTGGACTTGACAAATAACAGCTTCTCAGGCCCCATTCCCTCAGAGCTGTCCATGTCCATAAACTTACGCCGTCTCCGCCTCGCACACAATCAGCTCTCAGGTGAAATTCCTCCACAGTTGGGTCAACTCAAGGAGCTCAACTTCCTCGACTTGTCTTTCAACAAGCTCACAGGAGAAGTCCCCCATCAGCTCTCAAACTGCACGAAGCTCGAGCATATCCTGCTGGGCAGTAACAGGTTTACCGGAATGATTCCTCTGTGGTTAGGTGCCTTAGGAGAACTCGGGGAGCTGGATCTCTCATCCAACAGCTTCCAAGGAACGATACCTCGAGAGATAGGGAGCTGTTCGAAGCTCCTCAAGCTCTCTCTGCAAAGCAATGGCATATCAGGAGAGATTCCTTCGGAGGTGGGAAACCTGGGCGCTCTCAATGTCCTCGACTTGCGGAAGAATAACCTCTCCGGCACAATCCCTGCAGCAATCCAGCAGTGCAGGAAGCTCTTCGAACTGAGGCTATCAGAAAACAACCTGACAGGCCCAATCCCACTAGAGCTGGGGAGGCTGAGTGAGCTCCAAGTAATCCTTGATCTGAGCAGGAACTCCTTGTCCAGTGAAATCCCATCGTCCCTAGGGAACCTGATGAAGCTAGAGAGGCTGAACCTGTCCTCCAATCAGTTCTCAGGACAGGTCCCAGCATCTCTAGGAAAACTGACAAGCCTGCACATGCTGAACCTGTCAGGGAACCACCTCCAGGGACAGCTTCCTAGGACCTTCTCAGGGTTCCCGGTCAGCTCCTTCCTAGGAAATGAGAGACTGTGTGGGCCGCCACTAGGAGCATGTCCCTCGTCCCTGACCCAGAAGAAAGTGCTCTCAAACAGCGAAGTCACTGGGATCATAGTGGGGATTGTCTTCATCTCCACAGTCATCTGCCTTGTCCTGCTCTACATCATGCTCAGGATCTGGTCCAATTGGAGGAGAGTCTCCATTTCGAGCTCTGACAATGGAAATGGAGCTGAGCATAAGAGGGAAGAGATTTGGGCGATTGGAGATGATGAGATATATGATAAGAGGAGGAGGAATGGTGATTACTGGAAGGTGAACTCAATCATGGTACCTTCCAGAGATAATAAGAATTCATCCACTAATACTTGCATTTTCGAGCTCAAAGTTGACTCGCAGAGCTTAGACACTACTCTGGCATAATAGTCCCTTCTAGTGCAAATTTTGTCCCTTTTTCCCCTTTTCAGTTGGGTCTTTATTTCGATCTCTCTCTTGATTCATTGTCTTACTTCTTATTGAGACATTGATATGTATGATGAAACCACCATATAGAGACACGAGGTATCTTCTACCTTTTTATCAGGCAATCAAGAGAACAGAAAGACATAAGATGGTCGATCTATAAGCCATTCCTCTTGAGGCTAAAGCTGAAATGGACTAAATGGTAAAAATGGAATAACAATTCAAGTTTTCTCCGCCCATTCTCTAGTCAGGTCGAATTTCATCCTCCCTCCAACACAATATTCCAAGTGAATGAACTCGAGCCCTGCATCAAGATCTTATAGTCTCCATCAAGCAAGGTTCCCGTGCAATGATACCACAAGATGAGCGTTGACATCAAACAGTCCAGTTAATCCACAAGTACTACTCCAAATTATCATCATCGATACCATCCTTGAAGATCATGAGATGACAACACTCTCATGGATATAAAGTTCTCAAGCTTCACTTAGATGCCAAAGGAACAACTCAAGTTAACCGTCTACTGTCAGGTCGACTAGACTAGAAACAAGTACAGTATGTACATTAATATAAACTAGAGGTAACGCTCATGGATCTTGACATTCATCGGGGGATTTACTGTCAACATTGTTTCCTTTGGCTGGGCACTTTTGTCTTGCCTTTCTACCTGCAATATGTCGGAAAAGAGATCATGTCTTGGAGGTTGAGGTCATGTTCTTTTTGCAATGGCACCTAAGAACACAAAGAAACAGCAGCAGCCACTTGATCTTTTTTTACCAGTAGATTGATGAGTGGCGATATGAGTAAGAATTGAGCCAACATCTCTTAATTCCAAGCTAAAAATGATGTAACTGCAATGATACTTCTTCTCACTATTGGAGTCAAAATAAGAA
The DNA here is from genome assembly GCA_037672795.1 of Lagerstroemia speciosa. NCBI lineage: Eukaryota > Viridiplantae > Streptophyta > Magnoliopsida > Myrtales > Lythraceae > Lagerstroemia > Lagerstroemia speciosa. The sequence continues at coordinate 326,841 of CM075306.1, forward strand.
GACAAAAAATTCAGGGGCATTGATATAGGGTTCATTAAATTTGGAACAGAAAATGATGGTTCGTATACAATGACATATACAGTGGATCCCGCCCTCCTTCCAATATATGGCATGCATGCATTAACTTCAGTCAATCATATTGAATTTCACATATGACATGACACCGTTGATGTTTCCATTACCTCGTGAACACAATCTCTCTTTCTTTCCTGGCCATATGCTGCTCATCGAATAATCTGCGATGAATAAAACAACCACCAACCATAACATTAAGGTGTAGTGCAGTTATCTCGAGTTTTCACCATTTTTGAGACAAATATGATCTCCGAGAAACTTTCACATTGCTAATTTCCTATTTTTACTTATTATTTTCGGAAAGAATAAGAGGAAATTATTGAGAACGAATGCATGTGGACAGCTCGAAGAGTGGTGAAGCTTCGCTTCATTATATATCATGTATGGGGTGGGGGCCATATTCCCTTAGCTGGAGATGGATAGAACATGGGGTCGTTGGTTCAGAATCTCTGCTTGAGCCATAGCCTGCACCATTTAAAAAACACTTGTTTTCTTGTCCAATGATAATCACAAAATGTCAGTAAATAAACCTCAATTTTCCCACCTTGAAAGACCCTCGCGGCACCCATTCATCCGATTCATATCCTTTAAACTAAAGAGTGAATTGTTAAAGTTACGTATATTTACCAGTAAGGGAATTATTGTATTGATTAGCTAACCAAAATACAGTGTTCGTGTTATGCTTCTAATAAGCAGCATTCGAAAGTTCGTTTCCAAGCATTGCAACATGAGTTCCGTGTTTATCGATTGAAGGAGAGAAAAAGTTCACGGAATGGAACCATGCCCCCGGCAAGGAAACAAGAAGTGACAGGCATGACAATTAGAAGTGGGTGCCAACTAACATTACATTGGAAGGAAATTAAATTCTGTCCAGCGTATAACGAGAATTGAGTCAAAATTGGGTATTTTTTTAAAAATAATTCGTGAAAAATGGTTCATTTGAAAATAATTACGAAAGTAGTGATTTAAAATTGCATCTTGAAGATGCGGTTCTGTTTATATTTTGCTGGGAACCGCATCTTGAAGATGCGGCTCCCTCTTCGTTTTTTTTTTTTTAACGAGCAGCGGAGATAAGATTAATTAAATATTTAATGTGTAATATATAACGAATTCGTTTCAAAAATTTATGTCAGATCTTTATATATAAAAATTTTTATAAAATTTTAAGAGTAAATTTTATAAGTATGAATACTTAAATGATAATTTATATAACGAATTCTTGTATATCATAATACCTACTAAAGATTTAATAAGCGGAAGGCTTTCACGTAACTTTTCAACGTATAACACATAAAAATTCGTTATATAAATTACTATTTACATATTAATACTTATAAAATTTACTATTAAAATTTTACAAAAATTTTACACATGTAAATATTTGACAAAGATTTACAAAACAAGCTCGTAGTAAAATTAATGTGTAATATATAACGGGCTTATTTTATAAATCTTTATCAGATTTTTACATGTGTAAATTTTTTTTAAAATTTTAATATTAAATTTTATAAGTATTAATATGTAAATAGTAATTTATACACGAATTCTGATGTGTTACACGTTAAAAAATTACGTGAAAGGTTTCAACTTATTGAAATTTTTAGTAGGTATTATGATATATAAAAATTCGTTGTATAAATTATCATTTAAGTATTCATACTTATAAAATTTACTCTTATAATTTTATAAAAATTTATATATATAAAGATCTGATATAAATTTTTAAAACGAATTTGTTATATATTACACATTAAATATTTAATTAATCTTTTATCTGCTGTCCGAAGAGGAGGAAAAAAAAAAAGAGGGAGCTGCATCTTCAAGATGCGGTTCCCAGCAAAACATAAATAGAAGATACAGATGCGGTTCATTAAATTTTAAAACCGCATCTACAAGATACGGTTTTAAATCACTATTTTTGTAATTATTTTCAAATGAACCATTTTTCACGAATTATTTTTAAAAAATACCCTATTTTGACTCAATTCTCAGTGTATAACCGGCGAGCGAGAAAGCCCCTCTGCTACATTGAATTAAGTTCTAGTCGAATCATAATGCAAACAAACGTAAACGTTAGTGACGAGAGAATCTCTCTCTCTTACAATCCTATCTATCTAACCTGAAGTCTGCTTGTCCAGCAAATTCAGTCTGATGTCCACTATCCTGAAGCGAAGATCTTCACTCACTGTCACAGAAAAATGTGTTGCAATGATTCGCATTTGTAGTCTCACACTGAGCTCCTCTACTCATGCCGTCACTATCTCACCTCTATTATCATCATCATCTCACTCCTCTAATCCTGTTGCCCCTCTCTTCTCTATCCCACCACTCATCAGCTGCGCCCTTCTTTTTTCTTGCTCATTAACATGTCTCTGATTCTCTCACCATAGCTTCTTCTTCTATCACCCTCTCGACCTCTGCCCTCAACTTCTGAGGCTTATTCGCGGATGGGTTTGCTCCGAGCTTCACGGCTCTGGTTTCTTTGTGGGGTCTTTTCGCTCTCCCTGTGCCTGATGATGGTGCCCTTCTGCAGAAGTTCTGGTGTGCGTGTGGGGTTTTCCGGGACCCCTCTTGCAGTTTCGCGTAACACGACAGCTGCATTCTCGTTTGAAGCGTATGTAGAGGAGAATGCTGCCAAGCCTTGCTCAGACTGCAGCTTCAGTTGCAAGGTCCTTTCATTCATCAGTTCTATAATTTTGCTTAATTATCCCACATGCATGCTGCTGAAGTTGGGTTTGCTTTTGCTTTAGTTACCTTTTTCTATCTGTTCGCATGGAACAAGAATTTCGATATCTATCTCTTCGGACCCAAAGGTTTGCAACTTTTTGCTTCTATCTGTTACGTGCCAACTCCAGAATTCATATCCTTGTTTATCCCTGCAACAAACACCCTCTTTCCGTCACAGCTATCCAAGCCCAATAGCAGTTCATCTGCCACATAGTCGTTCCCCTGCATTTCTTCAGTTGAAACTCCTACAGATTGAATCACATATTAGCACTCTTCCATCAGCTAGAGAGACTAATCTTCTTGGCATGGCAGCACAACCATGTTGAAGCTTCCTGGCCAAGAACTTGTGGGTGCTTCCTGAATCTATTAGTATGTGTACACCGTAGCCATTTTTTGAACACTCCAATGAACTTTGAAGTCCATATAATACAAGAAATGAGAACTCAGGGGAGTAGTTTTCAACGGTCTCCACTCCTTGATCGGAGTCATCCCCTTCTCCTACATCGTCCACTAGAATCATGAAGACCTGTTTCTTCAGGCATTTGTGGCCTTGACTGAACTTATCCTCACACCAAAATCTGTCCTGACTGTATCACTATGTGGGCAGTTTCCCAACTTTCCTAATTTTATCATCACAGGTTAATATTGGAAGTTTCATACTATTGGCACTATCTTTATTTTAGTAAATTAATGATTTTCTATTGAGAGGGGGGGCTTTGATGCATGGCATCACAATTGACTCGTGAGTGATACCACATGGCCCTTTATCCCTTTCCGTCCTACCCTCAGGAGGATCTGGGTGTAATTCTCGTCAATGGATACAATTAACCCTTCATTCGTCTTGCTCCTAGCCCTGAGGAAAACAAAATCGATGACTATCTTTTCTTTGCTTTTAATGCTTTTTTGCAGCTAGATGATGGAATTTTTGCAAAATGTGAAGAGAGGAGTGCTTCATACTTCGGGTTAGGAGATGGAAACCATTCTTTTGAGGTCTGCACAAATGGTTCTCATGGAGTTGGCTGTGCTTCATACAACTGGACGATTGGTTAAGAGAACTATTTATTATTTGCTTTTTTAATCGATTTATTTATTTATCAAAGTATTTTTGCTCAAACTTAGTTAAGTTTTAGTCTCCATGGTAATTGAGCTTTGAAACAGCAGGCACTTGTGTTTCTGATCATTTACTTATACTAGCTGTTACATTTCTCGCAGATACGGTTCCTCCAACAGCAAATGTTGTGGCTTCAGCATCATTTACGAATGCCCTTAATGTCTCCGTTTCTATATCTTTCTCGGAACCATGTCCTGGTGGAGGAGGATTTAGGTGCTTTTCCATGGATGCCTGCAACGTGAGTAGGTGGCTAAATCTGCAATTCATTGAGTTTATTGTTCTTCGTCTCTCCGCACAGTACTAGTCCTAGAAATGTTGGCCTATGTATTTCCAGCCCAAGAGCTTAAAAGGACCAAAAAGGAATTTATCTTCGTTCTGCAGCTCATCAGATTATGTTGAAATTTTCGTAGTCCACGACAATTATAGGATATCTATTCGTGTGAATTACTGCATTTCTTCATGATATATGGGGTGAATTCTATTAATCTGATTGCAGCTGCTGGTATACGGATCCGGGCAAGTAATCCCATCCTCACTTGAAATTCTGGAGCCAAGCCTTAAATATTCTGTTCTGGTAAGCATATCATCCGGTGTTCAATATGGGCGATTGATACTGGTAACTGACAAGAATTTCTGCACTGACTCCGCTGGCAATCCGTTCACAAGGACAGAGAATTCAAGCTTCTTTGTGCATTTCGGTAATTATACATTTTTACGATATTTCTTGCCGTGAACCACCAGTTTTTCTGATTGTTAACTGAAAGGGAAAAGCTTGTTCAAATTCTGATAATGTACAGATAGGAGGGGCGTTTTTGTCAACTTGAGGACTCGCATACCCGAGCAACTGCTTCAACTTGACAGTGAAATCAGAACAGTTCAAGCTACAAATAATTATGACAATCTTAAGGTGTACCTCTACTTCTCGGAGCCTGTCCTTAATTCATCCTTGGAAATCCTAGATTCGCTGAATGCAACTCAAGGCCTTCTTCACCCGACAAATGGCAGTACTCTCGGGAGTCACAGATTTGGCTTCACGGTAAGCTGAATTTATGTAGCATAATTGACAGAAGCAGTGTCTTCCTTTAGAACTTCTGTCTCATCATCTGGTTTCGAAATTCCATTTCAGGTAACCAATGTATCGAGCATCTCTATCGTGACTCTTAGCCTTCAGACAGACACGATAATAAGCAGACAAGGAACTCCAGTTTCTCCTATTGCACCAGTCTCTTTCCTCTTCGGTACAGCCTTACTTCTATATTGAAACTAAAACATAAACTTCTTGAATTTTGGTCTCATGACTTCATTCTCTCCCTTTTTGTTTGTATTGGACCCTGAGATTTATATATATGCTATTATATGTCAGATACGCAAAGACCAGCCGTGAGGCTGAGTACGATTTCAACATTTCGGACCAAAAAACACAACATTCCAGTATCAGTGAAGTTTATGAAGCCCGTGTTTGGGTTCAATTCTTCGAACATAGCAATACAGGGAGGGCATCTGCAAAGGTGAGTTGTCCTTCGCTCATCTCAATGAACATGCTAGAATAAAAGTATTACGCCTGCATGAATTGATTTTGCTCCATCTGGAATTGTTCTTCAGTTTCCGTGAAATAACTCGGAGTAGATATGCAGTTGAAATACGAGCAGATGCTGATATTGTATCCATTAGCATTCCTGAGAATGTGACAGCAGATGTTGCTGGGAACAGAAACCTTCCTTCCAATTTTCTACAAGTTAGGCATTGTAAGTTCTGTTCTTTTGCCTGTTTCGGTGCAGTACTTGGCTCTCTCTAGCTCAGGAGATTCACCTTATTGTTGGATTGGTAAACATCTTAGTTTTCTGATTTCTGGTATTACGATATGAGCTTACCAATTGATCTTTTACACAGATTCCATGCCCACAGTGTCTCATGTAGTCTCAATCTTTGTTACTGTGGCTTTTATACTCACGGCCTTTGTCTCTGAACTTCTCACCATTTCCACGGCAAGCCTTCTATCAATTGGAGCCTTTTCAAGGCCATCTTTGGTCTTGACTTCGGAACCTTCAAGGAATCTATTAGTATGTTACTGTATTTTATTGCTTAGGATAACCTTTTCATGATTCATATCCCTTTCACAATTCCAACTGATTCTCCATGTCTACTAAACGAACCCCATGTTCCCATGCAGAGGATTGCATGTCACATTCAGGTTTTTGCCCTGTCCCGGTGGTTGGCAGTTGTATCGCCCATTGAATATTATGAGCTTGTTCAGGGTCTTCAGTGGAGCATCCCTTACTTCAATCTCCCATGGGAAGCTAAGAAAGTTCAGCCATTTATGGTGGGTCCAACCCCCCCTTCAAGCACAAAACTCCACCGAGCCCACGTTCTTGATTCAAGGAGTGGACAGATGGTGCATCCCGGAATTGGGAGCTCATATAAGGCTGCTGCTGTATATGGATCGCCTCTGAACCCAATGGAATACCGCTCATTTTTCGAGGTTTGATAAGCTCCCTTTCTACCGTTCACATTCATGAGCTGGTAAGTGTAGTATGTACTTACAATGGGTTATATAATGCTTGCAGATAGAAAATAACAAACCAGAAGCTGAATATATTTGGGATCCACAACATATGAATGGGTAAGAATCCTACATTCGTTCGTCATTCACTATTCTTTCACATGAAATGGAGAATATCGTGAAAACATTCCGAGGAAGGAGTTTTTGTCACAGAACCTGCATTGACAGTGAGAAGGCCACATTGATTTGCAAGATGGATTGTGAAACCTGTAGGTAGCTTAGGATAATTCGGTCACTTCTTTTGTAGGTGGAGGGATTTTGACAGGAACATGTTCTGGTTGGCCCTTATTGGTGGGAGTTTGATTTTCCTGCATTTGTTGCTTCTCTTCATCCTGAAGTTCAAGAAGAAAACTTCCAACAAGCATGACAGTTATGGAGCTCTCACGTTCCCAAGATTTGAGATGTTTCTTTTAGTCCTCGCATTACCGTGCATCTGTCAGGCATCTGCTGCTCTTATCAGAGGTACGTACCACTGTTCACTTATTGGCGCCATAAAATTGCTCCTCTCTTCTCTATCGAAATGGTTTTGTATTGTAGGCAGAACTTCCATGGGGGTTATTCTCGGAATCATTTTGCTTGTTTTCGTGGCCTCGTGCCTGCTAGCGCTTCTGCTGTTCCTCTCAGTTGGAATCACATTCGGGAAACTCCTCCAATACAAGGAAGTCCACCAAGAAAACCGGAAGTCCCACTGGTACCAGGAACTTGTGCGAGTAACACTTGGCCCAGGCAAAAGAGGCCAATGGACTTGGAAGAAACAGTCGAACTCAGTTAATCTTATTAAGCTTGGCCCTCTGTTTGAGGATCTACGGGGGCCACCAAAGTACATGCTGTCACAAATCTCGGGAGGGAGTTTTCCAAAGGGTGATAGGATCATTGCATCGGATGATGAAACCGAAGATGCGGAGGCGCCATTTATACAGAAGCTCTTCGGGATCCTTAGGATATATTACACTCTTCTCGAATGTGTAAAACGGGTTTGTCTCGGGATTATGGCTGGAGCATATATGGGGAGCTGGTCTCATAAAACTCCCTCGGTCACCTTACTCTGCATCACTTTGTTCCAGCTCTTCTTCATGGTACTGAAGAAGCCCTTCATCAAGAAGAAGGTCCAACTTGTAGAGATCATCTCCGTTGCCACCGAAGTAGGAATATTCGCTTCTTGTGTGTTTCTCCTGAAGACGGAATTCTCAGAGGGAGACGAGTCAAGGATCGGTATTTTCATGGTCAGTCTATTCTTAGTTGGGTTCATCACTCAAATGGCCAATGAATGGTATGCTCTTTACTCTCAGACAAGGCGACTTGACTGGGAAGATAAATCCTTCTTCTCAGGCCTGAAAGTGGTTACGCTTGGACTTCTCGCAGTGATCCTTCCACAGAAGATGATCATAGACCTCAAGAGCAAGCTGCATTTGAGCCGACTTGGAGATGGAGAAAGTGGAGGAACGGGAAATACATCATCGGATAGGAACAAGAGCTCCAGGAGCGGGAGCTCAGGCTCGACAGATAAACCATGGCTAAGGCAGCTAAGGGAGATGGCAAAGGCTAGCTTTAGCAGAGAAGAATCGTCCACCCTCAATGATCCGTCTACTAGCCGGACAAAGTGGAGCGGCTTCTGGGGGAGCAAGAAGAGTGGGAGCACATCAGAGAGTACTTCTACAGACTTGAAGTCGAAACCGAGGGGGCTGCACAAGGAACTAGAGGCGATCTTCGCATCCTAGTGGAAGTTATACCAGACATTGCTGAATCCAACATCAACAAGACCGTTTTGGGGAGTTCATTAACATTTGTATTTATCTTCTGAACACATATTAGGTTAGCGTGGATGAGCAGCGATATTCATCAGAAATTAGTTTCAATGTGGTTTCGTATATGCTTGCTTAAATCAATAATGTTTGTGTGTCATTTATATAAAGTAAATGAGTAAGGCGTGGAACAGTTGCCCGGGATGGAGTATTACAGAGCCAGAAAAACGGTGAGGATTCAGGAACTACTGTAAAGATTGTATTTTTCAAGTTATACATAAACACAGGGGATTACAGCAAGACTATTTTCTTTCATTCAATTTGAGTTTTGAAAAGATACTAATCCAACACGTAATCGGGATTATTGACCCAAATGCGTCTTATATTTTCTTCTTTCTGGCCTGACAAATGACCAAAAGCAGGGACTTTCTGTGGAATTCTAGGGAAGCCCAGCTGACGGTGAAGCCGATGAAGGGAGAGATCTACAAGATACAGCTGTTTAACGTTTTGGCATTCCTCCGGTCCACATGCTCTCTCTATTCTTCGTTTCTTTGCCAGCAGACACCTGTTATCAGCCGTGTGTGTCTCTCTCCCCGGCATTGAAATATATCAACTAAAGACAGATTGAGAACGAGTCGATCCTTATCTAAATTGTTAAGGAAAAGGAGGACAAAGACTGCAGGAGGGCAACACTGAGGAGCAGAGATGGCTCTGAAGAAGGTGGAGGAGATCGTTTCTACCACTCCCGTAGTTCTTTTCAGGTGTGCCCACAGCTGGAAAGTCTTGACGTTTCACCAGTTCTTCATTTCCTTGAATATCTCTTCCCTTATGTCAAGCCCAAGCCTTTCTGCAGCAAAACATACTGTGGGTACTGCAACAGGGTGAAGCAGCTGTTCACACAGCTCGGGGCAGTTTCAAGAGTTATTGAACTTGATGAGGAAAGTATGTATCTTTTGCATATGATATTCCCCACCAAGATTCCTGTGTATCTCTTCATTTGAAAGAACCATGATTATAAAATAATTCCCTTTTCTTCCACGTCTGGGTGGAATTTTGGATGATACTAAGGTGATGGGAGAGAGATGCAGTCGGCTCTAGCAGAGTGGACTGGGCAGAGGACAGTGCCCAATGTGTTCATTGGAGGAAAGCATATTGGCGGCTCTGATGGTAAGTCTAGTAATCTTCTTCTTCTTATACTTAAAAAAAGCCAAAAAATTTGTAGGAAAAAAAAAACATGACTGTAATTCATGTGCCTTTTTCTTTGTTTATTGTTGCAGCTGTGATGGAGAAGTACCGGTCAGAAACACTGCTGCCACTTCTGGTGGAAGCAGGGGCAATTGCAAACAATTATGCTCAGCTTCATGTCATCTAAACTCTCTGAACCAAGAATAGATCATCAACATACAAAACCAGAAACAAGAGAGAGAGAGGTGGGGTGTTTGTTGTCAGTCCACCTGTGATGTGATCACCCTGCATAGTTGAATGGTTGTTCTATGGGCTTGCAGAGATGGTAATCCATATCATGTTTTCTTGATAAGGCCGTGAAAGGAACCTGAGAATGAAAATTACAGTCTACCGATGAGTTTTGAATATGAGTTCAGTTCACTTCAGTTCGATCTTTGTCATTCCTTGTTGGGATGCATCAGGATTCCTGCAATGGACATCTAAGAGCTCGGAGGAATTCGTGGGATATTGCATAGAACAGGATAAATTTACTCGTTAGTGCTCCTCCTGTAGGAAGAACAGGACCGATCAATCACAGCATAGAACTGAGACAAAATGGTGAGGAGTTAGCTGACTTTAAAAATTCGTCAGTCTTGAACAGTAAGGCACTGTTGTGTTTATGCCTTGATATTATGAAATCACTCCATACCATGTAAATGCACATGTAAGGAGACACGGTGTCGAGTCAAGAGTCCTCCAAGCATCCTTGGGACGCAGCAATGGAGTCTCCTCATGCATGCTTGTTTGGCAGATGGAATTAGTGCTGCAGAACCAGAATCAGAACAGTGTAAACACGGAAAATTTATTCACAGCCACGACAAGTTGCGCTAGTTTTGCTCTGAGAAATCAAACAACAGACCTACTTAATCTAAGCCAACCTTGCCCACTCAACTTGTTCCACATACCGGAAGGAACGGACTATTTTCCATGAGATGTTCTCATTAATTCTATGCAGACAACGATAAATACAATATGTACACGGTTCACCAAAAGTCTCCTTCCTTGAAGCAATTCAATCTTCTAGGCTCTTACAAGGCATCGCAGTCATCTCCCAAGGTAGAGAGGGAAAATGGAGCAATGGCGACATTGAATGTTGGTGCCCTTACTCTGTCGACATGTTTCATCTCAAAATCTCCCTCCTGCACTCGCAACGGATGACAAGCCAAATCAGTCAATTCCCAATCTCTCATGCTGTGGGATATGAACAGTGTTCTAAGAACTAGGCATACAATTTCACCCACATGGGGAGCTGTTAAATCCTCAGCAAGTTTTTGAATGAAGCAATCAAATGATTCAAGTGCATAGCGGGTCAAATTCACAAATTAGAAATCAAAATCTTCCAAACTTACCATTCTACCACTGGGGGTGGTCAGTGGGCATGCAGAGGAATACTCAAAACCTGTCCTAGGAAGTATAACTGGCTGTTCACCAATAACTCCAATTCCCCTGCAGCTCAAAATAAAGTAATTCGATTAGGAAGAGAAGATATATTCACATAATACCTCCAGCATGAGAAATAAAGGAGTCGAGGATCATAGCAGAAGACAGGAGAAGAACACAAATAGCTTACTGGGGTAACTCACCATACATTCTCAGTTCTACCATTGGCATCAGTTATGATCCAATGCCTCCTAAGAAGTTGAACAGGACGGTCTGAGTTGTTGGTAATTCTTATTCTGTAGGCAAAAAAGTATTGCCCCTTGGAAGGCTGGCTGCGGTTCTCGATGTATACACTCTTGACTTGAACCCTGATACCCTGAAATTAGAAACTTCAGACCAATAATCAGAGCAGACATTTGAAATTCAACAGAAAGACAAACCTATCTATGATCAGTTAAACAACCTAGACTCCCAATATCCTCCTAACTGATCACAGAAGAGAATAAAAAACCTCTTAACTCCCATTTCTAAATATCTTCATTCAACTACGGTTAAACAGTCTCTGAATGCAGATTACTGGATAGTTACTTAAACTTGATAATAACTTGAAGTCTAAACACATAAAATTGATCACACATACCGAAGTGGTAGCATCACTTGAACATTTTAAGAGGGAGTGCGGTGCTATGTCCTTCAGTTCATCTCGATATTTAGCTGCATCCTGTAATTTTTAACCCGAGTACCTTAGAGATCACTGTCAACAGTTTAGAGTGATCATAGCTAATGTAACAGCAAAATGCCATAGAGAATTGTCAAGATGGAGAAATTTATCAAGAAAAGAGAAAATTGACAAGCTGAAAAGAGTATTTGATAAACCAAAACAACCCTTCACCTGAAATTTTCTTAGGTTCTGACAGAAGTAATGAAACATAGCCAGCCAACAATATACATGATTTTATTCATAAAGACTTGTGATGCTAGTTCAGCTAACCACATTGATGCAACTTCGTTATTATATTCCTCTACTATTTGCCCCAATACATTGACTGACTCAACATTTACGACAACCTCGGAGGTAATAGACCATAATTGTCTAAATTATAAAAGATTGTTGTGCAAAAGTTTCTCAATCTGAAAAGGTGAAAACTTGATGCAAGAATGGGCTCTACAGAATGTTGAATTCAGTCTTCCGTATGAGTACGAGTTCCTGAACAAAATGAGACGCGAGAAAACCGATCTGAGTCTGATAAAAAGGACAAAAAAAAAGGAGAGAGAGAATTTTTTGCCAAATGATTCGTTTGTTTTTGTATAGAGAGGGGGGTGGGGGAGATATTATTGTTCTGGAGATTCTGAACAAGGGCAATAATACAAGCCCATAAGATAAACTCATTCCAAGGATTAACTGAATGCTCTGAAACTTTAGACAAAGGAGCAAGCTTTCTGATTTCAATTTCAGTACCTCAAACCTCTCTTCAGCAACGGCCTCTTTCATCAATCTCCGCAGCCTCAGAACAGGTTCCTCTTCCTCAAACAACTTTAAGGAATCACGTATTCTTGCAGCTTCTTTGTAGTCCTGAAATCACCACACAATTCAACCTCTTATTAAACATTGAATTATGTTCTAAACGTCAAAAGGCAAATCGCGGAACTGTTGAAAAAATTACTAGTTTAGGAACAATATCAAAGACATGAACAGATCAAATTACTCAACTTATGTGATATTAATAAGCATTTCCAGGGGATTCGTCACCATGCCAATAGTAAACATCAACCCATAGGCGCTATGACAAAGGAAAAGGGCGGCAACAGAACCACAGAGAACGCGCGTACCTCATCTTTAGCAGCAACCTCCATTTGCTGCTTCAGCAGGGCGTAAGTCTGGTTCCGTGACAGGAACGACCTCGCGCTGGAACTCGAAATCGAACTTTGCCTCGACCCGGAGCTCTGTCTCTCGCCGCCATTGCCGGCATTCCCCTCGGGCGAAGAACAGGCGACGATCCTGCAGCTCCTGGGTAAATCCCTGCAACCTACCGTCTGCCTCCTCGCGCCGATGGCCTCCGGGCAGGGACTCCTCTTCGACTTTGCTCCCGTGCCGATGTCGGCGAAAGCCCTCACGCTAACGGAATGCATCCTCGCAGATTCCGCTGAATCTTCTCTCCCGCCTTCAAATTTTTCAGGTCTTGAAGCGTCAAAATTTATGCTCGAAACAGCAGCATTTTATCCATTTCCGGGACGAAATTACGTCCGGTGCCCCGGGATAAAGCCTAACTGGGCGAATATCCGAGGGTAAAATCGGGATGACGCCGTTTGTGGGGTCCTTCTTAAAGCATCTCCTCGAGTCTGCGCCACAAGTGGCAGGCTGAGGCCCAGCAGATATTCGCTTCTCACGGAAGAGAAACGGACACGTGGCGGATGCAGCTTCCTTGCCTCTTCATTCCTGTCATCTGACGTGGCATTATCCCGACAGTCACGATATTAATTAATTAACCTATTGAAATTTTGGCCGAGCATTTTATTAACACAATTAAATTTTTAAATAATAATAATAATTTTTATTTTTAGTCCGAAATTCCATGGAAGAATAAGTTCCAGCTCTTAATGTATTTTCAATATTACGAGATCATAAAAAAATTACCTATTTAGCCTTTTACATGTAATATTTGTAAAAATTGTTGTATTTGATATGGAATTAAATTATTGGGTAAAAGTTAATTTTGATTCTCAACCTTTTGAACTATATTTATATTTGATATAAACTTTTTTTAGTTAATTTTAGTATTCAACCTTTCGAATATTATTCAGTTTTAATTTTTTACATTATTTTTAATATTAAGAAATGTAATATTGTTTTTTTAATAATTAAAAAATATTTTTAAATGAAATTATTTTTACAATTATAAAAATGGAGAAACTCTCTATGTAAGAAAAGTGGGGTCAGTGGGGACTCGACTATAAACTGTTCTCGATAAAATTATCAATAGTCTGTGATATTGCTAGTGACTTTATGGGAACCATAACAATCAGATTTGATCATACTTTTTGGTTAAAATTTCTATTTTTTTACTTACAATTTAAAATATATTTTTAATATTAAAAAGCTTAATCACCTTTTTTTTTTAATATTAGAAATAATATAAATGACTAAAATTGAATAATATTTGAAAAATTAAGGACTGAGATCAACCCAAAAAAAGGTTTTGGTCAAATATAAATATAGTTCAAAAGTTTGAGGATCAATATTACAATATTTATATGTATGATTATTGGTGATATTGACTTTATAACATCCTCGTTTGAGATTAATGAAATTTTGATGTTTTTCCTATCTACAGCCAATTCACAAATATAATTAACAACAATTAAAATCGTTCACTTCCAAATTACGACATTCCCAACTACGGCAACATATTTCCTGATCACAATCACCTGCTCGATTGCAGCAATCCGCTCCCCACTGACAATGATCTCCTTCCTAATTACGATGATCTATCTCCCGGTAATGAGAAAGTATTCAATTGAGCGATTATGTTTATATATTTTTCCTAATTAAAGTTCAAAATTTATTAGAGTTTTTATTTTTTTAAAGATTTGTAGGATTTAATAACTATAATTATTGATTACATGTCAAGTTCTGATTGAACATATATACCACATTAATATCACCTACATCGTATAACCATTTCACCAAAAATTTTCTCTTCAGTAACAATACAATAAATTATTGTCTTCTAATTACCGTCGTCGATCTGATCGCAATAATGAATTTCATGCATATTTTAGACGGTAATCTTACCATTCTGACTCATTCAGAAATCTAAGAAATTGCCCTTTTTATGTTTGCACAACACAGTATCCTTGATCAATTGAAATACACATCGAGACTAATTTATAGTCGGACCGAGATTTTTGGAAATTCTCATCAACCCTCTTAACTTGGAATCGATACTGCGATCACCTATTTTAGGACATGGTGAATGAACCGTTAAGCAAACTTTAGGTTGACTAAGGAATTGCCCATTGCTACAATAATAACTCAGCAGCAGTTGTTACGAGTCCTGTGGACCTACTCGATCGGCTGCGGAGTTCAACCGCACGCACCGGTCCGATCCCTGCTGCCACTGATGACCGGGGACCCAGAGAGGTCAGGAGCCAGACACGACTTTACCCCCCTTGCCCCCCCCCCCCCCCCCCCCCCCCCCCCCCCCTTTTTTTTTTCTTTTGACCCGCCGGAACCACATTTGACCATTCCACCGTTGTCATAAAGCGTGGGGGTCGACGCCGTGCCCCACCATTCCCACTCCTCGGTTCGTCAGCATTATTCTCCCACCGTCCCAACGGCCCCTTCAACACAAGTGGAGCCAAGGATACCGTAATATTCCACATATAAACTTTTTTTTTAAATTAAAGATCATGTTGATTTTTCATTTACAAGGATCGGGAATTAATTTGAGGTAACCCAGCTGGTAGGGTATTAGGAGTCCTAAACCATCCAAGTTCGACTCTCAGTAGGAGTAATGCCAATGATATTTTCTCCGGGGTGAAGCCTGCTAGACCTGGAAGTGCTCGGATGCCCTGGTTGTAAAAAAAAAAGATCGAAAATATGTATTATTTGATTTTACTATTTTTAAACAATCTTATTTTACCCATAGATGTGTATGACTTATTTGTTGGAGCCTCATCTCCTTAAATAAGGTAAATTGCACCAATGGTGCAAAATGTTTTGTCAATGTTCCTTTTTGGTATAAAAAGAATTTTTTATTTCCCGTTGGTACAATATCTTTTAAAATTGTTCTTTTTTAATACAATCTGTTAATTTATCCTAACGGTGTTAAATTTAAAACTAACATGACATCCAATTGAATTTAAAAACTAATTTGGAATCTGTCTCTTATTTTACCTGATCCGACCTGACAGGTATTTCTATTATATCCCTTCGTTAAAACCTTAAACGAAAGAAAAAAAAGGAATTGGGTGGGGTGAAATTTTTTTTAAAAAATTTCTAGTTGGATCGGTTAAAATAATAGACAGATTCCACATCAGTTTTTAAATTCAATTGAATATTATGTCAGTTTTAAATTTAACACCGTTAGGATAAATTAACAGATTATATCAAGAGGGAACATTTTTAAAAGATTTTGTACCAACGGAAAACAAAAAATTTTTTTGTACCAAAAAAGAACGGTGGCAAAACATTTTGCACCATTGGTGCAATTTCCCCCCTAAATATATGTGCGCGCGTGTGTATATATATATATATATATATTTTTTTTTTTTAAATCGTCATTATCAGGATGATTTAGTTGAAGAGGTTTTATGACTCTCTCCATTAAATATATATAAAAAATTATGATTATAAACTTTTTTCTTGACTCGGATTTATCTAAATAAGAGAAAGAGGATCATTTATGTGAACATTCAATAACAACAGTAGGAAAAAATTTTTAAAAAATTCTATCTTATCTCGTGATATAAAATTTAAATTATGATAAATATATAAATTTGATATTAATTATTCGATATATTATTTTTAATAAAATTAATATAATTAATTCTTTCTCATCAGTTATGAATATTTAAGATTCTTGAACGGGGTGACGGACGTAACAATCCCCTCCCGACATAAATAAAGGTAGTCCGAATTATTACCGCTAGGGAAAAAGGATGGGGAAATTTTGAAAATGAGAAAAAGAAAAAGGGAGAAGATGGGGCGGGCGGGGAGGCAGGCAGCTATGTGGAACATAGCGGGAGGACAACAACTACAACTACAACTGGTCTCCGTACAAATGGAATCACCCCTTTCCTCCTCCTCACCTCCTCACCCACTTCTCTCATCATCATCTCCATCGCCATTATCATCTTCCGCCCTCCCTCCACCGATCGCTGTTCGAGTCTTCTCCTGAAAACCTCAGATCCGACGCCGTCGCTGCACCGCTCGATCGGTCCCCGATCGTCCTTCTGGTGAGCGCCTCGGCCTCTGATCCATCGGTTTTGTACATTTTTTTGCTTTCGGATTAGGATTTTTCCCTCCTATCTTCTTTGCAGTTCACTAGATGCATGGTGCAATTAATTGCTTTAGCTGAGGTTTGGTTACTCAGCGTTGGATCAAAAGTTATGGGTTGCTGGCGTTTCTCTTCCCCTCCCCCTTGATTCAAGTGTCATTCACAGCTGCCTTGCTTAGGCTCGGGTTAATTTTGGATCTTCTGATTTCCCTGCAACCATTGATTGCTTTGTGACCATCGTTTGAAGTACTCATTTCCATTCTGATTCCAGGGGGATCGGGCTTTGATTGTCTGTATCTGGCTGGCTCCATTTTAGCTCATATTCGCTGATTATTTTTCCCGTAGCGATGGTTGTCAGTTAGGCCATACCACATATCTCTGATCATTTTGATTCAATAATTTCTCTCTCTTTTTTTAATTGATAAGTAACTATTTCATTGATGTGATGAATATACATCAATTTACAAAAGGCCTCGTAGATTAAGAGGAGATGCTAAGGAGCTGTGTGCTATCCTATGCTCTAATCTTGGTAGAGTGGCTCCTTTAAACTGAACTAATTCAGATAATTTGCTTTTATTTTCTCATGAATCTATACTTATATTTACTGTTTTTTGGCTCCATCATGTCTTTGAGTTTTTGTAGATCGTGCACCTCGGGCTCATTCACTGATTTATTGTGCATGGTTTGTCCCTTCAGGAGTAATGTTTGGAGGCGATTCAAGCAATCCTGGCTTTCCTCTCTTGTTAGGGGGTAACCAGTTTCAGTACAACACTAGTTCGCTGCCTCAGTTGCAGTTATTTGGAGATTGTGAGTTCAATTGAGAGTAAAACTATGCTCATCTTCCTTGCTAAGAAGTGTTATGCTATGTCTACAACGACCTTATAACCTCCCGTCCTTGTTAATTGATTCTTCGCGACATTTTAAGGCACTTCTGGAGTTGAGCTGAATCATCCACGCCATATATACGTGCTTGAGTAGTTGTTATCTGGCTGCCTTGCTAATTGGGAAGTTTCTCTCCCACTATTGGGATTTAGCTGGTGAATTTAGTTGCCTCGGCAGGGTTATCGATTAGATTATGCTTACAATGTGTCATGGAATCAGCATATCTTGCTAATATCCCCATGTCACATCATTCTTCTTGGGGTACTGACTGTCTAATTGGAAGAGGACTGAAAGGGCGATTTTGTGAATTTTCTGCAGCTGTTGGACCAGATAAACTGATGTTCACAACTTTTTTGAAGTCAATAAATATGCCTTTTTTGGGAAATCTCTTCTTTTGGTTTCTTTATTTCAGGGAAATTGAAAAGCAGCGAAGCAACTGTTTGCTTTTATTCATTACTTTAGGTGAATCGTGAAAGCCACCGTTTTTATCACAGACGAACCTTCTTTTGGAAATTTCTTCTTTTTTGATTCTTCATTTAGCAGAATTTGGAAATTGTAAAAATACTTGCTGACCTTCATTCAGTCCTTATGATGGATCTCGAAAACCATTGTTGCATACCTTTTTTGGTGGAAATTTCTTCTTTTGGTTTCTTCATTCTGGGGAATTTGAGAAGCATCAAAGTACCTGTTCTTAGTGATGAGTCTTCATTCTCTCCTCCTGGTGCATCTTGCATTCTACATGTCTTGAACCATTGCTTAGTGATGGATCTGTCAAGTGACCTCCTCAATTGTGAGTTATAATTGCAGTTATTGGCACTATAGCCTGGCCTAGTGCCAAATCTTACTCTTTCCCTTCACATGTGGAGTTCTCTAAGCCTCACCTATCAAATTGAACCTCAATGGCGCTGTCTGCATTTTGTCATTCACATCATTGGAATTTGTCATGTACTGTACTTCAGATCCTTTTGTACTCATTCATTTCAATCACATTACACAAACTAACTTTTACATTTCTTGTAGATACTGGTGGAGGCAATGTTGGTACTTCAAACTACACTGGAAAGAATCAAACAGTCAATGTTGACCAGCCAGCTAAAAGATTTAAGGAGGCAGAATCTGTACCTAGACAAAAAAATTTTATATACCAGAATGAGAAACCTTTTCAAAAGGAAGCAGGTCACTCTGGGAGCATTTATAATCCACAGCGTGTGTCAACTGGACTAAAGCTTGCATACGAGGAAGATGAGCATAACTCCTCAATTTCCTCTGTCAGTGAAGGCATGGCCGCAACACTCCCTGCTATTCTGTCGCTTGACAGTAACTTCATGAATGAGGTTGATAGACAGAAAGAAGAATTTGATCGATACATCAGACTGCAGGTATGTTCTGGCATTAGTTTAAACTCCAATGCTGTTAAAGAGTTACATACTCACTCAACCTGAGGTTTAATCTTAGTAGAACAGTTTTTCCCAAAAATAGTTGTTGTCCTGTTTTGCTGGTGGATATCGTACTGTTGTCGTTCGGGCGTCAAAATCTTACCTGAATCCTGTTTGTGAAATTTTGATGTATCAGGAAGAAGTGCTTGTAAAGGGTGTGAAGGAACTCCAGAGAAGACACACAGTTTCCTTGCTGAGTGCAATAGAGAAAGGGATAGGTAAGAAGTTACAGGAGAAGGACCTTGAAATCGAGAACATGAACCACAAGAACAAGGAACTGGAAGAAAGGATTAAGCAGGTCACGATGGAAGTCCAATCGTGGCACTACAGGGCAAAGTACAGCGAGTCTGTAGTAAATGTCTTGAAGAACAACCTGCAGCAGGTCATGGCACAAGGCACAGCGGACGGTAAAGAAGGGTGTGGGGACAGCGAGGTCGATGATTCTGCCTCATACGCTAATCAGAACCATCTTAATGGAATGGATGGTGTGGGAAGTTTGCCTCCTGGGAATACGAACAGAATGAGTTGCAAAGCATGTACAGTGAAGGCGGTCTCTGTCCTGTTCTTGCCTTGTAGACACCTATGTTTGTGCAAAGACTGCGACAGGGTTATCAATCTCTGCCCGGTCTGTCAGGTAATGAAGACTGCAAGTGTTCAGGTGTACATGTCCTGAGAATGAACTGTTGCTGTGCTGCATCATGGCTTAGAGGCACTTGTGCTCTTCATTGCCCTCTTTTTTGTGTTCGAGTCATAATAACAGAAAATAATATTGTATGGCCATCTTATACTCCTGTTTATGTCTTGTTAATCGGGGTTCACCCTCTTAATGAGAAAAACCTTTTCATCATTTTGGCCTCGCCATCTCTCATTCACTCGAAGAATTGGTTCACTTTGAGTTTTGCATTCTTTCCCTTGCATCGCCTTCGTATGTCAGAAACTAAAGTTGGGTTCATCTCACATTTGAGTCAACATGTATGGTGTTTGTCTTATCTTTATAGCATTCAGCTGGACATTTTTATACAGGCCCTTCAGTGATTGGAGGAGCCATCTTATGCTCATGGCAAATGGAAGAAGTCTACACAATGTATGTATATTGTCTTCATTCAATGAATTATAACTTTTGGAAAAAAAAAAGGGTGTGTATTTGTAATGGTCAACAAGTAAGCAACTGGCAGTCTTTTTAGCTTATCAATTTTGTATGAGATTTACAAGTTTAAAAGAAAATAAATGAAATGGGGGAGTAAATGATATAATAAATTCAAATCAATTCTTAAATTAAAATTGAAATATTTAGTTGCCGGAAGCTCACCTGTTTCCTTTCAGTTTTGGCCCTTCTGGTCTGCTCGGGTTGTTGTCAGAGAGGGTCCCAAGTGGCAAAGGTACAAATATTCATGTCACGTGCTAAATCTTCAGAGCCGGGGGCTGTCTTTTGCTTTGTTTTATTTCAGAAAAAAAAATGAAATCTTTCGGGAAAAAAGGGATAATTAATTTACCTTCACAGCCTTTTGCCACAGGAGTGAACTTCTTGTTGGAATGAATTAATAAAAAATGTTGCCTAGCTTGGGCGTCCCAGTTCTTACCAGTATAATTTAACTCTATAATTCCAAGGTACTTGGAGCGAATTTTGAGGGCAGACTTTACTATTTATTACGTGCTTGGGGGAAAAAAAATTTTAACATTGCTCTGGAGATTAAGAAAAGCTTAGATCAAGGGGGTTATACCAAGGGGGGTTCTATATTTTTTTTTTTTTTTTTTTTTTTTGGTCGCCAGCCACGGTATCCAAGCAGGCCCCAACCCTTGGTGAGATACCAGTTTCAGCCAACCATACTTGACTAATCCGTTGGTCGCCCCGGGTCGCACGCCTGGCAATGGCGGGTGAGGCTCCCAAGAGGGGTGTCTGCGTACGTGAGGTCTCGAACCCGAGACCTCCTTAAGCGGCACCGAGCTGCTTACCACTCGGCCCAACCCCTCATATTCTTATACTTTATTCATCATTCTATCTTCTTTAAGTTCATGTATCTTTTATTTAACCGAAAAATGTGCAAAATAAAAAATATAACATCTTTTCCTTAAATAAAGTTTTCAATATTAATATACAAATATTTGTATAGATGATCTCATTTCCCAAAATTTTCATTTTATTATGAGTGGAAGGGATGGTAGGAATGGTAATCTAACTACTCCGCCATATCGGATGAATTAAATAATAACCAGTGCTGGTCAGGTCAACGTAGTACAATCAAAGAGTTAGTAAATTTTAAAAAGTTGGTGTCTATCGAGACTCGGATCCAAACAACCCCTTCCATCAACTTTTGCACGAAAGAAATTACTGTATCATATAAAAGTGAAAATTTAAATTATTAGAACACCGTGCTCCAAATTTTTATCTTATTACAACCAAACAAATATATAATACAAATATAATTAATAAACAATTACTAGGGGAGGAAAAGAAAGAAAGAAAGAAAGAAGGAAACAGGAGGAGAGGAAACAGCGGGTTCTCTGTTGCAGCTCCCTGCGACACCTAACGTTACATTCCACTATACATTCCATCGACTCACCAACCTCGCTCTCTCCCTCGCTCCCTCTCTGAGCTTTCAGATCTCGAAGATGCAGAGCGCAGCATTCACCCTCGCCCCTTCCTTCTCCTCCCACAAGCCTCCGTCCCTCCGCAGCCACCTCAGCGGCGTCCGCAGCTTCGCGTTCAATGTCGATTCCATCCGCATCTCCGCCTCCTCCTCGAAGTCTTCGCCTCCGCCGCTCCTCGCTTCCTCCGGCTCCGACGCCGCATCCGGTCTCTCGGGTTCTGCACTTCCCCGCCGCTCGTGGTCCCTGTGCTCCTCCTCTTCACCGTCATCCAAGCTCAGGCCCTGGAGCGGAGTGCAGCATTCTGGCTCCGATCCGCGTGCGGGCGGTTTCGAGGTCCGGGCTGCCTCCGTCGCTGAAACGGCTGGGGAGGACGACAAGTCAGGAAGCTTGATGAAGACGTTGGAGCTCGGGCTGTTGTTTGGCCTCTGGTATCTCTTCAATATCTACTTCAACATCTATAACAAGCAGGTTTGTAACTTTGCTCCTTGTGCCTTCTGTATAGTAAATATCTTTCTATGGTGGCAAGGTTGAGGCCATTGTGGGATCTAGTTGCAGCTCATTATTTCAGTCGCAATGCTGCTGTTCAAATCAGCACCCAAGGATCTAATTTGTTCATTTACGAATTGCAGTTGGATTATTAATCTACTGCAAAATACTGTCTTGAGAATTTGTGTTTCATCTGCGATAGATAGATATTAGAAATTGCATAATGTATTGATTGTCCCGGTAGAATTTCCTGATCTAATATGATTGTCTCGTCTGTGTACGTTTAGTCTGCATAACTTGTTAGATTGTTACAGCAGTGGAAGTTTATATACCTTCGATATAAAAAATATACAGGACGTTCAGCGGAATTCTCTAGTTGTTGGAGAGCCTATTAAAGAAAATCTTGCAGAGTTCCTTCTCCTTTACCTTATTTGATAAAACTTTCAGTATATTTTGAGTGCTACTCATAAAAGATAGCATCGAGTTCATCTGATGTGGATCTATTAAATTAATGTTCAATCTGATAAAAAAATTGTTTAATTTTATTATTGCAGAAATCACATTGGAATAAGTATTTGTAAGATGTGATTCGAGAATGCCTTCCATCGCAGGTTCTGAAGGCCTACCATTATCCAGCAACTATTACTTTAGTTCAGTTTGCAGTGGGTTCAGTGCTTGTGCTCTTCATGTGGATTACAAATCTCTACAAAAGACCGAAAATCAGCAGTTCCCAGGTAAATCTGTCTCCAATCAGAGATGGTGTTCATAATGATTCAAGTTAGAGGTTCGACTTCCCCCTATTCTAATTGCTGTTGCGACCTTTGTAATGGCAGCTTTTGGCAATTGTGCCGCTTGCATTGGTGCACACATTAGGTAACCTTTTCACCAACATGAGTCTTGGGAAAGTGGCTGTTTCATTCACCCACACAATCAAGGCTATGGAGCCCTTCTTCTCAGTTCTTCTATCTGCCATGTTTCTGGGGGAGGTGTGTGGCTTTTAATAAGCTCTAAAATATGCTTCTTTCATTTTTTCCCCTGCTTGGTAGCTTGAGTGAGAACAATCCAACGAAATATCAATGCTCATTTAAAGCTTCATTTCATATGATTGTGAATTTTTTGTTTTTTATCGGACATTGATATGCTGCATAGAAGTTACATTCTTAGTTAAAATTTGTTGAATGTGCATCTCTTGTATCCTGCAGATGCCGACTCTCTGGGTTGTGGGTTCCCTTCTTCCAATTGTTGGTGGAGTTGCCTTAGCATCAGTAACTGAGGCTTCTTTTAACTGGTGAGAGATGTCTGCCTGAAAGTAATAGAGAACATCAGTAGATTTTCTGCAGTTCCTCTTGCATTTTTGTAAACCAAAGAGGATTCAATGTTGATTTCTCAATTCTTATTTCTAACTTGTTTGCGTGTTTTAAGGGCTGGATTTTGGAGTGCCATGGCTTCCAACCTGACAAATCAATCCCGCAACGTTCTCAGCAAAAAGGTCATGGTTAATAAAGAGGTAATCTACTGTCCATGATCTCAACCTCCCGGATTCTGATGTGTTGTATTCTTCCCTGTTGTACATTGATGCAATTAAGAGTTCCTCTGTTACAACCTACAAAATTTATGTGTTGTATCTTGAGTTTTCATAATGACTGGCTCTCGGCAGGAATCCTTGGACAACATAACTCTGTTCTCAATAATAACCATGATGTCCTTCGTTCTACTGTTCCCTGTGACCTGCTATCTTGAAGGTGTCAAATTTTCTCCAGCATTCTTTAAGCTAGCTGTGAGTATCCCCTGACTACAAATAGTACTATAGAAAAATGGACTTTCCGATTCATTTAAACTGATTTCTCTCACCTATCAATTTCCTATTGTTTTACACAACAGGCAGAGCAAGGCATGAATGTCAAACAACTATTGACCAGGTCCTTACTGGCGGCCCTGTGCTTCCATGCTTATCAACAGGTAACTTTTGTAGAAACCTGTGACCATCTTTTCAATCAATTGATATCAATTATACTTGCACACTACGTTTTTCTCATAAGTAAATACCGCCTATTAGTTAATCAAAAAGAATTGCACGTGATGATTTATACTTATACATTTTGTTCCCATGAATGCTCACTCTGTTGAGTGGAATCTTGCAGGTCTCTTATATGATATTACAGAGGGTATCTCCTGTTACACACTCTGTTGGCAACTGCGTGAAGCGGGTTGTGGTGATTGTCAGCTCCGTTATCTTCTTCCAGACCCCCGTCTCCCCCATCAATTCCCTCGGTATCATTACCTTAACTCAGCCCGAAGTTCATTCAGTGCCCGGACAGAAATAGCTTTGCTGATCATATAGTGTGTCAATTCAATCCATTGAACTAGTGTTGTCTGTTTTAATTGTCATTGGGTTTACCCGTGTCTTGCAGGTACTGGCATTGCTCTTGCTGGAGTGTTCTTGTACTCAAGAGTGAAGCGTATCAAGGCTAAGCCGAAGGCAGCTT
Organism: Lagerstroemia speciosa; assembly: GCA_037672795.1. Classification (NCBI taxonomy): domain Eukaryota; kingdom Viridiplantae; phylum Streptophyta; class Magnoliopsida; order Myrtales; family Lythraceae; genus Lagerstroemia; species Lagerstroemia speciosa. Next base: position 351,538 of record CM075306.1, read on the forward strand.
AGAGTCCATATCGAGAAAACAAATTTCCTGTAGGTTGTGATATTAGATTATTTTTTCATCTCAGAAGTTAAGAACAAGCTCAAGCCTTTCTAGGTCAGTTGAGGGGAGCTCATTGTTTATCGACTAGTTGTCGTTACTTTCTACGATGTGCAGGTCACACAACAATTTTATCAGTATATGCCATTGTCATTCAATTTGATCACGGTAAAAGAAATTCAAGAAGAGCCAGAGCACGCTCTTCTGAACACGGGATAGAATTAAAGCAATTTGCCTGGGAGTATGCTGTCGGCTGCTGCTCTATATTTCATTCAATCAATCTCTTCCATGAATTTGTTGATTTGAACGCACTGAAGATGCATCGGTATGTTATTTCAACGCTATGAAAAAGTCCCTTTGTAGGTCATGTAATGGAAGTACAACAAACAAAGAATTAACGCTGACTCATTCATCGTGTTGGGAAAGCATGAGTGCAAATACAATCTAGAGGCACTTCTGCTGGAAGACTTTCTCCAGGTTCTTTGGGTCGATCTCGGAATGGTGAGGGAAATCGAGGGGCATCTCCTCAGCACGAAGCCAAGCTTCATTGAACACCCTGATCACTTCCTTGTACACCACTCCATTTCCCTCTGGTGTCAAGTGCAGCCCATCACTGTTTCATATCACAGAAGGGTAAATTTTTTTACACTCATCCAAATGGTGAAAATTTACGGTCTGATGCCCCTGAACATTAGTAAGGAAGATAAAGATCTCTCTAGACCAGGTCAATCACAATGACCGGCAGCCACGACCGATAAAAACTCATGTTTTGAGTAGCTGTGGCGATCATCTCGAGGGAAGGCTTAGAGAAGAACAAACCTCAGGTACTTTTTCTCCCATCCCTCGGTTTCCTGCATCTTGGACCACAGATCAACTGAGCGGAACCCCAGCTCTTGGGCCACCTCTATGCACCCCCTCGCATAATTTCCTGTCATCTCGTTAGTCCTCTCCGGAAGTTCCCTAGCCTTATCACCATAGAGTGATCTGTTCGATGACATAACAAACGTAATTAGAAGTAGACAGGCCATGTCAACTGCTTTCTAATTCTTCATCTCAGTCAAGCAAGAAACTTGAACATCCTATACAAAGAACATGTTCCAAGCAGACGAGGTGGTGGGGATACCGGGCATAGTCATTACGGCCTTCCTCATCGACAGGGGGCGGGGTAATGAGCACAATTAACATGGTCGGGTTGCACTCCTGCAATAAAGATCATAGAAATCCGATGGGCCACTGCTGATTAAAAACGCAAATAAGAGCTGGACGAGGAGCATGGACAGATCTGATTGGAGAGGTTCAGGTTTGAACCTTAAGATGACGAACCATCTTCCTGAGATTCTCCTTGTACTCTTCAATGGGAACGTGCTGTCTCTCGCTTGCTCTCCCAGAGAGAGCTGCATCATTAGCCCCGAAAAAGATCGTGGTAGCTACTGGAGGCTTCGATGAGTCCTGCACAGAGATGACATATGAGATCTGCAACAGAGTGTCCAAACATCTGAAGTTCTCGAAAAGATTTCCTGGTAATCAAAAGGAGAAGTTGCAGAATTCCAAGACATACAACCAAGCTAATAACTCCATTAGAACAAAAGAACAAAAACTACAGCCCAAACCAGATATGCATTCGAGTTCGAGTTGTTCAGCAAATCAAGAGATCAATCAAGAAATTATTTGAATCAGAACACCGGGACCAAATCAGAGATCAATATCCAATCAGGAATACGAAAAGTGGATACATCTTGACGAACCCACTTCATTTATCAACCAGATTGACAGCTGAATTAGTTAATATTTGGTTTTTTTCCCCCCGATAAGTCATTCATCTCATCTCATACACAAAAGAATAAGCGTCTACAAACCCGATTACATCATCCACATCCAAAAGATGCGCCAATGTACTGGAGTCTAGTCTATGCTCGAAACTTGGCAATGAGGCTATCCTCCATGAGACTGTACATAAAATTTTCTCGTAGATCCGTTTCGGGGAACAACGAAGGAAAGTAAAATCCCAAGAGAAATGAAGAGCTCACCAAAGGGAAGATGTGGTTTAGCAAGAACAGGGCCCACCTGGTGTTGTAGCCGCCGTACCCACGGACTACTATGTCGGCCTGATCCGAATGTCAGGAATCACTAATAAATAGATCTCGACAGATGAACTAAAAAGGTGAATGATTCATTGCTAAGAATTGGGATGAAGAAAAGCACTGTCCATGTCCAACAAGGAAGAACAGAGTGGAAAAGATAAAAGGTGAGACCTTGCGAGAATAAGTATCAGTAAGAGAAGCTCCCCATCCTCCCGATCTGAAGGACTGGTCGGTTATGGAGTCCCCGAACAGCACGATCTGTGGCCTCATCACTCTCTCTCTCCCCTCGCCTCCGGGATGCTCTCTCTGATCAGTCTCGCCGGGATCGAGCTAGTTTGGACTGGACTGAGGAGAGAGCAGAGGTAGGAGAAAGTTCAGACGACGCCGTAACAAGACAGTCATTATTTCTTCTTCTTTTTTAATTAACTATTCTTTTTTTCACATCGATAAAATTCTGCGTTAATCCACTAGATCATATATGAGTAAACATTCACTTTGGTCCCTTAATTTGTACTCAACTACCACTTTAGTCCCTAAATTTTTTTTGCCAACAATTAAGCTCAAACATTTATATTTTTGCCAACAAATCAGTCCGACCGTTAATTTGTTGTTCGATGTATCACTTACGGGGTTATATTTATACTTTGTTATTAGCAAAATATTAAAACGACATCATTTTGTTGAATAGAAAAATGTAATGACTGTTTTATCCTTAACTATTGATCATATTTTCAGCGAATTTTTTTTAAACTAATGATAATTCGTTAGAAATATGATCAATAGTTAATGATAAAACAGCCATTATATTTTTCTATTCAGCAAAACGGTGTCATTTTAATGTTTTGCTAATAAAAAAGTATAAATCTAACCCCGTAAGTGACACATCGAACGACAAACTAATGGTCGGACTGATTTGTTGGCAAAAACATGGATGTTTGAGCCTAATTGTTGGCAAAAAAAGTTTAGGGACTAAAGTGGTGGTTGATTACAAATTAAGGAATCAAAGCGAATGTTGACTCATCATATATTATACAGCCTGAACCTACTATTAATAATGCTAATTTAAGACGAAAAGAGGGAAAATGCGTTAGCTTTTTGCCGGGAAAGGAAAAAGAAAACATCAAAATTTATGTGTGTTTACCGTTAGCGCATCCGTCCGATTCAAACCGTCCAAATCTCTCCAATAGAATTTTCCAATTTCTTGGTGAAGATTGAATCCCAAGTCAAATCGACAATCCTCCTCCTCCTCCTCGTCGTCCATTTCATCTCTCAATTTCTGGGCACTCTGTCATCACCAACAGGCAACAGGCCAGCTCGAGCAAAGGTTTTCTGCTGCCTCCTCTCTCCTATTTGAGTCGCGAATTCTTCGTCTTGCCCACTTCACAAGCACCCCAGTTTCCATTCCGTCCCTAATTATGCCGTTCTTACTGTGAGTATCGGATGTCTCTAGTTTTTTTATCAGCTCAGGGCCATGATTGTCCCATTCCTACTTCCCAGAAAAAAAGTAATCCTTCCCCCTTTTGATGGTTTGTTTTGTGGTGGGGCTCGAGGCATTCATTATCCAGCAGCAATATGCGGGGCTTTCTTGTTGTTGGTGGCGGTCAAACATTTACGCTTCCTTATTCCGATCCTCATCCGCGCTCGGTCAACTGAAAAGATTTCTTTTTTCTCCCTCCTTTTCTAATGGATTTTTAATGTTTTCTTATTATATTTTTTTTTTGGTCGCCAGCCACGGTATCCAAGCAGGCCCCACCAGCGGTGAGATGGCATCTTTCAGCCAACCATACTTGACTAATCCGTTGGTCGCCCCGGGTCGCACGCCTGGCAATGGCGGGTGAGGCTCCCAAGAGGGGTGTCTGCGTACGTGAGGTCTCGAACCTGAGACCTCCTTAAGCGGCACCGAGCTGCTTACCACTCGGCCCAACCCCTCTTGGTCTTTTTTCTAGTAGGGGCCGCGCGAACGCAGGCCCGTTTTCTTATTATATTTTATAGCTAGTCAGCTAAACTTATGTCTCCGCTAACAAGGTTCAATATTTCTCTGTCTGAGAATAGGTAGAACAGTGAATCTTTAGTCATCTGTGGCTGCACTTGAGCTCTACTATAGGTGTCTGTTGTTTCTTGCTCACAACTCTTATCTCCCTAAGGTAGTTTTAAGCTTTTTTTCCTAAAATGTTTTTGGCCCTTTTGACAACAGGGCTAGTGGGGAGTGCAGGTGTCAATAGGGCTCTGACCAGGAACAGTTAAGAATTGGGTGTTGGGGTTGAGGGAGGGTGAATTGGAGACGATGGCTGGTCCAACTGAAGACTACCAAAATGTTATGGGAAGTAACGATGTAAGGCATCAAGAAGAAGAAACCACTGAAAGAACAAAACTTTGGAGAAGTTGGTGGGTGTGGGAGGAGAGGAGAGTCAAGGTGTTAGTGGAAGTGCTTCTGAGATAGATATGGCTCCTCCTGTCGGGAATTCAATCCACCGGTCGGGCTCGAGGCCGCAGCTGGACCTCAGCAAGGCAGAAATTCAGGGGAATTTTGAGGAGAGGGATCCCACAATTCTGTTGCCCAATCAATCTGATGACATCTCTCACTTGGCCCTTGATATTGGAGGTACGAGCTCTCCTTTTTTTACTTCCTCTTCCTGCTCAGGTTTTCAGTCCTTTAAGCCCGGCCAACCTCTTCTTTCTCGTTTCGGGAAGAAAAAGAGATTGCTCTTTCTTACTGCTAATCATTAGCTGCATTATTTTATTTTCTACGACATCAAATGATTATGCATGCTGTACTTGAATGTTGAAGATTCGAGATTCCTTTTCCTTTTTATTTTCTTATTAAAGGAATTCTTCCACCACCTTCGGTTCTCCCTTTTAAAGAATATAGTTGCGACTTCTAAGTTCAAGCGTTGAGGTTTCAAATTTTCTGTCAGGTATAAGTTTCATAGCTGTCGAAATTTCTCGAATTTTTCCAACTATGGCACCGTGAAAATGCAGCTACGAAGTTTACACATCTGGTCTGCATGCGGGAACTTGCTTAATCTCTCTGTCACTGAATTATCTGAGGATTGAGTTATGACAAAAGCGTTAACAGCAAATTACAAGACTTCTTTATTCATCTATGCACGTGGAAGTTAATAGCCTGTTGAAGAGCTCCGTTCCATATGATCTCTTGCTGGCAGGTTCTCTAATTAAGTTGGTTTACTTTTCGAGGCATGAGGATCAGCTGAATGATGATAAGAGGAGGAAAACTACAAAGCAGAGATTGGGAATTTCCAATGGCAATAGGAGAAACTACCCTGTTCTTGGTGGAAGGTTGCATTTTGTTAAATTTGAGACAAGCAAGATAAATGAATGCTTAGACTTTATTTATTCCAAGCAGCTCCATTGCGGCGGTATGATTTTACATTGCTTACACCATTGTTGATATCATACGCATCAGTTTTGTGATCATGTTGACTTTTTTTTCTTGGTGGAATATACCAGTCCCAGGCACTTACCAGAGTTAGTCTGTGGGAATTTTGTAAATCTTTGGTGAGGCTTAGGAATCAGTTTTCCATACTTCAATTTTGGTTTCTTGCATTATTACAGGGATGGATTCTCTTAATTGGGGTTCTGCCTCTCCATCCAGAGACAATGCAGTGATGAAGGTAAAAGAAGTTTGCTTAACTACGAAATCTTAGCATTTCCCAGTATTCATTATGTTATGTGAGGTCAATAGCCATGGATTTCTGAAAAGATAGGCTGCCACAAGCTTTTTTACGTGGATGGTTTATAAGAAACCCTCGAGGCAATCGAGATGAGTGAGCAACATGATCTGCATTTATTCTTGAATGACGTAGCTGTTCTGAAGCTCTTCATATGAGATTCTCAGAAAAGTCATGAAGATTTGGAATTGGAAGATAGGAGGACAAGTTCATTTCTGTACTTGTGGATTTTTATGTGCCCCACTTAGCAATCATGGCAAAGTGACTTGTCCGATAATTTACTGATGTAACCTGGTTTTCGGTCTTAGCACTCCCCTTATTTTCCCAATGATTATGGTCAATCAATACTTCGATCTTTTGAGAAGGCCACAGGTGGTGGAGCATACAAATTTGCGGATCTCTTCAGAGAGAGGCTAGGCGTTAGTATTGACAAAGAAGATGAAATGCACTGTCTTGTAGCTGGTGCAAATTTTCTACTTAAGGTGAACACTTTGGGAGTTTTGAATTAATACTAATTCAAAATCAATCAGAAGTTATCTTACTGCTCTTGATACATGCAGTTATATATGTATAGAGTACAAATGACTTTATTTGAAAAATTTTCAATATTATTTACCGTATCTCTTTTACACAATTAATGAGCAGGCAATTCGTCATGAAGCTTTTACGCACATGGAGGGTCAGAAAGAATTTGTTCAAATCGACCAAAATGACTTGTTTCCTTATCTACTTGTTAATATAGGATCTGGTGTTAGCATTATTAAGGTATAAATTCTTTATTGAAAGGTCTGCACTTATCACCTAATGATGAACTCTTTCTTCATGGTTGATCTAATTCAGGTTTTTATTCCTGAGTTCCTGTAGGTTGATGGGGATGGGAAGTTTCAGCGGGTTAGTGGTACTAATGTAGGCGGTGGCACTTACTGGGGTCTAGGGAGGCTATTAACAAAGTGTAAAAGGTCATCTAAATTGTCTGCGTAATTCTAATCTTGTTATTTCTATCTCTCTCTTTAGAATCATTTAAAAATTTCACATAAGTTTATTTTTCTTTTTCAATTTCAGTTTTGATGAGTTGCTAGAACTGAGCCAAAGGGGAGACAATAGGACTATTGACATGCTTGTTGGGGACATATACGGTGGTATGGACTACTCCAAGGTATCACATTAGATTTGAATTCTTTCTTTGATAAAAATGTTTTGAGTTTTTATTTTAATAGCGAATAGTAAAATAACGGAGAGTTCCTCATGTTAATTTATTCAGATTGGTTTATCTGCATCCACCATTGCTTCCAGCTTTGGCAAGGCAATATCTGAAAACAAAGAGCTTGAGGACTATCGACCAGAAGACATTTCCTTATCTCTATTGCGAATGATTTCTTATAATATAGGACAGGTAACTTGCTCCTCACTGTACCTATCACAGTATGAATAAAATATTTGAATATCTTAAGCTGTATCAGCAGTCAGATAGCTACATATGTTTTTTGTTGCACAGATATCTTACCTGAATGCCCTTCGCTTTGGGCTTAAGAGAATCTTCTTTGGAGGTTTTTTCATAAGGGGCCATGCTTATACAATGGACTCAATATCCTTTGCAGTACACTTCTGGTGAATTTGTGTCTTTGATACTCAAATATCTGCTTTTCATTTTGATCAGCATTCGAATTTTTTTTTCTATTTGAACTCTTTATGCTAAAAGATTGTTACCTCTGTAGGTCAAAAGGTGAGGCACAAGCAATGTTCTTGAGACATGAAGGGTTTATTGGAGCTTTAGGTGCATTTATGAGCTATGAGAAGCATGGGCTTGATGACTTGATGGCTCATCAGTTAGTTGAGAGGTTTCCAATGGGTGCACCCTATACCGGAGGAAAGATTCATGGCCCACCACTAGCAGATCTGAATGCGAAGGTAAGTCAGAGGTGTTAGGTTCATAGTGGTACACAACAAAGTTGCTTGCAAAATGGTCCTCAATACTATATTCGGTTACCACTGAGTCTAAGATGGAGAAAGAATGTTTATCTGAAGTCTCCATGATAATGATTCTCTGGGACATATTCCTTTTATCTTTATGATAGTAAGGCTCCAGAGATTGATGCCTCAAGCAAACATGAGGCATATTATTGTAGAAAAGGTAGGAATATGTTGATTCATGGACCAGAGAACCCCAAAACTTGAAGTTATTATTGTGGGCAAAAGTAAGATCGAGATGGAATCAATAAGATATTGTTCCTCTCATCTTTGTATTGCATAGATATTCTGCTCAATATCTTGAGGTCAAATTTATCATTTTTGGGCTTGGATCGGGAAAAATGTCTCCTGTCACCTTGATTGCAGATTTCTTGGATGGAGAAGTTTGTGCAAAAGGGAACTGAGATTACTGCACCAGTTCCTATGTCTAAACCAGGGACCACTGGACTCGGAGGCTTTGAGGTTCCTTCATCAAAGGGAGGAGTCCTGCGATCTGATGCAAGCCCTTTGAACGTGGGTGTTCTTCATCTTGTGCCAACTCTGGATGTGTTCCCATTGTTGGCAGATCCAAAAATGTATGAAGAAATTCTCAGTGATGCTCTCTCGATATTCTTAGTTGATAGTTAACCTCTGAAAGCTTGTAAAACTGGTAGGTCTAGTAGAAAAAGAAAACTTGGTTAAAAATTCCATATTAGCATCTAGGAGAGGTGAAATTGGTCAAGGTTTATGTCTTAGCATCTTGTATGCATGGTCAAAAAGTTCATATATACTCTTTGACATCTTGGTGATTTCTGTTTTTCAGGTACGAACCTAACACGGTGGACCTTTCAGATCACAGTGAAATTGAGTGAGTCAATGCTTAATATTTTACCACTTAAATTTGGTATTGTAAAAACACCATATCTTTTGCTTACCTTATATCTTACTGAAGGTATTGGTTCACTGTGCTACTGGAGCATTTGCCTGACCTTGTCAACAAGGTAAGTGAAGATACTGACGTCACGATTGTGAATCCTCTCCGTTTAATAATTTATCATCAATGGCCAAAAGAAGTTATTGTCAAGCTGTTAAGTTTGCTTCAGTCCCTGACTCCTTTGTGATAGATTAGGAGCCATGTGAAAGGTCCCAAAACCCATAGGACACACCCTTCAGGAAACACCCTTCTTGAATTCTTACACTTGTTCAAAATTTTGAGAACGTAAACAGATTCATGATTAATATAATTTTTGACTTTTTTTTTTGGCAGGCAGTGGCTAGTGAAGGTGGAACAGATGATGCTAAAAGAAGAGGCGATGCATTTGCCCGTGCTTTTTCAGCTCATTTAGCAAGGTAAACTTATAGTGAAGCTACAATTTAAGGTTCCCTCCTCGGTGCAAGAGAAGAAGATATGCTGATTTCCACTGGTTAACAATGCAATAATTTGCCATGCACTCTGATCAAATTCTTACGTTTAACCCATTAAAAGGCTGATGGAGGAGCCCGCCGCTTATGGAAAGCTGGGGCTCGCCAACCTATTGGAACTGAGGGAAGAATGCTTGAGGGAATTTCAATTTGTTGATGCCTACAGAAGCATAAAACAGAGGTGACTCTCTTCTCCTGACCAACTGAAGATGGATATTAAACAGAGCAACCAAATCAGACCATCGATAATGGTTAGTTGGTATTATGTGACTCCCCCATTAACCAATTGACAGTTTTTTTTCCCACACAATAAATTTATAGGGAAAATGAGGCATCTCTTGCTGTTCTGCCTGATCTTCTGATGGAGCTTGACAGTATGAATGAGGTACAGAGGAAGCACAATGACACTTACTGATGTTCATGGGTTACAATTGGAGGGGATGAAAGACAAAAAAGAAGAAGATATTAACTAATGTGTTGATTGATTTTCCTGTGGATTACAGGAGACAAGATTGCTTACTCTAATAGAAGGTGCTCTTGCAGCAAATATATTTGATTGGGGATCCCGTGCTTGTGTGGATCTCTACCACAAAGGCACAATCATCGAAATCTATAGAATGAGTCGCAGTAAGATGCAAAGACCATGGCGGGTTAGTAAAAGAAATCTTTTTTTTTTTTGGTAGATAGTTAACAAAAGGAATCAAGACTGCAATTTATAACATCATGACATACTAAATTTGGGGACAAAAAGTAGATGGAAAAACAAAGTAGAAAACATGATATTTCTTCTGTGTTACAGGTAGATGATTTTGATGTCTTCAAGGAGAGGATGTTAGGATCTAAAGGAAAGAAGCCTCACCCACATAAGAAGGCTTTACTCTTTGTGGACAACTCAGGTGCTGACATAGTTCTGGGCATGCTTCCTCTAGCAAGAGAGCTCCTCCGACGTGGAACTGAAGTGATTATCTCCCTTAACCTTATTCTGTTCTCTGTGTCTCATACTTGGATTGCGTACAATGTAAAAGTGGCTCCTAAACTCCTTGAGACTAAGAGATGTTGATCTACAGGTCGTTTTGGCTGCAAACTCCCTCCCTGCTCTGAATGATGTGACTGCTATGGAGCTTCCCAATATTGTTGCCGAGGCTGCAAAGGTAAAACAAAGAATCAAAGATTCAACATTGAGCATACTTTCGGAGTAGCACCAACCCTGTTCTTGGCAATTTACCTGATGCATTTGAACTGATTTTAATTAACTAGTCCTTTCGATAAATCAGGCAGACAAGCAATTGACCCATTGAACATCGGGTCAGGATTGATTATTTCTTCCCTAGGCCGATTTGATGTCGAGTGCAATTCTGGTACCAATGCATTTGTTAGAGCTTGATTAGAAATGTACCAACACTTTCTGGTTCTACAGCACTGTGATATTCTTCGCCGAGCGGCGGAAGCGGGAGGTCTCATTGTGGACGCAATGACAAACTCATTGGACTGTTTGAAAGAGAATTCACCTTCAGTCCCTCTAATGGTTGTAGAGAATGGGTGTGGGAGTCCTTGCATTGACTTGAGGCAGGTCAGCTCTGAATTAGCAGCTGTTGCTGAGGATGCAGACTTGGTATGATTGCCTTCACTCACTTCTTTACCTTATGCACGAGTTTCTGAGAATTAGCTGACTGTAAAGGCCTATAAAGTGAGGGAACGAGTGACCTGTGGAGTTTGTAATCTGCAGATTATATTGGAAGGGATGGGTCGTGCTCTTCATACGAACTTCAATGCTCAGTTTAAATGCGATGCTCTAAAGGCAAGTTGTACATTTATTTGACTTCAGTTCCTTCCACTTTAGCATTTGATTTTCGTTGCATCTATGAATCAGCTTGTTACTCAGTGGAAGAAATCTATAACAAACACGAAACATTTGCAGCTTGCAATGGTGAAGAATCAGAGGTTAGCCGAAAAGCTTATCAAAGGAAAGATATACGACTGCGTCTGCAGGTACGAGCCTGCCGGTTGAGCTTACATGTTTCATCTCCGCTTTGACAACTTCGACCCTGAGACAAGATAACCATCCGAGCTTATGATATTGAGAAAGACTCGAGTATCCGAGACCCGAGACGAGATGGGAGACGTAGTAGCCTGTTCACAAGCTGAAGAACAATTTCAGTCACTATTGTTGTATACCTTTTTTCCCCCTACCGACCTGTTAATTATACTTGTTCGAACTGTAATTTCAGTCCCGTGTAATCGAGGAAGAGACTTCCTCGTTAGTGTAATAATTTCCGATTAAATCTACAGAGATTTTGGATCCCTCGCAACGATCACTAATTCTTCCCTCGAGACTTAACCCGGCGCGTTTAAGGGGAAAATCACTGCATGATTTTGGTTGAACGCCTTGCAACGATTAAAATTCTTCCTTTTCCAACACCAAGTGATTAGCTTTTAATGAGCAGATTGAACTCGAATTTGAGTTGGTCGAGGTTTGGTAAATTTTCCGATATTATGTAATGCACGTTAAAAAAAAAAAAAGTGGTGAATGAGAGACCCACTGAGCCGAAAGCTTTGCTTCATAAAGTTGGTCGAAACCATTATAGGCAAGCCCCCTTATTACGTCAATGCTCTCTATTTTCGCTATTTACTTTTCTTTTTTTCCTTTTTTCTAAATCTTGATAACTTCTTTTAAATGCGAAATAATTATTTTTTATTATTCACCCTTTACTTAAAAATAAAAATCCAACAAAGCACAAATTTTGGTCATAATCATAAACACTCCATATATCTTCCTCGTAGGAATAACAAAATCTTAGTAGCCTACATTAACTTAGCTTTGAACAACCAACCTCCTTGTCTTTCACACAAAGACACATCACATTACTAAAATAAGTTTAAAAAAAAAAGAAAAAACAGAAGAAGAAGAAGCAAGAAATTAGTATCATCACAACCAACAGTCATTAGATTCACTAATCTGAGGCTGCTGCAGCCACATTGATCGGATTCCGAGTCGTCGGAAAAATAGAGGAGCAGATTTAAGCACAGAGTCATCAGTATAGCTATGGGTTAGACCAACGGGTTGGTCGCTGGGGAGGAGCTGTACTCGTTGATTATCCCGGTCCACGAAGATCCCAGGCCGTTGAAGCTGTATCCCGCATATGCCGCAGCGTTGATGTTCTTCCCGGGGTCGGAGCAGTTCTGGTCTTGCCACTCCAAGGAGAGCAACTTAGGGTTTGGCTTCACATCAATGGCGGCAGTTTGGTGGTAGTCGTTGCTGTCCATGAAATTCGGTCCAACGTTGTTAGAGACATCGATGGAAGAGGAAATGATGCCGTAGGGAGAGCACAGCCCATGGAAATTCGGTCCAAAGCCATTGCTGCTCAGATCTCCGAAATTTCCACCACTCAACACTCCCAGATGAACTTGCTGATGATCTGATGAACTGTTGTTGCCCATGAAATCATAGCTGTTCCTACTTGGGTTGCTCCTGACAATGGCGTCTATCTTGCTCTCCATGAAGTCTATGGGTCCCGCCATGGTGCCAAACTTGCCCTCCAAGAAGCTGTTGGTGGTCGAGAAAGGTCCGTTCACGAGCAAGTTGCTGAAGTGGGGCGAGAGCTGCATCTCATGAGGGAATGAGATCTGGAGATCGGTCGGGTTCCGGGGGGAGGACGAGGAAGATGATCCATGATTCTGGATCAACATGGGGCTGCTGTGATGTTCAGTCGGTTTTTTGGACGAGCCGGCCTTCTTGTTCTTCCGGCAGCCGCCGCCCACAGGTATGTTCCTCAGGGTTCCGCCCTTAGTCCAGTACCTACGGAAAGTTGCAAGTGAACAAATATTCACACTGTCATCGACTTGGGATGTATCGGCTGCATATTCAGGAAATTTAAACAAGAAAATCATGGTTGAAATGACTCGGGATCGTGGTTGGTTCTATAAGTGTGAGCTGAACTCGCCACAGTTATCCACGAACTCGTTTAATATTTGTTTAACACATTAATAAGATGTATCATATTATCTTTTTCTACCCGTTAACAGTATTCGCTTTTTAAATATGACATGACACTTTTTTTTTACTGATATATTAAATAATTACTGAATAAGTTCATCCCACTTAAGTTCTAGTACTGTTGGATGCAGATCAGGCGAGTAAGGTACCTCCTGCAAGTCTTGCAGAAGTATCTAGGCTGAGAGAGGCTGTAGTTGTTGTAGTAGCAAAACTTGGTGTGGGTCGACTCGCACCTCGGGCACTTGAGCGGCTGGTCGTGCTGGGGCCGAAGCCTCCGCTCCATGAGAGGCCTCGAGCAGGCCGTGAGCATGTCCCCGGAAGGCGAAGACGAAGAATCCATGCAGGAGTCGTCGTGAAGCGATCCCTGTATATGATGAGAATGGTTAAATCAAATGTAATATAGGTCCATTTAACCTATCCAGTGGTTGATATGACTGTTTGGAATTGGAATTCCTTCATTTATAACTACACGAATAAATATTCCGTGTACATTATATACCGTTAGTAAGATGAATCACCATTTATATTCTGACACATTCTAAAATTAAGCCTAAAGAATAATACGTACTGAACGTTTACTCTGCATTAACATTAACCTGTGATGGGACAAGACATGAATTTCTCTGGGATTTATTCAGCAATTCAGTGCCAAATAATGCAGGGGGGTGATTAGTACGGTCCCCGACCGAATTGTCCTTTCTGATATATGAGAAGAGATATTGTTCATTCAATTGTGTCAGAGAATGTCAAGTTACCATTTCTACGCAGTTCCCGAGGAGCTAGCTTGTCATTAAAGTAGGTGGGAACACATAAAAAGGCAAAGTGGAACCATGCTTCTTCCTAATCTGGTAAAATGTTAACAGATTTTTGACATAATCGTACCGTTATGCCCGTAAAATTAAACCCAGACACCCTAAATTTTTTTGAGTGTCATTGATCAGACTTTTTCGTACTTCTTCCGGGTCTCCCTTGTGACCGAGAACAAAAGCTGGCATTGACAGTTTTTATGTCCTTAAACCGCGTTCTACATATGCACTGGAATTTCTCAATTCTCATCGTGTCTGCGCACAGACATGCAGATAAATGAAATGCCACCCAAACCGAATCGGGCGAAAATTTTTTTTTTTTTTTTGGCTAATATTGTATGTAATGAGGTGAATCATTGGTGTTTGGCAACATTCTGTGTTGAATGACATGAAATATATTGTTTCTGCAGAACCAGACAGTGCATGTATAACAAAATGCAGCAAATGTCGTCGCATTATATACATGTGTATGTATGTATTGATATATGTATATATATATTAATTACATGGGTGTACCTCTAGCCAGTGAGATGAATCCATGCAGACCTGCAGTGAGGTAAGACCCATTTTCCGAGAATGAACGAAACGGAAGGCGATGAGAGCAGGTTGCAGAGATCAGAATGGAATAGAATTCAAGCTCCTTCAAGCTCACTTCATCCCTCCAACTTCTCTTCACACACAGTCGTCAAGAGTAAGATCAGAGAGAGAGAGAGAGAGAGAGAGAGAGACTGTGTTGTTGTGGTAGATAGAGACAGAGAGGAGTGATGAGGAGGAGGGGGAGAAGAAGAAGAAGACGGTGCTTGTGTTGGGCGAGGCTGCGAATAAGAAGGGAGGAAAAAAGGGCAGCCTGCAGGGGATTGTGAGTGAGCCAAGGAGAGATTCTTATCATATCAAATTGTGGTCACGTACGACGTGGTGAATTCAATCCACATTTACTAAACATACCAGTAAAATGCGTTGCATTACCTTTAAAATTGAATATCATTAATTGACAAAATAGATTTGAGCGTGTTGAGCAGATATTAATCAATTTACAGATAACATATCGAGTGCTCGATTCATATGAGTATTTCTCGCAAGGAGAGGTGCGAGAAAGAGAACTGCATATCATCGTATTGTATCCTATCAGATGACGTTTGAAATTTGAATTCAAATGAAGTGCTAGAGTGGAACCCATTGAAGATTCTGCCCTTGTCGGACGAGTTCAAGATCGACGATGAGCCACGGGGGTTTGGTAAGGCTGAGCGATTTAGTTTTAGGTGGACTATCGTTGTCTGCTACATGGAGGGTTGAAATCGATCGTAAAGACTTCGTGCCGAGGTCGAGACATCGCCATTACCCGAGAGAGAGCTAATTTCAATCACTAGATTGAGAAGATCGCGTAATTTTTCACCGAGAAAAAAAAAAGAACAAAAGATGTATCAGTCTCCACTTTCAGCAAATTTTTTTGGGGGTGTCCGGCTGGGAGCCCTTTTCAACATTTTCGGTTGTTGTTTTTCACGGTGTGTCGGATTAAGGTAGAACTGTAAATATGTTTTATCGTTCTTTTACGATTGGAAAGATTGCGCGTCCACTTAAAAAGAGATTTAAAAAAAGAGAGAGAGAAGAAGAAAAGGAAAAAATTTATAAAAATTATATTAATAAAAATTAATTCAAGACATATCTTACTTTCGAATCAATGATAATGTAATTACAGAGACATTCTTTCTGTTCGAGGGCGGGTCTAGAAAAATATTCAATAAGTAAAATTCAATGAAAGGGTAATATATTTTAAAGGGTTTCCGACTGACCGTAATATGAGAAAATCCTCAAGCAAACCGTATGCACGGATTATATGATACTATTAACTAATAATAATAAAATTTACATTATTTTAATAAAGTAAGTATTGTAATTAAAATAGTATAACACTTTTTGTTCAAATATATATTGATCGAATTTACAGATAATACGATCAATCCAATTCATTTTAAAGGGTCTGCCTCTGAAGAAAGTTTTCGGTGAAACGATTATATCACGTAAGTGATGCTGGCGTGATATATCTATCTACTCAGAATTCATCTTTTACGTATTTTTATTTAGGATTCACCATTTATTAATTTTTTTAATTTTTTATAATATATATTATTTCAAATTAAAGTTTATTACTTATTTAAAATTTTTTATATTTTTAAAATTTAATAATTATAATTATATAATTATTAATAATATATTAAATTTTAATTAAGTAAATATATCACATTAGTATCACTGCTTCATGTGAAAAATTTCTCATACCGCATGAAGCACGGACCGTCGGTGGCGACTTTCAGTTGGGGCCCACGTGTCGGCCTGCCGACCCCGGGTGGTGGGGGCCGGGGGGGTGATGACTGGACGAGATCGCTTGCCTGGATGTGATCGGACGGCTACAATGGCCCTGCGGGGGATTGTCTGGGACAACCTGAGCCGCTTGATGGGGACGACAAAGGAAGAGAATATATACGTCAGAGAGCGGCTTCTCCGTCACAACTCCATCTCTTCTCCACTGTCCTCATCTGACTGACGTGACTGCTGCTAGAACCAGGAGGTCATTTAAACAAATAATAATAATAATAGAAAATAATTTAATTACAAATTCAGTTAATTTATGAACATCGAGTAATTGTACTGGCAAAAAGAAATATATTAGCTCTAAAGATCAGCCACCGAGAGGATGGATCCATTGATAAACTAATAATGTACAGTACATTCGGTTCATGATTGAACTTTTTACTGAGCCAGTATTCGAGGATTAATGATGGATTGCAATTCTTATAATACATTATCCGGTGAACTAGTCAGTTATTACAATGTTCGATATTTTTAATATAAAAATAAGAAACTAAAGATGAAAAAAAGAAAGTATTAAATAATAATAATAATAATAATAATAATTTGTTCCTTTCCGGGGGGTCCGAGCCCGGGAGAGGGAGTTGAGTTTTCCAATAAAAGGGGCGGCCTGGAGAGCCCCACTCGAGTGGGCCCACACGTGGGGCCCACTCGCTCTCCCCCCGCAAGCAAAGTATAGATTCTTCCTCTTCCCCCGAACCAGTAGCGGTGTGTATGGGGCCCGGCCAACCACAATCCTAACCTTAAAACCCCTGGTATCCTTATATTAACCCAACCCGCCGTACCATCCGTGAACTCAGTCGATGAACATCTCATGTAGTATTTACTTTTACTGATGTGTCGAATAAGACTATCATTCACTAAGTTCACCACATCATTCACAAGTTCGACTTACCTAAGAGTCTCTCCCTCTCATTGACACGATTCGTTTAATCACCTGTTCTCCTCGAATAAGATATCATCTCATTTGAGCATTTTAAACAACAGATCAAATTCATGGTCGAGAAAATTCTAAGTGAACCGGTTCGATTCGAACTTTAATCTATCAAGATCTATTGGACTTCCAAATAATCGATAACACGAAAAGAGAGGATAACATCCCTTTTAATATCATCCCGGCTTAGGTTCAAAGATTTTAGGTTCGATTCTCGTCATTAAAACCCTATTAGTTGATATTCACGGCTTCCTCCTATCCCTTTATTTGCATCGTCTCGTGTCATTATCTAAATGGATGGAAACGGGTTCTCTTCTGCACTTTTCATTGCACGCAAAATTTCCATTGGATCTATAAGGGGTCAGACATATACCTGGCTAAGAAGCTCACATTTAACCGATGATGCAAGTTAATTTCCAATCCTCTTATACCTAATACCGGGATTTTCGCTCTGTTTTCTCCGGTGTTGAATTCTGTTCTCAACAACAGCAGTGCGAAACGAGACGTATTAATTTCGAAAGGCGTGGGACCGTGGTGGACAGGCATAGTGTGGAACATAGGGTGCCATTGCCATGCTGAGATCAGTGTCGTTGAAGCTACCAAGAATCTAGGCTACCACCTGAGTGTCAAATATTCAGAATGTCTCTCTAAAGCAATTCCTCTCACTCTTTTCTGTCTTGTCATCCCTGCATTTCCTTTTTCTTCTTCTTTTGTCAAATGAGTTTTTCGTTTTGAAGTAAGTACAATAATACCCTCCATGCAATATCCCGCCCTTGCCCCATTTAGGAGTTAGTTAATTGTTAATTAGCTAGTTCAAAAGCATTCAAAGTATGGGTCTAGGCTATGTTCCTAGTTGCATGGTCTAACCTTAATTTACCTAGGAAATGTCCGACAATGAAAACAAGAAATCAGAAATATGTGGTAAAACCATTCTAGGTCAAGAGAAATAATGTCCATGGGCAGTGTAATAAAATTAATTGTGTGTATGGAGATTGCAACCCACATTACACTCACGAAACTGAAGCCCGATAATATCATATCTTATCGAGAGAGAGACCCGTCACCTGATATCGACTTCGTCAAACATCGTCCTTCCTTTCATGAGACGATCACTTTATTTGCACCTCGCTTATACTTTGAATCCAACTTCCAACTCGTTCCTCTCTATCTCTCCAAATTATGTCAGACTTAACTTGAAATATCTCCTATACGAGGTATTGTGGCGAAGAATTTCTTCCTTCTTTCTTTCTTTTTTTTTTAAGTATTTTTCATATTTGATGTTTGGAATTTGATGTGTGCACATGGCTATGCCCAAAAGCTTTGTCTCTCGTACTCGGAAAATACAATGCAAATTAATAATGTACGTACGTTGCCTCATTGGACAGGATGAAGTTAAATCTTCTCGGTTTAAGTAAAGAATATAATACATCGATAAATGGTTACCTTAAACCTCAAGCCTCCGCAAAAAAGACATTCACATTTCTTTTTTCCTTGTTTTCCCCTGTAAAATCGACCTGACTATTATAGGTTCAAGAATCGTTGAACCACAAAATGATAAAACTCTGATAATTATAAATTTTCTTTATTTACTAAGATTCGAATAAGAAACTTGAAAAAGGTAATGAGTCATCTCCATCAAAATATATATTTTATTAAATAATAATAATAAAACTTTCCATCTTTAATTTTCATCACTTTGTTTTTTTTTCTCTCTCTCTTTTTTTTCCTTTTTTGCTTTTTAACATCAGATTCTAGCTAATGAAAATGGTCGCAAAAGAGGCACCTTACCCAACATCTAAAGACACATTCAAAAGTTTGATTTCCTAAATCAATTCCCATCATATTACACAAACTCGCGGTTTCTTCCTTTTTTTTTTTCATTTCCTCTTTTTGGGACGGGCCGGATCGTCTTGACCGATTCTAATGTGTTATTGTAAACATGCAGCGCCTTTTTCAAAGAGAAATCTAGCGGGAACGATCTAAAAAACATGATTATGTTCGATCATGACTGATTATGAATTGCGAACCTGTGAAAGTACCGAATCTATTCCTTTAGATATCCCGTGATGCTATCGATCGAAAATGAGAAGAACCATTCTTATTATTGACAATTTGGTCTAAAAATCCACAAAAGAAATCACATTTCATAGACAAACAGAGAACATTGGTAAGAACGAGTTAGAGGGTAGGCGGACGATCTTAGAATTTGTCCATGCAATGGAACGTTCACATAAAGAAGTGCCGTCCCTGTTCGAATCTTCGAAAAAATTGATGCAAATGAAACCAAAAAAATAAAAATAAAAATAAAACTATAAATAAAAGAACATGTGGGCATACGTTGTGGCGAGGCTGTGTCGTGCTGTGTGCGGTCCTGGTCATGTCATGATTGATCACTGTGGTCAAGGGACCAAATCCTCCCTCGAAGTTCCCGTAGTCAATCTGGATTGCTGTAATCGGGCCCCAGAAGCCTGCTTTTTTTAGCCACGTGGAAGGCAATGATGAGACCAGACAGGAAGCCCCCACCCCGAAGTTGAGTGTGATTGTTATGTAATAGATATTGAATCATGTATGTTACAATTTATTAAATATTTATAATTATTTTTATTGATGTATTAAATATTTATTAATTTATAATATGTATTAAAAATATGTTTTTATTTTTTTGTATATTTGATGCTGGACTGTCATTGCTCGATCAAAGGAAATGATGAGGGATCATATGCGGCCATCATCTCATGGCCCAACGTGGAGGAAACCCCATAATAAAACATCTGTTGTTGTTTGATTTTGGTTATCATTGCAGAAATTATTGGGCGCGCACCTGTCTTAGCAGACAAAATATCCGAAGTGGGCACATGCAAGATTCTTGATAACTTCGGCGAGTATGACAAAATTAACCATAACAAGTCATTTACACGATGTTAATATTAATAAAAAAATGTATATAACGCATGAAAGACATTACATTATTTCCTTCACTATAATGGCAAACTCCTAGCAAGGTTTTTCGTTGGATATGTGCGATTGTCATGGAAGATGGATTTTATGAAAGTGAATCTTCGTATTGGTTGTAGGTATAATGGGGCAGTCACTCGGGGTTTAGTTATCGACACTTGGAATCATCGAGATACATGGAAACGAAGACTGTACGGACGCAAGAGTATCTTCTCCCTGGATGAAACCTGGAAAACACAGCTTATTATGGCTCCTCAAAAGTTGTCCATGGCTTCTTGTTCATCGGAATGTTAGCGATAGAATGAATGCTTGTCTTCCTTAAAAAATATGCTGTTCACTGCTTCGATGAAGACATTAATCTCTTGCACCCTTTTCTAGTAGTATTTAGTTTAGTCCGTTGCATCTCTTTTATGGGAAGGGAGATTGATCATTCCTCGGATGTCGAGACTGCTCGAGTACTGTCGCTCTCACGATCATAATTTCTCTGTTCAAAATTTCTCATTCGATTCTTGAAATTGGAAAACCAACTTGAAAGTCTGCCACTTCTAATAATCTGCCGTTTCTCGGGCGTCTTTGGATTCTGTCTTGCAACATTTCGTTTGTTTTTCCTGGAGAGAGATTTTCATAAACCCTCAGCCCACTTACGGATCTTATTGGCTCAGTATCTCTCGTAATCACCGAGGCAAAAGTTCGTTCGACATGTGGATTATATTATCTTGTTGGTCTTGGACATCGGCATCGATCGAGCGCAGCCACAGCAACCTAAGCTGTCCATATTTTTCTCTCGGTCTCGCATTCGACCGTGGCTCGATGCCCAAGACGACACCAGAACAGGTAGGGTTTCTCAGGAATTCCAAGCTGTCTTCTGAGACGTTCTATCTAGCTACTCAATGTCAAATTACACTGTCCCAATTAATGTGGCTATGCCAAGACACGGGTTCGGTTTTCGATACCACGCATGGTTGTTTGGAGTAATACTAGTTTCATGGAAAGTCTAGTCGGAGCTGCCGTAGGATATGATAATGTGGGAAATGGCCACAAATCACGCCATCCATCAGCTGTGATATAATGTTCACAGCTCTTTGACAAAATCAAACGCATCTTCTAACTCTGCAAGTGAAGACAAATAAATGTTCATTAAAAATTAGCTGTGATTCATATGATTCAACAGTTTTTTTTTATTTTTTCTTTTTTGAAAATTTTGTGGGTTGGGAGGCCAATCAGAACTACAAACCTTTGATCTCTTTGTTTTCTTTGGTGGTGTTAGGTACTAATTAATGGCCAAGAAAAGTCAATGACTATGGTTGGATCACCAATATTTATTATACGATTATCTTCATTGTTGTCTGGGTGATTCAATCCCCAACATAAGTCAAAGCTCGGCGATGTCCTGAATTAATGTTCGACCTTTCATCGGTCGTCGGTGGTCTTCCTGTCTCGAGGGGTGGGCCGATCTTTCTTTGCTTGAGAGCCAATCTTTAGTGAGAAATCAAATGTTTGATGACAGAAATGCTCAGAGCCGCACGCAGCGCACCAAACTCAGCGCCGACCCTCACCAAACATATATATATATATATATATATATGCATATATTGTCACTGAACAAACCGCGTTTTGTTCTGTCTCCCACTTTCAAATCCTCCACCTGTCCCGTTGATTTTGATTACCATAACTCCACATTTTCTTTACTTGGATTTGATTGATTTTTCTTGTTGAAATATAAAATAATCATAGTATGTTACGTGAGGTCGGTGTTCGAGTCTGAATGGAGATAAATTCACTGTTTATGTAGTTATGCTATTTAGTGGACCGACTCGGCTCGACTCGACTCAAATTTGACTATTGACTTATAATATGTTACGTATAAATGCACCCCATATGCTTGCTCACCTTCTCATTTCTCCCTCTCCAGTCTCTTTGGAGGTTCCAATCCGGAGCTGATGATCCAAATGCAGGATTCTCCATTAGTCTTCTCAACCTGGAGATCGGTTCTCTCCCATCTACATTCTTCTCCCGGAGAGATTTCCGAGCCGCTCGTTGCCGCCACCGCAACGGAGCTCGACCCGGATGACCGAGAAGATGAGTCAGAGTTCACCTTCAGACAGCCGTACTCGTCCCCAGTCTCAGCTGACAAGATCTTCCTCAATGGCCAGATCAGGCCCTTGCACCCTTTTACGTTCCCAGCAAGAGATGAAGGAATGACCGAGGAGTCCCATTTTTCCCAGAAGAGATCACCTGCAGTCAGGGAGCCCCTCAGGAGGCTCTTCAGCCATGATCGAGAGTGGAACTCGAGTTGGAACTCATATTCGTGCCCGGGCTCTTGTTCACGCAAGGAAGATGAGCTTGACGGTATTGATCCCAAGATGTACTGTCTGTGGAGGCCGAGAGCAGCGCTGGAAGGGAAGAGTGCTTCCGGCAAGAAGAAGAAGAAGAACAATGAAGACTCTGGTGCCGTGTCTGTCTCGAAGAGATGGAAGGTTAAGGATTTGGTCTACAGTCATGGCGGGAAGAGAGTGGGTGATGAGCCATTGGAATAAGTCGTTGTTCAATAATCTTCATGAATCATCATTACTAAAGGGGAAAAAGGAAATTGGGAATCGCAGGAACTTGATGATGTATGTACAAGAAAATAACATGTACGGATGAATCTCTTCCAATCTTCCAATTGATTGGTTCTTTTCCGCCAACTCAATGGCCCAGAAGAAAACTACTTGTAATCAGTAAATCGAGTTCTGATTGTTTCTCATAAGCTCAACAGGCACAATGATATACGATGACCGACAAATTGGACCCTGGGAAAGGGAAGTGAGCTTTTCACGAGCACCAAAAGTCACCAATAAGTATTTTAGAAAATGGAAGTAGATATTAAACAAAGACGACAGCATGAATCTCGCCTGCATCCACCACTGTATATCCCTCATTCTCATCATAAGACTAAATAAGGCTAAGAAACTCCCAAGTTCTGCTCATGTCAACTCAGTTTCTCAGAAGGTTGCAGAAAAGAGATTAACTCAGACAGAAACAAATGAGAACCGATGCAAGACCCGGGATAGGAAGAAGAGACACACGTCATCTGGAACTCATCTGCAAGGAGCGACAAAAAGGCTGTGCTTCAGGTAGCAACTACAACTTAGACCATCTATTTGCAGACATAACAAGGCACAATATGTCCAAAGAGAAAAATGTTCAGTTTGTACAATATGCCACCTTGTAAGTACCTCCTTTGCTACATAATACCTATCTGTTCAAGACACGCTAGACGGTGCATAATGGATCATGCCATTTTTCTTGTCCATGTCATTCCCGCCAGCTCTGTATTTTCAGCAATGATTCATTTATAGGTTGCAAGCTCAAGCAGATTACTGTATCCGAGCCCATTTCCTTCAGAAGCTGATCCCTTCCCCCTGTATCCTTCCTGGGTTTGGCTCCACGTTCACACCATTATCATCTGCTGCTCCATCTACCTCAGACGCTTTAGCCATCTCCGCCGACTCATTTGTTGTATCCGATGAGCCAAACGTCTTTTGATCATTGGGCAATTGCCCTCTTGGTACTGCAGGCTTTGGCCTCCTGATGGCTTCCGCTGCCTCTGGCAGGGCCACGGGAGGAGGTTGTGGTGGTACCCATGAACGTTTAGTGGGTTTCTCGATGAAATTTAAATTATGGCTCCCAGTCTTCACCTCATCTCCATTTTCCATTTCAGGGATTCTCAAATTGCTTGCCGGCTGCCACCAAGTGCCCGAGTTATTGCCCTGTGACTGAGAGACAAACCCATCGTTCTGGAATCCTTCTGGATTCAACTGATATAGGAAGGCTTGGTTTGAGCTCTGCTGGGTCTGACTAACTTCCCAAGGCTGCTTGAGCACACAAGAAACAATCACTATTCAGATAGAACAATATCATTCATGCAGTTTCTTTTGTAAGTTCTGCTACATAATGGTAGATTTTAGTTGTAGAGCAGATAAGTTCTGATCTGAAAAGGTGAAAAATACTCCCAAGAAGCTCACCAGACTGCATATACACATATTCATTCAGATTCAAAATCTGGAACGCAGTTGATGCAGCAAGAAAAAATAAACCACACCTCTCAGGTTAAATTTTTCCTATTCATGAATTATGATAGATGAATGAGAATTAAGTTCTGAAACAGGGTTGAGAGGCTTCAGGAAGCAACCTTCATTCGACGATTTAAGCGAGGATTAGATATTGGCTGATTTGGGTTAGGGGGTGAATCATCAATATCCTGCATGGAAAGATCAGATTAAAATATGATAACAAGCTGATACTAAGATAGAGACTAAACACAACTTACCTTGACGTTTGGAGGTCTTTCCCCTCTTTGGACCATAGCCATGATCTGCCACAGAATAATGAATCTGTAACTATTATGCTTTCAAGAATACAATAGAATTATATTCAACAAACTAAGAATTCCGTGCTCTGTGCTATATAGGTTAGTCGTATCCGGAGAAACTAATTTTGAGCTAACCGGTACATTTTTGAAAGACCAGACCCCCTTGGCTGCTGTAGGCTATGCCTATTAGGAGGGAATGTGGAGTCCAGGTAATGGATGGTGATCAAGCAAAGGCATGCTGAAAAGAGAGAATTTTGACAACAAACTACGCACTCACAAAACAGGGCTTTGAGATTCTATGAGAGTTTGACAACAAACTGGGGATGGGATAGCACGTCGGTGTTTTCATTCTACAATCACAGTGAGAAATGTTTTCCTACAGTTTATTAAAGTCTTCGGGTTAGAAGCAACGATCAGTTCATCCAAAAAAGAATCCAATGGTCAATGCCTATAAATGAATCTATAAAGGGACAAATGCAGCGATGCATCCACCTCTGGGGACTCAACAAGGATAAAATGGCAATTTTATCAGAAGAAAAGTTCATGATGAAAAGCAATAAAAGGTCCTTAATGACATCCATGCCTTTGGGAGTTAGTCAAAGATCAAACAATATAACTGCAACGTAATGATCGAGAATCTAAGTTTGAATTGAGAAGAAATGTCTCCCATGCATATCATACTCACGAGGATGTCGTACAATGATAGCAATTTAAGATGTACAAACATAAGAATCCTTAGCAGCGAATGTATGGTCCCAGTTAGTTCAGGAAATGTAAGAACTAACTATATCAGATTCAAGATACGGAAATCAACAAGCAGATGCTATTCCGATCTCATAATGCCTCCATTGTTTCTCCAGTTCATGTATCCGTAAGGAGACACTGCCTGCTTCAAAGGACCGTTGGAAGTTTTCTCAAATAAGGAATACCCTAGTTTCATGTTAGACATTAAGTGCATAAGACACATATAAGCACGGAGCTGGCAAGATTGATGAGAATACCATGGATTGTTCACATAATCCAAATCCAAGGAGTTCACAAATATTTTACCTCCATATAAGACTTTGGATGAGGTGCTGCAGTGGGCTCGACAGATTCTTGAGGAGTTGAAGATCTGCCTGCTACAACGAACATAAGAAAACACTTCTAATAAGCAGGGAAAGAAAATCTTGTGCTGGTGGTTTGATTGATAACCTGCATGGTAGTCCCAATCGGCCTTCCCATTAGCATACGGTTGCTGTTAAACAGAAGTATATTAGTAAAACCTCGAGCCAGAAATTTCCAACATCAATGATAATCGTCTTGCGTTGAGATCTCATGCCTTCACAATTTTCTTTTTCTCACCTTTGAAATGGTGGCAGGTGCTGCAAAGTCTTGATTAGTGAAGGGATTTGCAACATAGGAATTTGCTTGTCCTGAAGAAAACAAGAAAAATTTTCAGACATAGCCAAATTATGAAAGAAGAATCTTTGCTCTGTAAGAAATATAAAATCTATTTCAAATACTCTGCAGCACACAATTATGTCAGTAAATACAAGATTACTACTTACCGAAGGCAGAGAGTGCTAAGAAAGAAAGAAAGTTCTTGCAAGACCTCAACTTCAAGTAAACAAAGTCCATAGACGAATAACTTACTTGAAATTTGATCATAAAGCAAGTTGTTGCTACCTTGCAAATTCTTCACAGCACCACCAATGGACTTCATTTCTCGTAGTTGAACATCTAACAGGTTCATAATCTCCCCAAACAATCTTTTCTCTGAAGAGGCAACAAATGAATATATTTAGTGTAGCATGACAAGGAACCTTAGGGGAAAAGCTGTCAGATTTATATGCAGAAATCCTGTATCATAAAGGGAAGCCTACCTTGAACTTTTGAATTCAACAACTCCTCGCTTGCTTTTGCCACGTCCGCAGCTGCTGCCGCCGCTGCTTTGGCCGCAGCTGCTGTTTCTTCTGCCAAACTTGGCCTCAAGTGAGTTTCTTCTAAAACATCATTTTCTTCTCCCAAGACAACAGTTCGTATCCAAGACTTCAACCTTGGAATGACCGCTTTCTGGAAATGGAATATCCCAGCAAAAACCCATAATTATAAGTATGTCATAGACTCACACAAATGGAAATGATCATAATACATGGACTTGGTATGATCTAATTAGATTGTACCTTGACAAATATGACAGTCCCAGCACCTGATCCTGCTAAAAATCCTATTGCAAGCATTGCATGATACCAGTGAAAACGGTATCTATTAGCAGGCGCAATTGAAGTGATAACTCCAGAAGGTGCAGCTGCTGCAGGCTGAAGAGCTTGCTGCTGAATGTTTGCAGATGATCTCAATTGCCCTTCTGCATTCCCAGCATAGAACTGTCAGAGACGAACCAGCACTTGATCTGCTAGTTTTATAGAGAAAGGGTAGGTACCTTGAGTGACTGTAGATGTCTGTGCACTTGGAGGCAAATCCTGTAATAGGGAAGTGTCAAGAAATGGTTCATGCCCAGAATACATAGCTTCACAATAATCAGATAATAGATAACCATTCATCAAGTAAGATGAGAAATTATCGGCTTACAGGCACCCGCCGAAATGCTTCATCTATCTCCTCCTTCGTGAGGCCCTTCTTCTCGAGGAAAGATCGCCGGTAAATGACTGGAGAACCACGGACTTTCGGGTGCGAAAGAAACTGCACAGCGTTCTGCACTTGCTCCTCTCGCATAGGTTCTGAGTTCACCAACACTGATGGTGGAGAGTTAGATTGCGTGTTGTCCATCCCCGCCGTTTGTGCATCCCCAGGATTTTTCTGAGCAATCTCCTCGACTGAAACATATTAAGAATTGGTATTTGAAAGGGTAGGTAGAGCCTGAATCAGCTAAATTATGAACTGGCAACCATCGACAATCTGCTATACTACACTGCAAATGAAAAGGAAATGCAAAATGACACCATGATTTTCCGTAACACCAGAAGATGTGTCCTTCGCCTTCCACGATTATTTTCCCAGCAGACAACAGAACGTGACTGAATGTTCGAGACCGAAATTGACAGAATCGAACGCCAATAAAGCAATTCACGAACGAAAAATGAACGAGTAGAGGACCGAAATGGAGACCTGGCGCTCGGTTCTTGCCATCGGCGGACTGAGTTGACATCTCCCGCTCTTGTTCAGCTGCGAAATCAAATAAAAGCTCCGATCGAACTGAACTCAATAAGAACAGGAATCCATTGATGGGGAAGCTTGCTCACCTACTGGATGTCACTTGCAGGGGAAAATGGAAGCCGCAGAAGAGTTGGAGTCTCTCTAAGCTCGGGGCATTAGCTTCTCAGCAATTGAACATTTTAGAAGACGGCGGCTAGCGGAGAAGCCATTGTGTAGATGAACCCGGTCCATGAGAGCCCAAGCTCATATCTTTGGCAGGGGTGCACCATGCCCGGGCCTTTTCGGCTTATGGGCTATGGCCCATAAAAGGCTTCAATCTTCTTCGTCATCGATTCCTTCGTCATTTGAAGCAGGCAGCAGGAAATGGTGGTAACCCAGCTTTCGAACTCAAGCGCGCTTCTTCAACTGTTCGGCCACTGCACGGACCAACAAACTCTCTCTGTTGATCGCGTTAGCAGTGGAAAGACTTCAACTTGCATCCGTTTCAGCTCCGGTTATCGATATTCTAGCACGTCAAGACAGCTCCGACATTGCCCCTCGCAGAGATCGCTTGTTACGCGAGTTTTATCGAGCAATTGCGTTGAAGTCGCTGACGACGTTTCATCGTTTAGTAAGAAGATAAAGGATTACGTGCAAGGGGGATTCTTTGACGATGCGATAAGAGTTTATATTCAAATGCTTGAATGCGGGGTACACGCTAAGAAATTCGGGTTGTTTCCGTGTCTGATTAAAGCGTTCGGTGCTGCATCTGATGTGCGAACAGCTCGACAGATTCATGGTCATGTGCTGAAACTGGGAGTTTTGGGTGATATAATTGTTGCAAATTCTATTCTTGGGATGTACTGGAAATGTAGGTCAGTGGATGCACTTGACATATTCGAGAAAATGCCTGTGAGGGACTCGGTCACTTGGAGTACAGTGATCTCTGGGTTTTGCCACGTTGGTGATTACTTGAGCTCGTTGGCAATTTTCAGGCAAATGATAAGAGAAGCTCCTGGCGTGTGTCCCAATCGAGTCGCCTGTCTTTCTGTTCTTTCTGCTTGTGCTTCAGTTTGTGATTTGATTTGGGGCCGTGAAATCCATGGTTATGCTGTCAAAAATTGCATGTTGCATGATCAATTTTTGGTTACTGCTCTGGTTGATATGTACATGAAATGTGGTGACGTTAAGAGTGCTGAAAATGTTTTCAAGAGAGCGCTTGTCAACGACTCTGTGAAAGAAAATCCAGTAATATGGAATCCTATGATCTTTGGTTATGCATCCAACGGCTGTCTCTATGAGGCACTGATGCTTTTAGTTGAGATGTTAGATTCAGGCACACAACCCGATTCTTCAACACTGGTTGCCGCTCTAGTTTCATGCCCGGATTCCTTGGATATAAGCTTTGGCGAGCAAATACACGGACTGGTTTGTAGATTAGGACTACAAAATGATGTGAGAGTTCAGACAGCTCTTATAGATATGTATTTCAAACACAGCAATGTTGATGCTAGCGAAAAGATATTCAGGACGTGTCAAAGCAGTAATTTGGTCATGTGGGGAACCATGATCATGGGTTATGCGCAGGTTGGCTCCCCCACCAAGGCACTGGACTTATGCCAAAAATTTGTGAGAGTATTTGGCTTTGCAGATTCTGTGATGATTTTGGCTGCACTGAGGGCATGTTCTTCCTTGAACTTGGAGCAAATGGGCACAGAACTTCATAGCCTAGCCATAAAACTTGGGCTCGCTTACGATGTTTTTGCTGGAAGTGCCCTAGTTGATCTTTATGCTAAGTGTGGAGATATCAAGTCTGCTGAAAAAGTCTTTTTAAGATTATCTGCAAGGGATTTGATCTCATGGAATGCACTAATATCAGGATATGCCCAGAATGAGTATGTAGATGAAGCTTTGAAGGCATTTCAATGTATGCAATTGGAGAGCATTAGATCAAATACAGTGACAGTAGCTTCAATTCTTTCTTGCTGTGCTCAGTTATCTGCTATGAATTTTTGCAGGGAGATTCATGGCTATATATTACGGCAAGGATCGGAGTCCAATATTCTAGTGAGCAATGCTTTAGTATCTGCCTATGCAAAATGTGGCTGCATAGGTGCTGCCCTCTGTATATTCAACAACATTGGTGAAAGAGATCTAATAACATGGAATTCAATCCTATTGGGCTTGGGAATTCATGGTCATGCAGAGGAAACATTCCTTTTGTTTGAGAAGATGAAAGAATTGGGCGTTACTCCTGATCATACGACTTTCACTGCTCTTCTTTCTGCTTGCAGCCATTCGGGTCGAGTTGACAAGGGATGGGAATATTTCAGAAGCTTTGTGGATGAATACAATCTTGAGCCTAAACTTCAGCAGTACACATGCATGGTCGATCTTTTGGGCAGAGCTGGGAATATAGAGCAGGCATATGATCTAATCTTGTCCATGCCTTGTGGTCCAGATGATAAAATCTGGGGATCGTTGCTTAGTTCATGCAAAATCTATGGTAATGAGACGCTCGCGAAAATTTTGGCTAATAACATTTTTGAACTCAACCCAGATACTGTTGGCTATCGTGTCCTCCTTGCAAACTTATATGAAGATTATGAGAGGTGGAGTGACGTAGATAGGGTTAGATCAGAAATTAGTGATAGAGGACTTGAGAAAATGCCCGGTTGCAGTTGGATCGAAGTTGATAACCGCATGCATGTCTTTACTGCTGGTGACTGCTCTCATGAAGAGTCACAGAAAATATACGCGAGTCTAGTAAGTTTGACAGCAGAGATTGCAAGGGAAGGTTATGTTCTCCAATCAAATGCGCATTCTTCTGGCCTCATCAGTGCTTGATGTTAGAAGAATTCTCTCTTGGAAAAGAAAAACTTGCTCTACTTTGTCGACATGAGGAGAGCTTTGGCTTCATGGACACCCTCTTTGAAGCAGAAGATCATAGTTTAAACTACTACGAAACCTTTTGAAGCACCTTGATCTTCCATCCAATTCCTGAAAGGGTGAGGACACCACCACCTGATACCTCATATGGTTTCACACCCAAGGTGCTGCTCGAGAACCACCAAAAAGACTTGCACTTATCATTTCTTTACTTTATGATTGCAGCTCCTCTTTATTTATGATGTAGAACGAAGTGGGAAGCAGCTGGATCTTTTTATTGATATCATTTGAGCTAGCGCTCGAGATTCTAACAGCAGGTGAAGCCTGGCGGGAGATAAGGTGGTTGGTCTGTTCTGTTTGAATTGCGGCAGATCGGATGATGAGCATATGGATCATCTCAAACCCCAGATCAATCCTCTTGGCGGCATAAAAACACTGACAAGTCTTTGTTTCTTCAGTTCTAATCGATGTGAGCATCTAATCACTCCCTGCCTTATTAGGCATTAATTCTTTGTTCTTCCCTTCTATCCTGTTCCATGTCGTTGCTGGGAAAACATGGTCGGCTGATCTCCAAGGATCACTCTTGTGGGTTTGGATCTTCGCTGGTGCAAGAGAGGAATTGCGTGTTACTCTTATGAGTAAGGAGCCATCTTCTTCCTCCTATAACGGATCAGGGATTATGGTTCTTTACATGCGCATTCTTTGGACACATATGAGTTGGGATACTTCATGCTGAAGTGATACATGGCAATATCTAAAAGCCTACCGTGGTAGAAGATTATGCTTATTATGCAAAAATCAGTGGACATAAAATAGGAATAGTGAAAATGAAAAGGCCTCAACTCATCCATTGGTAGTCGAAGAATCAGCAGCTAATACCTGTGATGCTAAATAACAAAGCCGAAGTGGAAGCCCGTGCAATTACTTGAGAGAAGATTGATTTCACAGTACATACAGTTCCATTGCTCATGAATACTGAGGGATAGAAGTCTATGCCTATCTATACAGCTTAGAGAAGGGAAAGGAAGGGAAAAGAGGAAGGGATTGAGGGAGAAGACTGATCGATTGCTCTCTAGATCAAACATAATCCCGGCTCCAGAGGTTGTAACCTGAGAGAAGAGAGCTGAATGCAAAGGCCAAGAATGCAAGAAATGCCAGAACAATTGAGGCACTAGCCATCTGGGTGAACTGATCCTTTCCCCAGTTTGTTTCCCAGTCATAAACTCGGGTTGCTGCAGCTGACGATGCCGATATTAGGAGGTATGAAAGGATCTGCATGGGATCAAAAAGATAGCCGTGATTGATTTGCAGAAGATTGAGAAAAAAGAAAAGCAGCCCTAATAAAAGCAAAAACCAGAGGGGTGGGTCCTATTAGAGTTTTATTTAGCGATCTAATTTCCATTCTACGAAGAAGAGAGTTTCCAGAGAATACATTGACACTGATAATTTCAGTAGCATCAAATGACTTTGGCCTTATCATCTAGGAGGATCATCATCATAAAAAATATATTGCACGAAGAGAATGAGTTGCAGGTATTACTTGCCTGATCCATGGAGAAATCAAAGTGACAACGAATGTGGTCACCGATCACATGTTTCTCAGTGATCAAGTGGCAGGCAGAGCTGGACAATTGGAACACCGAATACAGGAAGCCGATCACATTTACAGATAAACAAAACCTGCCGAAAGATTAGCTCCACCATCAGATCAAATGGGGAACAAGAACAGGAGAAGTGAATGTAAAAGGCAAACCGTATGAAACGATTTGGCAAATGGTACTCAAATATGGTATTCTTGTCCACCTCCAAGAAGCTAAAGCCAACAAAATCATTAATTTCTTCAAAATTGCAACAAAAAATCAGTACTTTTTTTTACTTGTACCTGTATTCTCTATAACGATCAAATGAATCGCCACTCCATCCCTGAGTTTTATCAGCCGCCATAACAGCAAAGGAGCTCATGCAGATGGCCGCCTCCAAAACTCTAGCCCATAGCATTGCTCTCTTCAATGTGTCCCTAGCCCTTGATCTCCTGAGGATGGTCGTCAAGGCCGCCGATTTCCCATCCTCCCCGGCTTCCCCGCCCGGCACTTCCTTCATCGCCGTGGCCTGTACGTTCCCGACACCCGCCGCCGGATTCCTGTTTTCCCTTCGTACCGATGGCCGGAGGGGAGAGGGAGTGCACTGGGTCTGCTTGTCAACGGCGACGATGGCCCTGGAGTTTTCGTGCAGCCTCTCCAGGGATGCCACCGGGGAGGCGTACGGCGGGGACCCAGTCTCGGATCGGAGCGGAGAGTGGAATCGAAGCGGCGAGTCGACGTGTTCAGTCGACTCGGAGTTTCGAGATGAGGATTTGTTCATGGCTATCCTGTAATGCTGCTGCTGCTGCTGCTGCCTGATGTGGTTATGGTGGTTGCTCAGAGTTTGGCTCCGAACATCTGTTTTCGTCTCCACCATGATTGAACCTGATTGCGCGCTTCAGCTCGGACTTTAACGAGGCTAAAGTGGGGTCTGTTGGCTGCCGAGAAAGACAGGCTAAGAAGAAGAAACGAAGAGACGACTCTCTCTCTCTCTCTCTCGCAGTCGAGTAAGCTGAGCCCGACAATTGAAACAAGACGCGCCTCAGTGAGAAGTAAATG
This sequence comes from Lagerstroemia speciosa, assembly GCA_037672795.1. Classification (NCBI taxonomy): domain Eukaryota; kingdom Viridiplantae; phylum Streptophyta; class Magnoliopsida; order Myrtales; family Lythraceae; genus Lagerstroemia; species Lagerstroemia speciosa. The sequence continues at coordinate 384,786 of CM075306.1, forward strand.
TCAGTCAACGATGTAGACCCATTCGAGCGAGAATGAAGCGGCCGTACTGTATATGGGGGAAATTCCGCTTAAACGGAGATATCACGTAGACAATTTTAGTGTAATACATTCGTTTAATTAAAATTTATAATTTATATATTTTTTCAATTAAAGTTGATCATTTATTATATTTTTTTTAATATTCTTACTATTTATATATTATTTCTAATTAAGATTCACAATTTATTTAAAGTTATTATATTTTTAAAAATTTTAAAAAATTTAATAACCATAAATATATAATTATTGATTACATGTCAAGTGCTTATTGAACGGATATACCGCATCAGTATTACTTACGAAATATGACCGTTCCGCTAATGACTTTCTCGTATATAGGGGTGTAAATGGACATTCGATATGATAGGTTTTGGGCAAATTGTAATGGAAATATGATGGATTTTGAGTTTAAAAAAATGAGAAAATAGTTAAAATATGCTTCGATTCCGGTTTTATTAAACGTGTACTCGAGTACTCATGCACACTCCTAATTGTATAGATGATACAGATATGATGTATCCTTCAAATTATAATTTATTATTTGTATGTTTGTCTAATTAAGGTTTACCATTTATTAGTTTTTAAATATTTTTTTACCATTTATATTGTTTTTCTAATTATAGTTCACCATTTTTTTAAATATTTTTACATTTTTAAAAAAAATTAAATTTAATACTTATAACTGTATAATTATTGATGACATATGTCAAGTCCTGATTGGACAAATATATCATGTCAGCATCATTTTGTTATAATCGCTCCATTGAAGACCTTCTCCATTCGAGCAGCGAATCTCGCTTCGCCACGTGTCGTCCACAAAGGCCCCCATCAATTAGCTAATCATTTCATTTAATATATTTAAAATTTTAATAATTCTGCATAACTATTAATAAATAAACTCTTTGAATCATGACTTCTATCGATTGTCAAGAACCGAATCTTAGATTTTGGTTCGTTAAACCGACTCAAATATCCAAGTCGGTCCAGCCGATAATTTGATTATTTGGGCAAGTTGATCTCACACGCATCCAACTTCAATATTTTCGAAATAACATCGAAGCATATGGACGCGGACCTTTGCTGAATTATTATAAAGATTCAGCACGGAATGCCGAACCGAATCAAAAGAACTGATCTTCAAAAAGCAAGCCTTAAAAGCGCCATAACCATCACCCCAAAGCAAAGCCCTTTCAGGCTTTTGGCATACTTTAGTTTCATAGTGGATGTGCCCTTTTTTTCTTTTCTTTTCTTTTCTTTTTCTTTGCAAGTGAAGTGAAGGAAGCACAGGTACGTATCTCATTGAGCCACGAGTTTCTTTCCTGCTTTGTGTTGGATAATGCTGTCTCTTTTTTTTTTTTTTTTTTTTTTTTTCGGTGTACCGAGGTACATGAGCCTAGAAATAGTAAAAGGAAGGGAGATAAAACGGGTTCGGAGACTTTCAAGAATGATATCGAACTCAGAATCTCTAGGTCACTGTTGTACTAAACCCTCTTGATATGTCTTTAAGAACAAAAAGAGAGAAACATCCGCGCCTTTTGCTTTCTGTCGAAACGCGCTTTCCAGTTTTCTGCTGAGCCAATATTAAGATGCATGCTTGATTTGACTTTGTGAACGTGATCCTGGTGCAATCGCGAGAGTCTTCACGAAATGAACGGTATGCTGTCAGCTCGATCGGAGAGATTGGTGCACCATTTTCAACCCAAAAACTATCAAGAAAAAGATCGTGCTATCCTATCCTCAGTGGATCGGACATGATGAATATTCGAATACCGTTTCATGCCCCAGCCGTGTCTATTGCTACAGCAGAATCTTCCCATCAAGGTTGGGTATCGGTCGATCTTCGGTCATCAGCAAAAATCAACATGGGCGACGAATCTAGCTAATAAAGAAGACACTGACAAGCAACCACAGCAGAGAGGCTGACCTTCACATTGATACTGTTTAGTTACCATAGTTACGCACACACAGTAAGGTGGACATATGGGTTGAGGAGGGAGCCTTGCCAGCGTGTCTATGGAGTAACTAAAGAAGTTGGAAATCTGGAGAGGTAAAGCTCAAAAATCTTTTCAAGATATATATTATGCCGGATCCAGGCTAGCACCAGTAGCCTAGCTCGTTCCGAGCACGGCAACATGGAATGAAGTGGTGGCGAAGGCCGGTGAACCAGTTCATGAGAAAGCTGATAAACCGGTCTCTTCTGGCCGTCTCCGCCGATATGGTATGCCACCACGTCCATCTTACAAGATCTAACTGCTTATAACAAGGTACTCATTTGTCATATTTTCTAATGTTTAATATGGGCCTCAATATAACCCTATATCCATCTTATAATAATTAATTTGATGGACACTTTGATGAATAAATCAGGTAGGGTGGCGGTCGCTCCCTCGACTCGGTTCCATCTCCTAGAACCAAATTAGAGGTCGAAACTGGGGAGTTTAGAAAGCAGACTCGAACCTCCGATGTTTGGTAAGATATTTGTTAAAAAAAAAAATAGAAAAAGAGATTGATGTGAAGGCAGGGAATTGGTGATCGGGTGACCGGAGCTAGCTATAGCAATCATGTTGTGATTATTTTCTTATTAGATTATCAAAATTATAGCACATGCTTAAATTAGTATGTGCAATCACAGAATAGGGTCAAATCGACAATACGTTATTTTCAAACATGTTTTGTGGCCAGAAAATTTTCGAACAATTTTGATCATCGTATTTCTGTCGACATAAGCTACTGTTCACACTTCTATTAGTGTTATAAGGGGCATGGTTCTCTTATACTTTAAAATTATTTTTGTTAAGTCCGCCATGAGATTTAAACCCACCTTCACGTGACAACATAACCTATGTTTACTACATGCCCTAAAGTACCAAATAACTCATCTCGAGCCAAAATATTTTCCTTCTACAGTTGAGTGAGGAGGACAGTTGATTATGAGGTGAGTTTTTTCTCTCGTCTTCAAACTGTACAACTAATTATGAGTCATGCATTTTTCTTATGTGTTGGGACTTTTAATAACCACGAGTTCATTGAACTCCAGCGTGGATATCACGTATAATTTCTTCTAAAGGATTGAATTCGCATCGCCTTGGCTGAGGTTGTGACATCTATAGCTCTCTTGTATTACAAGATTATGTTTTTTTGACATTCCAATATGTACCGAACCACCTAAACTCACCTATATCCTCATATATTGTAATTAATTGGTGTACCTTCACAATGACTGAACATGAGATGGAACCTCCCCATATGAAAGAAGAAATCAACAGAAATCGTTGAACTGAGCGACGATGGAGAAGGGGATCGCCGGGCGGGCAAGGAGAAGGTGGCGGTGAGTGGCCGGCCGGCAAGGTCTTGACTTATAGGAAAACGGTGGAGAGGAACCGAAGACATCGCACGAAGGATCTCCACGCGCAGCTTTTTCTCTCTTGTTCCTCCCCAGCATTTCACCACTTCTGAGTTTCTCTCTCTCCCTCTCTCTCTCTCTCTCTCTCTCTCTCTCCCCCCGATGGCTAACATTGCCCTTGCTCGTCGGTCAAGTGTACAGTGCACTGCTATTTGATATGCTGTAGGGTCAAATTAGGGTTTCCGCTTTTAGGTTCGCTTACATCTGGCAAATCGTTGATAGCTAAATGGAAAGCACTGTGCTTGATCTCTGCATAGAATCGGCCGAATCTTGATCACGCTGTTCACCGATACGTACAATGACCATAATCTGGAGGAAGCCAGACTAAACACATTATCCAACAACATTCTATTCATTTTGTTTACGTAATTTCTCTCAACGCACCTCTTCATCTTCAACTTGTTCTCTTCCCTCTCGATGTTATACCACTTTGATCAAAGATGAAGCATGAGCCTGAATCTGTATCTTCATCTCGATTATCAGTTATGCATGTACTAGAATGAAGATTTGTATAATGTTCTTTCCGATTACTTCCAATCTCCAATTCTTGAAGAAAATTTTCTATTTCTTGGCTATTTCTATTTCAGGAAATGCTGTCTCTGCAAGATCAGATTGCTTGGGCCACATCCTACATCAAGCTAACTAGGAGAAAGAGTGGAAGAACTAGGGGCGAGGAGAGAACAAGCGGCAATTGTAACTAGCACAAGTCTGCAGGAGTACAATGAAAATTATGATGATCATCAAATGGTGGAACCGAAGGAGTTACAGTTACCGGCTCTTGAGTTGAAGGAAATCATGGGTTACGGTCTGCAAGTAAACTTGATAAGCTAGAGTTGCTCGAGTAAGAACGACAAGTGCAGCAGTACTTCCTATGCCATATTGTCCAGATCAATCTGTATTCTTCACGAAGAAGGAGCCGAGGTTGTCGGTACAAGCTTCGTCTGCAGAGATTCCAAGGTTTTCTACACCATCCATGCTCAGGCAACTGAGCATTTGTGATTTTCATCATTGTATTCCGATTGTACCATAGAAAACATATATTTCATGCACGATTTCATTTCAATTCTCGAAAATAAAGCACATCTGCCAGACCGAGCAAGCCCACAGAGTTTTATCAAATGTCGCAGCTCTCTTAACATCGATATAGCTTATTGGTAGAGATCGGTTCGTTCCACAAAATTTTCAGCTCAGAGAAGAGCTCGAGTCATCTTAGGTTTTCCTGAAGTCAGAAAACATTGTCATTTAATTCGATTTACACTGCCCATGCGCTCGCTCAAATCACTTACGGAAGTACATTCATTGAATCCCGACAACTTTTTACGATACAAACCGTAGAAAATTTAGATAGAAAGAAATTAAGGATAGCCCTCTGATACAGAATCCTGCAGAGAATATGCTATACATTTGTATAGGACTAGCATGCAAAAAGCTTACAACACTGCTCTCTAGCCGATATAGAAAAGATTCCATTACATATTAAGAATATTATGTAACCTCTGAAATCATATCGAATCTTTGACACAAATAAGTTGAAAATTAGTTCAACAAACTCAGTGTTTATATTTTCAGGTGAAAGTACCCAGAGTTGGGATGGAGACTTCAAGGGTGCGTACGAGGTCGGAGGAATTACTTGCACTGGTTTGATTTTCTCTCGGTAATAATTTTCATGCATTTCTGTTTTCTTTTTTCTCCTCTTTTTTATGAGAGCCGCAATAAGAATTTCAGTAATGAACAATATGTAATCGGCATTGCAGCCATTAGATCAGACAATCTATACTATATATAAAAGCTGGTGCACTTCAAGCTACTGGCGACACGTGTCCCCCTTTTAATTGTTTTTAATATATATTATCTGATTGAATATTGTAATCAAATGGACAGCTGGTTCAATGGTTTGCTTTATGCTCTTCCATGCAAGAGGTCCGCGTTCGACCCTTGCCCGGGCAACTCTGCTCTCTATTTTTACCATTGCCTTATTCATTTCCAACCACCACTGTTCGATCGTTCCCTTTTTTTTAATACCTTTTGTTCTTTATTAAAATAAAAGTGCAATTACTTTTTTTGACTCTTACCAAATTTCATCATTAGGGATGTTGAAACTCAAAAACGATCCATTTCTTTCTTACTTAACCTTTGCAATGTTTTAATATTCCATTTCTCGAGCAAAAAATCCCTCTATGATACTAACGTGTATATTATCTTTTCGTCACCTAATTCCTCAATTCATCCTATTAGTCCAGTACAAAGTTCCTTCAATTTCTCATTTTAAATCTTGATTTCGATATCTTTTAATATTATATGGTCACGATCAAATTTGTCGAACCTACGACTCATCGTTTGAATCCTCACTAGCATGGTCTGGCCCGCTGCAAAGCGCGGTCCTCTTCCTAGTTAGCCTAAAAATGAAACTCCACGATTGACTAAGGACACGTGCCCATATAAACCTTTCCTTGTGTGTGAAAATTCTAAGTTTCTGTTCGGTCAGAAATTATCATTTCACAGATATCTCAAAGGTGACAGGCCCGGAGAACATTGCATCGGTTCCATATAAACTGAGAGAGAGAGCCAATAATTATTTTGTTAACATATTTTTTAAATAAGATCTCATGTTAGAGTTTTATCAACAAAAATATTTATGATTGAAAAAAGTTTTGTCTCTTCGGTACATGATTGGGATTCGGAAGTTCATTGGCTTTTGCAGGTCATGGGCAAGAAGATGGATGCAATTGGTCTCAAGCTTGCTTGCACTATTTATGTATATGCGATCTAGTTAGAGCGGAATCACCAAAATTTTCAGGGTCAGATTCAGTCCTCTTCTGCATTGATTGGTTGGATTGTTCCCACAGTTAAGAGACACTTTATCTTCTTTACCGGGATTTTGGTTTTGTTTACAGGGTTCTTGTATAGCTCAGACTTTGACTCTTGATTGTTATTAGAATATTATATATTCTTATAATCAAATAAAATCACCTTTTCAAAAAAAATTTTTTATCTCTTACAGAATTGAGTTTACTTGGACTAAGATTTGTTGGGAATGATTGATGTCATCCAACAAGTTTTCAAATTAATTTGATTTGAGTGCTTTCGATGAAAAAGAGAATTTGATGTATTTGTATCCTCTTCAACATGAACCACGAGGTTTTAGTTTAAATTTTTATCAATAACACTTTTCGTATCATATTATTTCCTTTTTTCTATCTCCCTTTGCGTTTTTTAAGAAAAATGGAAAAGAACAAATTTCCGGAAGAAAAGTAAAGATTTTAGGCATAATTTTTTTCTCTACTACTAATATCTAAAAATCCTATGGAACTATAATTAATTCAGTTCGAATATGATCGATCCACTAAGGTATAAAACTCTTCGAACATAAGCTTTTTTCCGTTCACATATATTTGAATTCGAGGGATTTATTTAAGAGGATTAAATGATGAACTGATAGATATCTACCTGACTCGCAATAGGGGCATATGTCCAACCCAAAAGCTTGGCAGTCACTCTCTTATTAACCAGATTTCAATATCTTATTTGCCTGATATGATATTGTCTCCGCACCTATCCCACGCGGTAACTTATTCATACTTGGCACGTGTCCTTAAATACCTGCCTTTCAACAACTGACCTCGAGCCGAACATATTTCTTCCGGTCTTGAGCGATAGGGGACAACTGGCCTCGAGCATGACACTTTTTTTTTTCCAATCTCGGACGTAAAATCCCACGAGTTCCATACTTAGGTTCAACAATTAACCACAAGTCGACCATTTTCTTCTGGTCCTGAGTTTACGAGTCACGTGTTTCACACTTGGCTCTAGCATAATATGTGCCCACACGGCAACCTATTCTGATACCATGTTAAGTATTCGCCGACTACTTGAACTTCTTTTATTCGAAGTAGAGATGCAGCTCTTCTTTAGATTTTACGAATCGAAAAACAAATTGTGGTTCATCTTGCTTGCAGTTTGAAACATCTTTTCGTGGTTTGAATAGTTGAACCTTTTCATTAGGGTTGCATCTCAGAAAGTACGAGGTATTCATCCTTTTCATGTGCCGGCATCAAAACAGGCAGTTTGGAATAGCCCTTGGAATATTATCTTTCCAACTGTAGTTTGGCTTTTGTGGAAACAGCACAATCCAATAGTTTTTGAAGTCGTGCCATCTTCGGACGACCTGCATCGTACTTGCCTTGAGCTAGCTTGCAGGACACTTTGCAATGCTTCCTCCCTCTAAGAAGCCGAACAAAATTCCAGTTTTCATAAATTGGAGTCCACCCCCCATTAGGTTGGGTTAAGTTGAATATGGATGGACCGACTATGAGTAAGTCGAGTATGGCAGGAGCAGGGGAGCTCTCAGAGGACCTAGTGGAAACTGGATACAAGGGTTTGCAAAGTTTTTGGGCAATACCAATAACCTCTTTGCAAAAACATGGGGAGCCAGGGAGGGATTGTTGATGTCCTATAACTTGGGTTTTTCTTCTTTGATATTAGAAATGGATGCAAAATCAGCTTTTGATATTATTTGGAATGCATCTGATGTTCATGCAGAACTAATGCCTTTGGTTTTTGAAAGTGGGCAACTCAGCCAACGATTCACTAGGTTTCGAGCGGCTCACATATACCGGGCAGCCAACAGATTGCGGATAGGATGGCAAAATTAGCAGCAATTACTTTGTAAAGCCACCTGTTGGGCTATCTGACAGTTTATATGCTGATGTATTGGAGGTATCACACCCCAGACTTGTATGTTCTAAGCCCTCACCTCAGTTTGTTGGGGGCTGATTGACATCATATCGAATATACACTATTGAACCAGAGGTATTCGTCCTTTTCAAATAGTGAATAATGCTCTGGCATCAAACAAAAGGTTGCTTTGACCAATTGGAGGGTGTTATGGAGACCTCTGGAGATCACGCGATCCCGACTTATGCAACTAGAGATCATCCAACCCGACCACTTGCCTCACCCAGTGAACCGCCTCGAGTTCAACCAGTTGACCGTCCGACCAGTGCATCAAGTCCGATCCACCGACGACTTCCCAACAGAAGTAAGAGAGATCCAACAAAAGTCTTAAGTACAGCTGGGACTACACAGCGTGTTCCCCACTTGTGTTAAGGCGAACGGCGGATCCTGCTAGAGGTCTGCGTGTGTTTTTTTATCCCTTTGCACGTACCACGCATTATCGAGATTAATGTTATTGAACTACAATTAATTCGGATGTGAATCTAACTGAATTACTAAGGTTAAAACCTTTTGAATTCTTAATTTTCTCTAATAACAAAACTCAATCGTCTTTCCCGTCTTCACCTTCACTCTCAAGCTACTAAACCAGATAATTTGTGCCAAATAAAACAACTAATAGTTTTTTCCTTGTGATTATTTATTTGTGCGAAATTAGATTAAATTAGGGAAACCTCGTAGAAGACAAAATTAGTTCAAGAAAGTTTATTGAGCGATCCGTGTATTATGAAACCATTGAGGCTGGGGCTGGCACAACCGGCGGGGCTCTTGAAAATGCAAAACATGAGTTTAATTTCGATATTTAACATGGATGACCTTTTCTAATTATAAAAATGATGGATATAGTACGAAGATCCGATTATCCTGCTATATCGTATTCGAATTTTCATGTTCAATCCTAAATATAACATGATTGTCCTAATATGCAAAAGTTCAAATGGAACCCCACTATCTAGATCTAAATTCGAGTTAGTTCAGTATATTAAAATTTGATTTTACCTTTTGAAAAATAGGTGCATTTACATTAGAAAAATAAAATAAAATAAAGGGAAAACTGTGACTGTTGCAAAGATGCCAGACATCAACATGTTTCATTTGTCAAATGAGATTTAATGCAATGAGGTGATATTTAATCCACAATCAAGAGATTATGAGTTCGATTCTTGTCAGTGAAATATATTACATTTCCTTCTCCTTTTCTATTTTATCTTCTCTTAATTAAACTAATGAGATTATTATTATTTTTTCCTCCGCGGGGAAAACATGTCTTTCTTTGCCACATAAGATTTTCAATTGGAATGGCCAACAAACATGTTCAAGGTACGAAATCGAAACTGCGACTTGTGTGCCATTCTCGGCCACAAATGATCTTAGTACTTTTTTTAAAAAAAATTTATTTTATTTTATTTATTTATTGGTGTTGACGTGTAACCGCTAATTGATCTGGGTCAAATATATTGTGTTCCTTGCCATCATATCTTGACCCCATTAAGAGTCATCATATGCTCTCTTCTTTAATTAACAGTCTGAGTTTCCAATCATTGACATAACCAATTAATCACTTATTTATTTAATTGTAATTTAGGATTTCAAAAATGATTTTCTTTATAACTTTTAAAAAATTCTAGCACGACCATTAATGGTCATGTTTTTGACAGATATATAAAAAAAAAAATTCAAATATAAGACGTCAAATTCATTAATTTATATAAAAGTGTATTTTGAATTTTTAAATATCACCGTTACTGGTAGCCAAGTAAGTAGATACTATATTTAAGAGAAAAATCATCCAAGTATCTGCTGATTAAATTTATTTTGATATAATCATACATCCATTATTTTATTTAATTTTAACCACATTCAATTTGCAACCCAAAAAGTTCTAATTCGATTCACATAATTTGAACCCCGATACCTTATTCAAATAAAAGAGGGTGTCGAACCACCTTAATTAACCTATGACTAGGTAATTACTGTATAGCCAGTTCCCTGTACAATGTAATTAGTTGACAATAAGAGATAAGCATGATCAAATTATAGGAATTATATTCGAGAATTGTGATCTTAAATCAGCAGGGAGGTATAATGTGAATAAACAGTAGGCTTCCTTGAAAATCTTGAAATCCAGTCGCATTTTAAATTTTTCATTTTTCTCAGAGAAGATTGTCATTTCATTTCTTCTTCTTCTTCTTTAGTATAACAAAGAAATCCCATATGTAAGTAAGGACAAGGAAGGAAATGTAGATTAAAAGGTGTATATAGAAAAATTAATAAAAAAAGAATTATATTTAAAAATATTGGAGGAATTAACGGCCCTAGTTTAGTTTGATTTTCTTTGGGACCGAAATTTCACATGGAATTAATTAATGCTTTCAGCCAGCAATATTTCTCATGGTTTATATATACCATATGATAAAGATAAATGTGGTCGGCAATAAGGTGCAATCTCGAAGCTGCAGTTTTATTAGAATGGGCTGATTCAAGAATAGTAAGAGACGTATGGTTTGCCTATTTATAGGTATAGAAAATCGAATAAACTAGAAAATAGATAATTACATAATATATCGATAATATATAAATCATATCTAAGAAAATATGGAGAATATGTAATTATTTACTCAATTGATATGATCTTATTTCAAATGTTTTATTTCCTAAATGCTAAGAATAAGATCTCTAATAACATAAAAAAAAATTTAATATATTCTAAGTAATTCAGGACAGAGAGTGATCCAGTCATGAAGTTTCAGTATTTCCAGGACTCCAACTAAGACACTATTTCAAAGATAAAAGGCATTAAACTAGGGGTATAAATGAGATGAGATAAGATGATCCACCAGTAGTTTGGGTTCGACTCGGTGAAAGGTCAAATATGGCTTGATCTTAACAAGCTCGAGTTCACCCATTAATCGAGTCGAGCCAAGCCTAGTAATAATCTACTCGAGAAACACGTGAGCTTAAATGAGACATTTATCTTAAACTATAACTATTATTTATTTTTGAAAAAAAAAAATCAACCTAAGTTACTCACATTACTTAGAACCCTTTTTTCTTCTTATTTCTCACTCACTCTCAAATCCTTAATTCTTAATATATTCTCCTTCTCTCCTTATTGCCCTGTGCAGCTGACAAACTTTTCTTGCACCCACCCTACATCCTCTTTCTCGACCTGGCTCGTTTAAATTCGTGAGCCTTCATTTGTTATAACAAGTCGAGGCAAATTTAAAATCTTAGTCTGAGTTTGAACATTGTAAATTCAGATTCAGCTCAACCTGTTTACCCCCATCATTAAACTACTTCAATCGACTTATCTCAACTGTGTAAGAAATATTTACTTTTTGCAATTGTAGATTTGAAGTTTGTTTCAAAAAAATATTTTCAGTACACCTAGTACACGGCAATACTCTATGTCAATTGAAAATTGATCATAAACTTTGAAAATCACAATTAAAAAAATTTATTTTTTTGAGAGTTATAAGTTCTGTGATAAATAATGTAATTCTCGAAGAAAATTTATTGAGAGCATTAAAATTCTACTTTTATATTATTCCATTTCATTTTAATACTGTAAATTGCAGTATAATCGATGGGTGTCTTAAATATCTGATTAGAGGGATGAATTGAAACTTCATATTTCTTGGCTTCAAATTCGATGGAACCGATGCTTTTTTTTTTTGAAAGTTGGTCTGTCACCAATGTTAATTTCCTAAAAATACGATAAAATTAAAATATAATTAACTAATATAATACTTTTTCGATAAATTTAATGATTAGTAATCTTTTCATTAATCCTAACACTTCATTTGTTTTCTTTTCTTTCCATATTTGTTAGTATAAATATAGACCAAGTAAACTGTCATTTTTTTACTGTATATACAAACTAGTAAACAGAAATTCAATAGTCATGATTAATTTACTTAAAGGGAAGAGATGTTGATTCATCTCAATAAATCGGTATTAACAGTAAATAGTCATTTTAGTTCTTAATATTTTAGCTGACCTGTAACTTACTTTTTAATGACTTTTAACATAAATTCTGCCACTGCGTTACTTCTAACGTCAAATAACCATGGAAAAATCTGGAAGTGACAGTCCGATGCGGACAAATAGCATCAGAAATAACAATTTTAAATCTAAAAACCGCCTTAGCACAGTAATAAAAACGTGTAATTACCCTTTTGTCGATCATCCGTAAGAGTGACTCGAACATAGAAGTTCTTGAAACTATGACCACTTATCTTGGTGGCGATGGGCTGTTTGTTTGATTCGAAAATATTAATTATTCCTAACTCTTCCAAGGGTACACACCCAGACAGATGAGGACGTCGGACCCCACTGCTCATCCCGACGACCTCCCCTCAGCTGACCGACTCACACGGCACGGATGCACACTGGACACGTACCTCCATCGATATATCTCGTAAAAACTCGAGGCCAAGAACTCACGATCCTTGGCGTGGCGGAGGAGAAGATGTACCAGCCGCAGACCGTGGCAGGCCCATTGTCAAGATCTCCAAGTTCCTTCCTTTGAACCCAGCCGTTGATCGATTTTGCCATCCGCGGGGACCGCCTCGGTCACGTCACATCTGCCTTTGGGAGCTCTTTGCTCGGATATCACAGTGCGGTTGCTCGAAGTGTTCAAGGTGAAAGAGAAGATGCAAGCTATGACGACGGGGGTAAGAATTCCAGTAACTGTGGCGGATTTGCAGGCGAGGTTAGAACGTTATAAGTCTCATTCTCAAAGGACGATGCCCGTACATCTTCTTTAAATTTTTTGGGCCGTGCTTGAAATTTTGAGAAAGAGTACGAAGTAAAATGGTAATTATACATTTTGATTAAGGAATCAACTGGTGATTACACATATTTTATCATTTTTAATTAAAAAACACTATTTCCATCGCCATTTCTCCACGTAGGATGCGACATAAGATTTTTAACGGTGACTTGACGTCAAAGTGGACGTAGTGGCAAAAACGTAATTATTTAAGCCAAATTAGTGATAGGAAAGAAAAAAAAAAAGGGAGTAGGGACCAAGCTAGTGTAACATGATTGAAAATTTAGAGCATTTTCCTCATTTTTGGTGAACATCACTTGGTGTCCATGGATTTACAAGTGCTGACCAATCAACACTCGAGCCCGGTTGATAAAACAATGTCCAAATTCTTGATGACAAATTTTATGTATTTATAAGACTCGATTATAATAGCTTACTTAATAAAAAGAACTATCACAGCACCCCGACCAATATATATTGATGTAGTTTTCCTTATTTAATCTAAGGGTTGTTTGTTCATGGTTTTGTTTCATTTCAAAAATCATTTCAAATGGAATTCAATCAAATATCGGATTTAATTCGGTTTAGGATAGGAAGTCTGAATTTTATCCATTCCACTTTAAAATAATCGAATAAAATTGAATCAGCTTTTAGAAATTTGGTTAATTACATTTTCATAAAAATAATTGCACTTTAATAAATAAAATGTAAATGGTTTGATTTAGTTTGAAATTTACCAAAACAAAAACTCATAACTTGCAAATCTTTAGATAGAAAAGTATTTTTATTTAATTATCAATTAGAAAATGGCTTGATTTAATTAATCAAAATTTACCGAACTAATCATGTTAAGTAATTAATTGAACTTCTTCTTGATGATAGAAAAAATTTGTATTATTTAAAAACTAATTCAAGCAATTCGATTATCTTTTACTAAGTTCGATTTGATTGAACGTTGGATTTAATTATTGTTTTTTTTAACACCCGTGTCTTTTTGGAAGTAGAAAGTAACTGGATCTATTTCCTAGATATTTTGTTTTACTATCCATATCTAGACTATGATACATAAATGTTAGGGATCCAACAAATATGTAAACGTTAGGGGTTTTAATATCTTTTTCAATTTTCATATTTACTCTCAATTTAATTTATATATTAAAATATATAACATGTATTTGCTTTGCAAAACCTTTTAGATTATGAGTAAAAAATTAATTTTAATTATTTTTGCTTACAGCCTATGGACGATCTAAATAATAAAAGTATTTTATTAATGGTTTTAACTCTCTCATTTCACTCCATATCTACTATTTTAGTAATAAAAATCTATCCATTTTTAGAATGAATAACCTAGCAATATAAACCTGCAAGATAAAATTGTATAATATGTTGATGGTATCTGAGAATGAACTATCTCGTGCTGAAAATTAACGAATTTTAAATAAATGAAACTGTAATATATGAAAAGTAAATAAACTATCTAATTATACGGGTTAATTTTAGTATTCCGCTCTTATTTATTTTTATTTTTCCGTGAGGAGAACGGGTCCGAATCTAGTGTTATTTAAAAGAAAACGAAAAATGAAAGATTCTACGAATTGGAAGAGGAAATTAAATTGGGATCGCTTGTAGTCCGAATGGAAAAGTGATTTGATTCTACAAATTCCCTATGAAATATATTATTTTAATATAAAAATTTTTTAAAAAAATAGTTAATGATACAATATTTTGTAAAATATGTTATTAATCTCATTAATTTTGTAAAGGTCGGCCAAACGATTCTCGTCCTCCTTCCTCGCCTCCTCTTTCCTCCAAGGACAGTGACCCTACAGTTTGAGGACATCATGAACGCGTATTATTTATGCAGCCCTCGTCAGCAGCCACCACTCCTCAATAAAATCAAATCAAAACCTATTATGGTTCGACCATGGCTCCCGATTCTGAGGGGCCCCAGCCATTCTACAAGGAAAATGAGTCTTGGTTTTGATGGAACGGGGCCCTCGCCGTTAACTATCAGCCGTCGGTCAGGTCGGCCGTTCGATCCAACGGCAACGCAGAAGATATTAATGGTGGCAGCCCAGAGAATGGAAGCAAAGTCGGAGGTTTGGCAGTTGTAATAAAAGCTGGTGCCCCAATGCATAAGGAAGAGCCGGGTAGCTTGGCGCGAAACCGGGGAGAAAGATTCAACGATCGACCACGCGAACCGTCGAACAACACACCACTGGAAGCACAAAAACAAATGCGAGAGCGACATGTGGAGGGCCATGCCACTTGCCTCCAGACAAAGTTTTGCATCGTGGTTGTAGTAGTAATAATGATCTAACGACCACACGCTACGCAATATTCTAGTTTTAGTATTTAATCACAAGCTTATCAAGCAAACTAAACTCATCCCTATGCACTAGCTATGCTAGTACAGTACGACAAAACACCCGATATAGTTTAAGAAGTCGATGCTCAGAACACATCTCTCCAAAAGTTTTCAATAGATGTATGAAAGGATTTTGAACCTGAGATCTTGAAATTACCAGATCATATTGGGTGAGATCGGAACCACTAGACCATCACGGTTCGTGTATTTCGTGTCAGTGCAATGTCTTTAATGGAGTTCCCCCGGAAACTCTTGTCATATGCCTTTCTCCCAAGGCTAAGGGAGGAATCACACTTGAACAAATTACTTACTTAAACCAGTCTTCTCTGCAATTGTACTTATGCAGCCGATCCCGTGAAATCAGGCGATCGCCGAGCTTTCAGTTTGCTTGCCCGATGGTGAGGGCAAAGCAGACTCATAGTCATAGCTTTGAGGTTGATGTCCTGCCGCGGGCCATTCATCTTTAATTCCTGTGACCCTTGGAAATCTATTAGGAATCTGAAGGGTTTGAAGTTTGAACTTTGACTAGCTGAGAGACGACGTGGGGACCGTGTGGTGGCGCCCATTGACGCAGCAATTGATTCCATCTCTAAAGTTTGACCGATTCTTTGGGTAATCAGAACCTCGTACAATATTCATTAAAAAAAATGAACAACAAAATTGTTTATTAAAGGAAAGAACTTAAACCCCGATCAGTCAAATTTTGTTCATTTTAATTTCAAGAAATTACGATACTAATTATTATAACCCAAAAAATATTATAATATTCATTATTTATGGGACGAGAAAACGTGTTTAATATTAATTAACTTATGAAAAACACACATTCTTTGGTCCACACGGCATTTACTGATCTCTTTTCTTTCATTTTTATTGTTCACGATGACGTGATTATACTTTTTTTAAATATCAAAGTATATTATATGTGAATATATATTAGAATAATAATAATAAAAAATATATACTCTTGAGGAGGATTTAACATATTCTTAATTTAGAGAAAAAAAAATAAGGGAAGATTGAGAGGGGCCAGATTGTCCCCAAAGGAGTCCTGTCGTTGGATAGATCCAAAATTATCGTTGGAGGGCATTAAACTGTTTTTCAAGGAGGCAGATAAACTAAAATAACCCGAGTCTCAAGTATTTGTCTGTAAATTTTTCGATTCCAAAGGAGGTTTTTGTGACAGAAAATGAGATAGGAGGAATAGGAAAATAAAAGAATGTGAGAAGTTTTATAAAAAAGAACAGAATAAAAAATTATTTAATCTCCGGTCGAGAATGATATTGCAATATCAAAAATTTCTGAGGAAAGGAGATATAGCTGCAATTATATCTGTGGCCTATTTCCTTCATGTTTGCTGTCTGATCATTGTCGGTTACAAAAGTGACCCGTTGATTTATAAGGTAAGAAGAGAGTGCGGGGATGAGAGTTATGAGAAATTTCACTAACAAAAATCGAATTTAAAATTTTTTAATTTTAGGTTGAGAAGAACGTTGTTGCGACAAACTTTCCTTTGTTTTGGTCCACTGTTACGTGGGAGCACATGTTTTTTACGCCACGAAACTATATCATGGGGACCGTGCGTTATTCAGTTATCAATTGATTATTAAATGGTGCCATGAGCAGACATGTTCCATGGAAAACGACATGCGTGATAAATAGGAAAACTAGTAAGAATGGCCGACATAATGTACATCATTACCAAATTAAGAGAGGTGAAGTGATCTTGAACTCGATTTTTTTTGGGTAATTGAACTCGATTTTTCAAAACTTCTCTCTCCCCATCCTTCCTTCTATCACCTCAGAATATAACCCACCTCTAAGCGGTCCCGTGGACTTTCGAAATTGTGCCCGAGCCCGACCGGAGCGGCGGAGGATCCAAAGTCGAGCAGCGAGGTTGACTAAGGGCATCAGCCTGGATCCAAGTCATCTTAGACAAAACTCTGGTTTTGGGTGGGTGAGGATGAGGAGGTGGCGGAGGAACTTTCAAGGTCGTGAAATGATAAGGGAGTGGGACTTCTTCCTTTTTTATTTACATTTATTTTTTAAAAAAAATTACGTATTTTTATTTTTGAAATTTTAAATTATTATTTTATTTAGACACTGTTCTATTTATTTACGTTAATAAATAACAAAGATTATGATAGGACACCGAGACAGCATCTATTTCATGTTGTCTCATCAATTATAGTTAATGTTGTCCGTAAAAATTTGATAGATTATATCAAAAAGTTATATTTTTCTTTAAAAAAATATTATAGCGTGGGGTGGTAATTAAATAAAAAAAATTACATTTCATAGATGTTTTACATCGCGAGACAATTTTCCCAAAGCAAAGCGCATTCAAGGCAAGAAGTCAAAGGTGTGACCACAGTGTCTTTTCTCGTCAAATAGTGATTTTAACATTTTACATCTTTATTTCTTTTTTTTTTTTAGGGTTGATGGTATGGTCAAACATATCATGCCACTTGGCACGACATCTCGAGCACGTCAACAGTCATCCCGTGGGGACATACGAGGTTCTCAATCATTAACGTAACATACAATACCAATCAAAATCAATATAAGGTCTCTGAATCTAACCGATAAATCGCATCATTATTTTCATATTTTTAAAACCCTAGTTGCACGAAATTTAAAATTTCAGTACCACTGTTTTAAGTTAAATTAATTTCCTCATATTATAATATATGACATTTGCTCGTACAGATATGACCGAAAAGTATATTAATTACGCTTCTATTGTAATGTTTTTCAACCGTGAAAGAGGTTTACAAGCTTCAGAGAATAGGGTTACGAGGATTTCAAAACTAATTTTGACATTTTTTTCCCTGGCCGACATCGGGAACCCCTTGTCGTTTGTATGCTGTTCGTCCTCGATTGATTTATTAGCTGGGGTCCCCTCGTAATTTATTGCGTGCTTGATTTTTTTGGCACACAGACAGCAACAGCCCGATTCCCTGAAATTAAATCTCATTTTATTCGGAGGAGGAAAAAAAAAAGGAGTTTGGTAATTGTAATGACTCGATTTAAAAAAAAAACCTGATATTCAGAATAAAAAAAAATGGAACTGACGTTCAATTTTTGTCCTTGATTTAGAAGAATTTATATTTACTGTTATAACTTCTCAGTCTTTTCATATTTAAAAGATATAAATATATCATTGTATATTTAATTATTTAATTTTTTGAACTGTCTCCTTATTCTCTCGTAAAATAAATCAAATAGTAGTTTTCTACAAATTGAACACACATGAATTTGATGCAGTAATACCGCTTTCGTTTTAGAATCAAGAGATTTTGAATTTATTTGATTTTCATCAGTGAAACTCTCCGTATCCTTTTATTTCTTGTCCATGCTGTCTCATTTTAGATTTACGAGCCTCCTTTATAGGACTTACAAGACTTATGAGTTTTGCATCGTATTGTATTGCCATCATAAGGATCATATATATTTCTTTTCAGCATGTTTTGTTAATATTCAGAAGTCCCACGGACTTAACTAATTTCGTTCGAGTCGCGCGAGCCCACTGTGAGTAGAGCTCTCTCGAGGTGAATTCTCTCCATGCACAGGACTCGAACCCCGAATGCCCGCTTAAGGGGAACAATGTACGTTAGTTTAGCTACTCCAAATTTACGGTTTTAACCTTAGAATCATGACACAACGCGCAGCAGCTGGCCAATATTTCAATTGCAGCACATGCATTACAAACTCTTTGCTTTGTTCCGGAGTGCGAGTCCATACAAATTCCAATTCCCCTCCACTCCCTTTCCTCCTGTCTCGGTCGATCAAAACAGAGACCGATGAACACAATTCTACGCACCATGGGACCGTCGATGGAATAGGCCCGAAAACCACCTGACAGAGGCAGTGTGAAAGATTGAGTGAGACACATGCTTCTAAGACCAATTCAAACCGCTCTCTTTGGGCATACGTCGAATGGGACCTAAAAATATCATCGGAACCGCTGATGGTTTTTCTAGGAAGCTGCGAAATATTCAGTCGCAGTCATCTGATGCTGTTAACATCTTCCGTCCGTTAATTTGCTTATATCAATTCTTTCGATCTATACAAACAGCTGTTATCTAAAAATCTAAAGAATCATGATTAATCGAGTTCGAGTCGAGTGGGGTCACTAGGGTCCTGATATGACTTTAATGTTTGCCGGCCAAGACTCACAAATGCACACCTTGCATAACTCACCATACACCACCTGATCAGCAAAATCTTCAAAATTAAGGATTTTTCATGTAATTTATCCCAAAAAAAAAAGGGAAACTTTATTAGCTAATTAGCCTTTTTATTTGTTTAAAAAATATATTTGACAATCATAATTTTAAAATTTTTAAAAGTGGGACCGACTATTTCCACTCCTCACGTATAATAACATCACTGCCACGTATGACGAAGGACGAGTGAAGTCAATAATAACGATAGAGATTGCTAGACTTGGACCACCGCATTTATTTTGACCGACATCTCCATCGGGAGTTTTCCGTCAGGCTGTTGAGACTCTTGGCGAGTTTTCGACTCGTTGTGTTAAACTCTCTCAAATCTTAATATATATATATATATATATAATTTTCGTAGTTTTCCATGACCAATTTTACACTTCTCAAGATTTGAGAATTAATCTTACACATATAAATATCTTATAAAAATTTACACAAGAAACTCATTGAGTATGATATGCTCGATAATTACTCAGCCAGTTCAGCCTCGAATTAATTATTATTAGACCCTCCTTCAGGGGAAAAAAAGAAAAAGAAATTGTGAATTATGACGTCAAAAAAGCGTATTTAACGTGTAGAAATACATGTATTTTGTATTTTCGTTGGATAATCAAGAGTCGTTTAATGTGATCAAACAGTGCATTTGAAAATTTTGGTGAGCGTGCCCTCGAGACTGAGCAGTTCTGACATTATAATTAGTACGCTGGGGTGCCACTCTCTTATGTGCCCCGTATTTTTCGATTTACTAATAATTCAATGAAATATAATTAAATTAAATATGTGATTAATCAGGTAGATCACGAGGGAGTGAAATTCTGATAATTATAAATTTTTATATTTATAATATTTGAGTATAATATCTTATTTTTAATTAATATGTAACTAACCACGTGTTTTGCACATAAACTGACCTGACTCTACGGGCCTGGGGAGAAAGTGAAGATGAGATTTAAAAATCGAATTTTTCCGTGTTGCAGTTATGGAGTGAGATAAAAGAATTAAATTAAACGTTTTATTACCATTGTTGTTGTTGTTATGGAGAAAGACTGGAAAATAGGAGGGGAGAATTCGGGTCAGATGAATGCGACGGTAACAATAGTTCATGTGCTTGAAATTATTATTTCAACATTAGTGAATTTGTAAAGTAAGTACAGCAATAACTAGGTGTCGTGGTTTCCAACATGTAACTCGGTTAAAGGACATATTTGAAACAGAGGAAAGATATAAAAACTGCCATGGATTTCACTATAAGAACATAGGCAGGATAAAAAAGCTGCCCAAAAGCTTCTAACTTCATATGAGGGTGGTGCCATTACATTAATAGGCTATTTTAACGGGGACGGATTTAGGAAATTTATTTAAGGGGTAAAATTTAATGGAAATATAAGGGGATGAGCTCATGGCGAAAGTATTGTATATAACGGACATATTATATAATAGTTTTTTTTACTTGATATCCTGAATGAATGAAATTTAATTTTTTTGATATTTTATAAAAAAATAAAATAATTAAATGTTATTGAATTGTGACGTCATAAAAGTACTGTCATATGATATATCAATTACACATAAGACTCTCTCGTGTTCAAGAGGGTGACATGAGATAATTAAAAAGGGGAAAATAACAATGTAAATCATATACGTTTGTCTTTTTTTTTTTTAATAATTGAGTCATATAAGTTTGAAAATGACCCATTCAATCTCGCAAGATCGGTTCTTTTACACTTTTAGTCTGAATCATGAAGTCAACGTCATTAAAATAATGATAATTTGAATTGAAAGTGTAACGGAACTTATCTTGTAAAATTAAATTATTTCTTTTCACGCTTATACAGTTTGATTGTTAAAAACGATAAACATATCAAACTTCCCCTATTATTAACTAAAAATAAAATAAAATTAAGTGAAATTTTTCACATATTTTATATATTTTTGGAGTTCAGGACTAACTGTGCCCGCATATTACTAGATCCGTCCCTACTTTCTAGAATGGTGACATGGTCAAAGAGACGGAAAACACATTCTATATATATATATGTCAAATCAAACGGCGCCAGGCAGGCTGTGACAAGGTGCACGCAACAGTAACGAAAGTTGTAATCGTTGAACTAAGCGAAGATGAAGAAGGGGAGCTCTGGGAGAGGAGGGAGAGGCGGCGGGGAGCCGTCGGCCGGCAAGGTCATGACCGACCGGAAAACGGTGGAGAGGAACCGAAGACATCGCATGAAGGATCTCTGCACTCAGCTCTTCTCCCTCCTCCCTCCCCAGCATTTCATCACTTCCAAGGTTCTCTCTCTCTCTCTCCCCCTCTGTCTCTAAAAATCCAACATCTCACTTGAGAAGAATCCATGGACGAGGGACAGCCTCAGTTAATCCCTTGAAAGCTTGATCGTGGAATTCCTCCACAATCTACTTTTTATCTGCCACTCGATCTTGAAACGTAAACGTGTCCGTGTATGCATCACAACATTGTAGTAGATAGATCTTCAATTCTATTAAATGTATGCATACTCAGTATTAATTGGTCCAGCAACATTATTGTGTGGTATACAATTTTCCCTGTATATTTGAAAGAGGAAAGAAGGGGAAAATTAGGGTTTTCTGCTCGATAAACCGACCGTTTTGACAATATCGCATTGCAAAATCCAAGTTTCTGGTTCATAAGCTGCCTGTTATCTTCCTCCTCGGAAACCTAATAAATACGTTTCGATATATTTCGTTGTTCACATTGCTTGGGTAGCATGGAATGACACAGTCGAAGTAGATATTTTCTCGAGGCATCAGAATGTGTGGATGTTATATCACTTTCCATTCTCCATATCACATTCAATTTTTCCTTCACATCAAAGCGGAAATAATACGAGTTTGAATCAGTCTCTCATTCGATAATCGATCAGTCTGGTCAGGTGTGTACGTGCTAGGCATTAAAAGTTGTTATTAGATATTCAATCAAATCGTATTCTAGATAGGTATGGCCATCATCACGGAAAAATATATTGATGGTCATTGGTTGCTATATCGGTTTTCAGGAAATGTTATCGCTGCAAGACCAGATCGATCGAGCTGCATCCTATATTAAGCAAATGGCTGAGAGAGTGGAAGAACTGAAGGTTAGGAAAGAGCAAGCAGCCATCACAACAAGCACGAGCACAGCGAATAATAGAAACGATGGTAACGGTCTGATGGTGGAATCGGAGGAGTTGAGGTTACCGGTTCTCGAGTTAAAGGAAATCATGGGATCCGGTCTACAAGTGAACTTGATAAGCAAGAGTTGCTCGAATAGCAACAACACTTACAGCAGTACAATCTTCCTCGTACTGTGTAAATTGATCAGTGTTCTTCACGAAGAAGGAGCTGAAGTTGTCAGCGCGAGCTTCGCGCATAGAGGCTCCAAGCTTTTCTACACCATCCACGCTCAGGTAATTAAGCATTTGCCCATTTCACCACCTCATATTTCGAACCGCAAAAAAAAAAAAAGCATATATTTCACGTGCGATTTCATCTCATTTTCAAACCGTAAAAACGTACATTTCATGTGTGATTTCATCTTACAATCAAACCATAAAAAGGTATATTTCATGTGCGATTTCACATTACATTCAGACCATAATAATGTCTATTTCATGTGCGAATTCATTCTGCTTTCCTAGTACATTTGATGGATCAAGCAAGCCCTAGTTGAGCTTTATTCAATTTTTCTATAACTCTTAGACATTGTGTAGCTATTATCTATAGATATCACTTCGCTTACGTCAATTTCAATGCCAAACAATCTTTCATACTTTCCCACATTTCTATGGCCAAAAACAACTCGGAGTTTTCCTACTTTTCAAAGCCTAATAAAATCCAGCCCCGAGCATTTTGCCCTGGAAATTACTGACTTTGTTTCCATCATCGATCGATCGTCACGTGCTTGCCGTGCGGCGATAGTTCGCTCTCTAGAATCACCACACAAAGCATCGGTGCACAATCATATTCTCACTGTTCCCAGATGTCGGTCTCACGAACTTGGCACTTATGTTTTCAGGTGAAAATATCGAGGATCGGGATAGAGACTTCAAGGGTGCGCGAGAGGCTGGAGGAATTAAGAACACTAGTTTGAATTCCCTGTTGGAAGTGGAGAGAGTCTTGTGTACTCACGTGCTTACACCGACCAATAAAATCAAGTCAATCTTTTAAGGATTTTCTTACAAAATCTTAAAAAAATCCTAAAAATAGCTTGATTTTACACAAAGACTCTCTCCCATTGGAGATATTGTATGTCTATTAAAGTTTTCCTTCAGCTGTCAGCCTTTTGTATTACTAGATCAGGAAAATAGAAACATATGGGCCAAGACAACAAAGCCCATAATTGTGTCAGTGACCTGTCGGCCCTCATATATATATATATATATATATATATAATATAAAGTGTCATTTTCGGTTCTGGTTGGTGATATAGACTTGTGTTGTTATCTCACAAGCAACCTGGCTTCATCTCTATAAGTATTGAACAGTGATATCGAATGGAGACGAGGGTTTCCAGTTCGATAAAGCACATGATACGATAGTTGTCGGGACTAAGTCGCCGATGACCAGGAGCGCCGATGACATGACTAACACGTGGTCAAGAAGACCGAGCGTTGAGATAATAATAAATTCTACTGCTAAGATAGAACTAATGTGTACCTATGAAATTAGACTAAGAATCCTTTCTTGAGTGCGAAAAAAAAAAAAGAAGAGGGGGAAGAGGCAATTAAATAAATGATGATTACGAAAGTTTTATTTATTATTGAATTGATCAATTTGGACCTGATCTAATTAGAATCTATTGGATTTCTGAACGAAAATGGTAAAAAATATGTACCCTCCAAGGATTGAGACATCTTTAGTATTCAGAAGTAAAGCGTTGAATCCCTAACCCATCGAGAAATGTCATTTACATGTCACACACACGTACATAAAATATAATACAAAATCTGCAACAAATAATTATATATATATATATATATTACACGTCCATAAGTTAGGAACTTTATGAATTTAATTTTGAGTCGATGTCGACGTCGACGTCAAGGATATGACAAAATATTTTACGTGTATGAGGGTGTTGGGAGCAATAGTAAGACATGTGATGTGCATGGACATACGAACCTTCAACATTATTTTGGAATTTCCATCTTCAAAATTTACGGTATATTTAGTTCGTATGAATAAAATAGAGAGGGAGTATTCTAATAAAAAAAAGAGATAGAGAGGAAATATAATGGAATGCGAAAAAGAATAGAGAGAATAATAAATAAAATGAAGAATGAGAATGTTATTATTTGGTTAAATGTAATAAAAAGATATGAAATATAATTTTTAAAAGTAAAAAGATAATTATCTTTACTATATATATTTAAAAATATATAAAATTAATCAAATATACAAAAAAATAATGTTAAAAACTTTTAAAAAACTTTATATATATATATATATATATAAACCTTCCTCCTTTCCTTACTCCTTCCCCGGCCACCGTCCCCCGCCCCTTCCCCCAGCCACCACTGTCTCCACCAAACCACTACAAGCCACCACTGAACCTGAGCTCCCGAGTCGCCCCAAGCTCTCCATCCACCCCTTCCTCCTTCCTCCACCCAAGCAACCAATTTTCTCTCTTTACTCAATAGTGGAATCCATAACGAGATAAAGGGGCACGGGAAGGCTTGAGATGCTCAGGGAAGGCACAGGCCTGTATGGGAAGGCTTGGGGGAGACATGGGGCGGCATGAGAGGGGAGATGAATCAGCAAGGGAAGGCTCGGATTGGCACGGGAAGGCTCGGGGTGCATGGGAAGGTTCGGAGGAGGCCTAGGAATGTTCAGGGAGGCTTGGGTATGTCGGCGGGGGGCCGATACAGCTGCGGAGACAGGCGGACGAGACGATGGCACGAAATGAAAATTTACTAAATAGTCGACAGCATATATGTAATTTGGTCTCACCTATCCCAGTTGGAAATTCTTATTCCCGATTGAGATAAGATGAATGGTTATTCCTCATCTATAGAGAGTGGATCTGAAATAGTTATTTCAGATTGGCCTATTCGGCCAACCAAACGGCAGAATAGCTATTCTCATTCATCCAACCAATCATACCCTAAATCCCGTTTCTCTTGAAATGTAATTTTGAATTATTGTCTGGGCAGAAACGTAATTTTAAATGGGACTACTACGTTGCATGGCAGATAGGAAAGAGGGAGAAGAATAGTGATTGTCGCAACGAATTGTGTTGGTTGGGAAACTTTGAAGTTTGAGAAAATGATGAGTTAGACTTAGATTAGGTTAGATTACACTTTCAAGGGCCCGATTTGTTTGACTTAAAACATAATCTTTTCCTCTGGCCATCCAATAATTCCAGAAGCATTAATTATCTCCATTTTTTTTATTAAGAAGAATTCGAGAAAATAATGGTACAGAAAAATAAAAAATAAAAGAATTCTATCGAATATTACTGCACCACCCCCTATTTCAACCGTTAACAACTTTTAGTTCTACCTTTAATATGCCGTCGGACGAATGAATAAATTAACCACGAACGGTTAGATATAATCCAATTTGACCACGCTAAAGACAGAAAATGCTCTGATAACAACACCATGGCAGAAAGATTCCCAAGTTTATTACACCTTAGACAACTTCAGCACTAGAATCTTCTCTCGGTCTACGTAAGTCTGGAAAGGAATAAAAGGAAGAGAGAATAAAGTGATACGAGAGAGTTAACTTATGAGAATTGAATTCATGATAGCTCGGTATCCTGGGATACGCGCGATCGGGATACCATGCGACACGATCGGGCAGTGATCCCGACTGCTTCTGTCCCATGATATCGTGTCATGGCTCTCCTTCTCCCTGTGCGGCTGAGCAGCCGGCCGTGGAATTGGTAGGGAGGCCGTGGCCGTGGTCATGTCTTCCAAGTCTTGCCTCCCCCTGAGAACGCTTCCTTCTCCTCCAAGACAGAGGTCATGAGGGAATCATTATTTTTATCAGAACAGTTCAAAGGAGGTGTCTTCCCCTCTGAACTCTGACCAGAACCTGAACGATGCGATGAGGGATTACTGGTCCAATTAAATCTTAATTTTTTCGAAGAAAACGTGAGGATTGTGAGTCAGCATTGTTGATTGATTCTTTCCCATGATAAAAAAATTCAATTTCACACAAGAGACGACAGCAAGAACAGCCCACTTGGAACGAAATCCCCTGGGTCTCTCTCCCCCAGGTTTCTGTTTTTGCCCACCCAATTCATCATAATCCTTCGCGGCGGCACATGGAGGAAGCAGATGCACTCAGTTTCTTCTTCGAGGCTGCTCGATTTCTGCCTTTTTAAGCTATCCTATTCCTGACCACATCGGATAAACAGACACATCTGAGCTGAACCTGCCGTGGGGGTTTCGACAAGATCAAAGATTTCGATCCATAAAAATGCAGGGAGAAGCGGGGGGTTGATCTGCTCTGTTGGATTGATTGATATGCTCTGCTATGGTATATGTTAAGATGATAATGGAAATAGTCCTCTCCCTCGCCCTGCTCTTCGTGGGAATAGCTGTTCTGGTTGTGATCCACATCTGCGTAGTGCGCAGGGCCTTCAGGGACGGGTACCCGAATGGCAGAAACGGAAGATTCCCCCAAGAAATCAGCGTCCCGGCTCCGAGAATCTCCATTGAAGACCTGCAGAAGCTCCCTCGCTTCGAGTACAAGCCGGCGGAGAAGGAGAAGGCGGGTCATCTTCCTGCGGCTGACTGCGCTGTCTGCTTGGAGAGCTTCAGAGCCGGTGACAGCTGCAGGCTTCTGCCCGATTGCATGCACAGCTTCCACTCCCACTGCATCGACTCATGGCTCCTCAAGACTCCCCTCTGTCCCATCTGCAGAGCCTCCATTAAACCTCCGCCCAGATGCAGAGATCTCGAGGAGGGAGATCGGGGAGCTCCTCCGACAGATGCCCATGTGGAGTTGACATAGGATTCAGGGGAAGAGAGCAGGCAACGCAAGAACTGAACTCTATCTGGGTATGTGCGTTGTCTTGTCTCGCTCCATTAAAGCTCGCTCCTTTATACTTCAGGACAGATTTTCAAAGGAATTAGCAGTAAATACAGATGCAAGGTGAATCATTTTGTTCTTCCTTTTTACCAGAAATCCCACCAAAAGAAAAAGGGATAAAAGAACACAGAACAAAAATCAGTTCATTTGTAAGATAACTGCAAGAGGATCCATGAGATTAGGAGCTCTTGGTCATTCTAATGGAAATTCCTCTGTACCTTTATTCAGTGTCGTCCTCTGCTCTTATTTAAACAAATAAATCTCTTTTATAATTAAAAAAAAAAACTCGTCATCCTGAAATTGATCTAGTGGTTCCCTCGTCGGACCTAATTGAATGATTCCAGGATTGATCAGAATTTTTTCAGGGGTCCCGGCTCAATCACAGATTAGTCTGGACGTGCGTTTCGGCTTACCTGGAAATATTGCGTTGTTCCAACCCAAAAAAAAAAAGCTCATTAACGAACTCGTGGCTTATCTACCGGGAACAGATTTAAAAGATCTAACCAATAAAGTTGAGAGTAAAATAATGAATTTTAAAGAGTGAAACAATCGAATTTAGTAAAAATATAGATAAAATTAATAAAATTTACATATGATTTTACGGAATTTTTCGAATTTAAGAAGAGGTTGCCCTCCTGTCTCCCCTTAAATCCATCCCCACAAAGGTCAAAATTGAAGTCGATTTCTAAATTTCCATGTAGTAATTTTTTATATTAATCTGGACAAAAAATGAGGGAGAACTAAGTAGTAAAAGTGATGTAACGGATACTATTGAACTACTTTTGAAAGATTCATCAAGTTAAATAACAAAAAATTCATTTTAAGAAATGCAAAACACAATTTTAAAAATAAAACCAAATAAATTATTCTGGGTTGAATTTTTTTTTAAAATTTTAAGATCGTGAATTGGAGAGATTCCGTATACAAAATATTCCTTACAATTTCTCCAAAGGGCAACTATCCCGGCATGCTTTTCTCATGTCCTAGTGGGCACCCATTACATCGAGAATCAACCCAATAATCGATTTAGGGATGCAGGGCGATCGCTCCTAAATTTAGGAAAAACTGACTACCAACCGACACGAGCATCGGGATAGATTGGATGGGGCCGGATACGTAATCCCGAGCCATCAGCATGCCGTCTTGATCGAACAAGTTGCTTCACACTCGGTTTAACTATAAGAACAGATAATGAATTATTCAGGAAAAAAAAAAAGAGGTTGAACGATTTAATTAAACCTGTGCTCAGAACTCAAATGGAATCAAAGCCCAATTGCCTATCCAAAAAAAAATCAAAGCCCAATTTTTGTAAGCCCGGTCAGCCAGACACTCCCTGGCCTCGGTCTCTTAACCAGAGAGAGAATCTTCGGTCAACCAGAGAGAGAATCCTCGGTCGCTTTCACGGGGATTTCTGTGAAATCTCCTGACCACTGGTTTTAGGCACGTGTTTCTCATGCCTCCTATCGATCCGGGAATTCTTGTCAGAGTTCGCGTAGACATGGCAATACGTGTCCGTGTCGTATTTAAACGGGTTCGTATTAAGAGTATCTCAACCTGTATGCTGCTTATTTAATAAACGGATCAAAAGTTTTAAACACGAATACAACCGTTTAAAACCGGGTTGAAATGACAGGATACGATTAATCCTTATAATTAAATACGTGTGCTAGAATTATAATTTTAACATAATATTTTTAAATGGATTAATGGATTTAACACATAAATATATAACTAGACGGGGTCTAATCGTGTCGTGTTGGACAACTCGAGTTCAACCAGGTTTAATTCGTTTATATAAACGGGTTACGTGAATCAACCTGTTTAGACGCGAAACCCGTTTTTGCTTAACCCGAACCCGCCTAACTACGTATCGTGTCGTGTAAAAAATTACCGGGACGGTCCTCTCCACCTTTTAGTCCTCAGATTTTTCTTTTTCTTTTTTTCTGTTTTATTGTTTTTTTTTTTCGTGGCACCCAATCTCATAGCAGATTAAAAAGTTTCAATTTTCAAATTACTATGAGGACCATCCATGTCCACCCATTCCATTTAGTAGATCGAAACGGAATCCGCCCAAGAGACAAGCTTAGAGCCCAAACCAAATTGATTTGCTTGCTTACACGACTCATAGAAAATTCAATCAACCTAGCTAATACAAATTCTACAGGTAGGCCGCTACGCAGTTGAAAGTAAGACTCTTACAATCATATTATATTATCTCCATTTACAGTGCAGATTTAATACTAGTTGCTTATGATATATGGCTCGTTTCCTCTTGTACCGATTTCCATGAAACGATTTTTTCCCCCTAAATATATAAGGAGGGATTGTGGGACAGAAGAAGAGATCAGTGATATTGAATTTCGATGCACGGAATCAATCGATAAAACAAATCTTGCCTCATTTGGTCGATCCATGGAAAGGGACACAAATTGCCGAATAATAATAATAATAATAATTACAATATCTATATATATATATATATATGTGGTACCTGGGTCATACTCAACTACCACAATAAATAACGCACTAGATTGGGTATACATACATTATTGTGGTTTGTCTGTCTTTGCTCCTACCGACCGCAACAGATAACAACAGATGGTCCCGAGAGTCATTTGCCCGATAATAATTAATGTCCAGGTAAGATGGCAATGCAGTATTGTCCATGTCATGCCAGTTATCCCATCATATATGTAAATGTGCAATGTGCTTGATAGATTAATTTCTGCCCATATGGGATATTGCAGCATGTTGTGTACGTAAATGGGATATGGGAAGCGAGAAATTCTTATGCGAGATGAGTTCCACGTTAAAAATGAGACGGTGATATTTTACCATCGAATATAAAGTATGCAATACTATTACTGATGTGATGAGTTTAATGATTACTTAAGAATTTTTCACGGGATGTAAAGAACGAAGGCAGCTCATGGGAAACATGTCGGGATAACTCCAATAAGTGGGAGAGGGACCCACCATTTCTGCCTGGTTGTATAAACACTGGGCTACCAGTACCACTCCCTCATATATATATATATATATATAAGTGAGTGTGTGTGTGTGTGTTTGTGTATGTGTAAGAAACATAACGGGGAGAAGACAGATCATCATCGATACACAGCTTTGAGTGTAGGGTTCACTGGCCATCAATGGAGGAAATTAACGGGGGGAGCTGCTGCTGTGATGTGGATATGCCGATGAAGGAGAGGAAGGAGGTGGGAGGAGATGAGATCAATGGTGATGATGAGGCAGAGGCAGAGGAAGTGATCTCACCGTCTCCAGTTCTTCCACCCACCAACTGCAGCAATAACCATGGGAATGATACTGGGATAGGGTTGAGGTTCTATTATGGTGGCAGCGGGTCAGTCTCTGCAGCTTGTTCTCCACTTCCACCACAACCTCCTGTAGTGCCTGGCTGGTATGCTGATGTTGCCTCTTCGTGCCCAGGTATGTACATTACGCACACACACACACAGATATATATATATATATATATATTTGTTCACAGATCTATAAAAAGAAAAGAAAAATTCATAACAAACGGCTAAATGGGACTAGAAGGGTCTAAGAAGAAGATGAGATAAATGGTACAAAAAAGATTATACTGACAAGAATGAAATCTAGTACCACTTAACACTATGCTGAAAGCGATGTTATTGTAGCAAAATTTCCCATACCAGTATAATCTTATCTTCATATATTAATGTTTCTCAAAACCGGACCAAGTTTTATACGTTGGAAAATTCTATAGTTCTGTCGTTGGACAGTTACGTAGGTGGAGAAACTGATTATGAATCATTTGAGTTGTTTGCGACTGCTGTACAAAATCTCTTGACAGGGGAAGCTCGCTTCTACGAGATGGATAAGGTTCTGTTCCATGGCAGGTCGAAACACCAAGAGCTGCTTGTATTTCAGGTAAATAATGTCAGCCACTGTTAGTATTGTACGAACCACCGAAACACATAAACTCGATCTGAGGAGCATGCACGCTTACAATTTTAACCAGGCCGATTCCGAAAGTCGGTATGAATCTATCTATACACATGCTGGCCCCTTCTATTTTAGTTTTTTCCTGACTGCATTTTTTTTCCCTTGTTATTAATTGGTAGTCAAAGAAGCATGGCAAAGTTGTGATATTGGACGGAAGTCTTCAGCTGACAGAGAAGGATGAATTTGCTTACCAGGAGATGCTCACCCACCTCCCTCTCTGCTCAATCCCTAACCCTAAGAAGGTCAACAATTAACTGAATAGACCTTAACCTAACTAATTTAGGTTTGAATTTAAAACTCCCCAACAGGAATTTTCTCCGCTCACAAAACTTGAACACGATATCTTATTTAAGAAAGAGAGATGTCTTACCATTTCAACAAACTTATACCGGTAACATATACCTTTTCTTCACTAACAAGACCCGTAGAAGAAAAGGAGGTCAAAAGGGCGCAACAAACATTATTAATGTGAATTAAATTTAGGACATTTTGTCGTCAAATCATGCTCGATGATGACTATATATATATGTATGTATGTATGGATGTGCAATTCGGTGCATTATAATTATTAGTCATTCAATCCTGGATACCTTGCTATGTGTGAATTGTTTGGTCACTGAGATCAGGTTCTGCTCATTGGAGGAGGAGATGGAGGGATCCTTCGAGAAGTATCTCGCCATGCTTCGATCGATCAGATCGACATATGTGAGCTCGACAATATGATCATCGATGTACGTAGTATCATCAAGCTCAGATCCAAAAAGCAACCCATGATAGAATTTCACTTAAAATTGATGTTACATAGATCACATAGATTAGCTAACTCCAGTAAATTAAACGAGGGTATACGTATATATTTAAAATTTTTGCTGTTTTTTTTTTGGGTTCAGATTTACAAGAAATTCTTCCCCGACATAGCAGTCGGGTACGAGGATCCTCGGGTCAGAGTCCACATCGGGGACGGTACATCAGTCTGTATACGTAGATCATACGTATTTTTGTGTACTTCTCCAATCATTGTTGGAACCAATCTCATCAACATCCTTTTTAACAATTTCACTGAAAAACGTTCAGTGTCTCTTCTACCCGTTGTGAATGTTTGCCAATAATTATTTTTCTTAACTGATAAAAAAATATTAATATTTGCCAATCTACATGTGATAAGATTCAAACTGAAGACCTTAAAATACTCTAGAAATATATACACACACATAAATATTACTAAACATGGATTCGTGTTATACACGGAAAAAAATAAAAAAATAAATAAATGTGAAATATTGAAATGAATTCGTATAATTATATCGTTTGTTTATAATTTATTATAATTTAATTCATTTAAAATTCGTTAACTTATGGTAATAAGTAGAGTATTCTAAATTTTCATCAATATATTATGTAAATTTTATTTTTTCATTTTTACAATTTTAAATTATTCGTTTAAAAAATGTGACCGATTTTTACTGTTAAAGATATAAATTAATATGGAGTGAGACAAGAGAGTCTGAATAGTTAACGAAATATCTTTGCTATTCGGGTCGTAGATATGATGTAAGAGAAAAATGACTGAAATTATTGTTTTATCCTTAATCTAGAAATCATATATATATATCATAAATTTTAATATGTAAATTAGATTGAGGATCAATGTGGAAAATGAAAAAGATATCAAATCTCTCAAACGTTTACACATAATAGTATAGGTATATATTTCATTCAAATTTATATAATTGGTTGGAAGATTTAATTGTGTGCAGGAGTCGCATTCCTGAAGAAAGTTCCTGAAGGCACATACGATGCCATTCTAGTGGATGCATTCGTGGAGATGGGTATCACACTCTCATCATCCTATCTATGTCTCTATTTCAATTTGTTACATTTAACTTTTTTTTTTCCTTAATTTTGATGCAATATTTTCTAACTCCGCGGCACACAGGAAAACATGCGGTTGAGCTCGCCGACGAGGATGTCCTCCGATCGCTCGCAAAGGCACTTCGACCAGGCGGGGTCGTGTCAGCCCCGGCTGACCCCGTGTGGTGCAAGGACTTCTCCGTCGATGAGACAATCGCGAGGTGCGAGAGAGTCTTTGGAGGATCTGTCAACTACGCCTGGACCACAGTTCCATCCTATTATAAGTGCGAGTCGTGTCCTTCCGACTCCTGCTACAATCTTATTCCCTTTTTCCTCGAATCTCAACTCGATTATTGATAGATAAGAGTTCGGTTTTTTTCCTCCACAGCGGCATGATTGGGTTCGTGCTGTGTTCCACGGAGGGACCAAAGGTGAACTTCAAGAACCCTATAAACCCTCTGGATCAGGACAACCTTGGAGTTGCCAAAAGACCACCCAGGTTTTACAACTCTGAGGTAAGCCTTTTGCCCCCTTTTCCCGTTTCCATTAGAACAGAAAACTGTTTCCTTTCCACTTTCCCGTTTCCCGTAGAACTGAAAACTGTTTCCCGATCAGGCTTTTGACTGGAAATGTTGTGACAGATTCATGTTGCTGCATTTTGCCTGCCATCTTTTGCCAAGATCTCGACCGGCTCGGGAGTCTTCTGAATGGGATAGAGATGGAGAAATGCAACCACTTTGTCTTCGATACTGTGTATTTTTACATTTGCAAGACTCCATCACTTTTCTTAAGAGGAAGAAGTGTCGAATCGGCACAATCAAATATGTTAATCGAAGCTGCTGGTGTTTTCAGAGGTTTCAATCTCTTATAACTCTTCAACATGAAATGTATTCATCAACTCGAGTCAAAGTCAGGTATTGAGTTTGGGAACATGGTGACAAAGACTATCCGTGCATTTAGGTTAGTCTCAGTTGTCCCGATGCAAGCACGCTGGTAGTCCAAAAATCCAGTGTCGAGTAGTGCCATACGGGCCACTACTGGAAGTTCCTGCCATCCATGGAAACTTCCTAGATTACATCACTCCCCTCTTACGCACATAGATTACCTTGGATCGACGCAGAGGGATCATTCTTGGTATACAAGACCCTAGCTAAGAGACAAGCACAGAGCACACGATATATCATTGCTAGTTGGTGAATCAAGTCATGCTATCTGCCCTAGAATAGCTGAGAGAGGTGAAAGAGCATACTCTGATATATTCATGTTGGTTGATGAACCAAGCCTTGATATCTGCCATGGAATACCCAGAAGAGAGGTGAAAGAACTAGAACATGTTGAGAGAAATACTCATACGAATTTTTGATAAGCTCTTTCTTATCCCAACTTCTACAAGAAGTTGGGTATTTAGGTTAATTAATAAACACTAAAGTATCTCTATCACAAAGGACAATAATATAAAACACACGTCCGATATAAGGACAATAATACATACTGCAAGACGAAGATGCATGGTATGTGATCTCGCATGATAATTAACCTATGCATAGCTAAAAGATTAAGCTATTAGGTAATGGTAGCAAATTTTCTTTCAGGTTACATTCTCTTAATTTTTTGATATGAAATTTATTTTTCAGCAATCTGTTAGTTTTACACGAATATAAAAAATAATTTTGAGGAGATTTCTTGAGCAAATACCCATCAAAACCTGTTGATTCTGCATGAATATGAAAAATAATTTTGGGGAGATTTCTTGAGCAAATACCCATCATACCATCCCTAGAATAACATTATTGGACTTTGGAATATTAACGCAGAAAAGAATCATAGGAATCCGTGTTATATGAACAAAGAGTAACAAGCTTCGTTCTTCCTTTCATCGATGATCTAAAAAGAATCTAGTAAATTCTCGAGCAAGTGATTCCGATACGGATATGTACCAGAAACTCATCAAGCTTCCGACAATGATGACCGCGATCTCTCCTCTTCCTCTTCCTCCTCCTTGATCTTATCTACCATAGCCGCAACCTGGCTCATGCTCGGCCTTTCCATGGCAGAAGGATTTATGCACTTGAGAGCAACCTGTAACAGGTTCACCATCCTCTCCTCGCTTGCACCTTCCGAGCTCAGGACCTGATCGAACACCTCCACGGTCCACTCCTCCTGGACCACAGACTGCACCCACCGAGCCAGATCGTACCCGTTATTCTGGACCATCTTTCCAGTGAGCAGCTCGAGAAGGATCACGCCAAATGCAAAGACATCAGCATAGAAAGGACCATTCCCATCCATGAAATTCCGTCCATCGGAAGTGTACGCAGGGTCCTGGTCTTCCACGAGCATTAGGCCGTACTCGCTTATACAAGGTTCCATATCCCGGTCAAAGAGGATGTTCGTAGATTTCAGGTTTCCGTGAGCGATCCGATCCACGATCAGTGACTCGTGCATCAAAGCCATGGCCCCTGCAGCCCTAGCTGCAACACTCAGTCTGCTTCCCCAGTCGAATACTTGGCCGTTCTGGTTTCCTGAAACACATAATTGGATGCACAGATTCAGAAATTGTGTTGATTAATTTTCCAAAAGAAGCTCGGCTTCTCCGTCTTTGTAAGCGAATAGCATCTTCATCTTAATGCTTCCATCCCAAAAAATCCGTCTTGTGGGATCCAGTTGAGAACAAAAACTGGAAAACTGCAACATTTTTCAGTTACTGCACCCGGAAACATAGCGAAAAGAGAAGAGAATTGCCAACTTACCATGGAGAAGAGCGAAAAGACTCCCCCGAGATTGGTATTCGTACACCAAGAGCTTCTCCTGCTTCGAGCAGTAGAATGCGATCAGTGGCAGGATGTTCAGGTGCTTCACTCGGTTGATCCTCTCCATCCGATCCCTGAACTCCTCCTTGGAGATCCTCCACTGCCTGATCCTCTTCACCACCAGGAGCAGCCCGTGGTTGAGCACGACTTTGTAGAGACTCCCGTGCTTTCCTCTTCCGAGCAGCTCCGCCGGAGCCCTCAGCAAGTCTTCAAACCTAAGACCCTGACTCACCAACCTGCTATTTAGGACTATGAGTGAAGACAGAGCCACCCCGCTTTCTGTCGATGTTATGGAGTACTCCGATCGGTTTTGTTGCATCCGTGCCTCACTGGAATTACTAGCACGGTTCGACTTGGTGGTGTTGCTGTCCTCCCAGTCTGTTCCTGATTTCGCATCCTCGCCAGAGTCCTCTTTCCTCTTAGTTTTACGGAATAATTTGTAGGCAACCAGCGGAATGACAATCAGGCCGAGAATGACGTAACCGGAGTAGACTAGATACCGGCTCAACGAAATCCCATGTTTTCCTTTCTCCTTCGGCGGTGGCAATGGTGGACATGGATTCGGTAGCGGCGTCCCGCACAGCCCAGGATTTCCTGAGAAGCTGGATTCACCGAACCGACCCTGGACATCGGGGATCGGCCCTGCCAAATCATTGTTGGAGACATTGAATTCATCGAAGTTTGGAAAATCGAAATCGGGCAATCCTCCCTCGAGGCGATTGTCCTGAGCCAGGAAGGAGATCATCCCAGAAATCCTAGCCAAGTCCGGCAACTTCCCAGAGAAGTTATTGCCGGAAATATCGAGCCTCTTCAAGTTACTCAGCCGGGAGAGGCTCTCTGGAAGTTTACCGGAAATCTTGTTGCTCCTCAGGTACAGGTGAGTCAAGCGCCTGCAATTTGCTATTCCTTGCGATATCAATCCACCCACATTGTTGTTGTTCAGGCTCACTACATTGATCGACTTTATGGAGCACAGAGAATCCCAGTCGAGAATTCCCGAGAGATTCAGGTCCTCGAGGACAATCTTTTTGACCACCAAACGAGCCGGAAGATCACAAGTGATGCCTTTCCATCCATCGGTACATGGGTCGGAGGACAAGTTCCATCCCCAATCGATCCCTCTCTGTGGGGCAAGTTTGTCCATGAGCTGAACTAGTGATCTCCGGATCCCTTCATCCACCGAATATGCTGCCATGGGGAGGATGAGCAAGACCGAGAGAACAGGGAGTGCTCGGAGTGGAAACCAACCCATTGTTCCCGGAAAATTGGCCGAGAAAGTACGAGAAAGTCTGAGGGTTGATGGGGTTGAGATTGGGGAGAAATTGTGAAGGTTTTGATGAAGTTTCTGGGATGAGTTGTGGATGCCAATTGGCTGAAGTTACAAAGTCAATGTATCCTGTGACTTGCCAGCAAGAGCTTGGAAATAAGCCAAATCGTGTAAACTAATTGTCATATAAAATTTGGGGGCCGGCAGTTGAAGAGGTCTATTTCAATCACATTTCCTTCTATTGTCCTCTTCCCAATCAACAGTCTCCCAAGGCCTTCCCAGGCTCATGTACTCACTGTCATAATATACCAGTTGTCCTTTTCTTGATACAACTTGATGCTTATTTAGGGAGAAGACTCAACAAATAAATGGCTGTAAGGAAAGGCGGGGGGTCAGGCACTACCTCCTCTGGTTTCCAAACACAGATCGGTAGAACATACAGATCCCAAACTCAATGGAAAGAATCGTGTGTTTGACAACTGCACGTGGAACCATAAAAACCCAAAATCTTATAGCATGACCAGCAGTCGGTTACTCGAACAAACAATGTCTTGATGTCAAGTAAAAGAAAACCAAAGATGCACAGAAACGACTGCAGTCTAGGAGGTAACATTCCAATGTGGCTTTATTATTTGCCGAGCATAGGGAGAAAAAATTCGATATGTTCAAGAGAGGGAAACGAACCTAAGCTTCTTCCAGAGCCCATCACCACCTTCAATGTCAGTGTGTCTCACTTCATATATTTCTTCTGCCTTCCTATAATGAACAGTTATTCTTCGCTGACGACAAATTACAGACTGAAACAATCTACTACTGAAACTGAAAAATGAGTAGTGAAAGAAGTGACATACAATGATGGTTCTTCGTTCGTTCACCCCCAAATGAAGTGCTATTTCTGATTTGTATAAACACTGATTATATGGTCATGGGTCCACATGTCCCGGTATCTCATCATCGCTTGATTCACTTCCTTTACTGCTGATGTCCTCATCATCGCTGTCTTCTTCAGCTTGATTCATGATGTGCTCCTTCTTTGCGTATCTCTCGCAGTACTCTTTTCCACAAATAAGAATGATCAAAATAATTAGCGATTGTGTTTAATAGCTTCAGTCATGTAAAGGTATGCAGTAAGCAGGGATCTTTCCAGCTGATGATATTGAATATAAAACTAAAGTAAGAGCTGAAGCCTAAGCGAATTTAGTAAACCAGCCTCTCTTTCCGGCATTATGGCTGAAACCACAAATATGTTAGTTCATATTCAGTAGAATAATATCATAATGTTACAATCACACTTTTAATGCATCGCTTCACCAATCAGGTACAGACTCAAGAAGTGATCTTAAAGGTCCCATCTGCAAGGTCCTCATAGGTAGAGATTTACACCCCCCACACCACCCCAAAAAAAAAAAAACGACAATATGTTATTAGCTATTTCCATTTCAATGCAGATAAATAAAAGCAGGCCAGGCTATCCTGAGAATATATATAATCTGCAATGACGGTTTATCAAAAAAAAAAATCAAACAGAAAACACGAACAAACTTCACCTTTCACTTTTAAATCATACTGCATCTTGTCTTTCATCATCAAGGAAGCTGCTTCACCATTGAGTGGGTCTGATGGATTTGGATAAAGCAAGAGCTGGGGAAGAAAAACCTCAAAAACATTTAAAAGATCTGTGAGAATCAGCAAAAGGAAGAATATTAGTAAGATAGACAGTTTTACACAACTGAGTGTACGGAAAATGAAAAATTCAGCTAACTATTTGAACGATAGCCATAACCAGTGACAAAGCCTGTTTGGTCATGTTTGGTACACTAGAATGCAATGGAAAGGAACAATATGAGTTTGATAGAGTAAGACGCAATAGCATTAAGAGAAATTGATATTTTTGTGTTAACCTTGAAAATGTGAAGGAATGGGCTTGAAGTAAATTTGAGAAAAGTGTAATTTTGGAAAAAACCTTCATCCTAATAGAATGCATATATTAACTTTCAATAGTTCACCCAAATAGAATAAAATGTAAATACTCATTCCATTTCATTCCCTTTCTGCTTTCCAAACATAGCCTTTGTGTTAACAATCTTTAAAGATAGAACAGATAATACAGCTCTTCGCAGGAAAGGCTGGAGAACATAACACTCACCGAACATGGGACTCCATGATTGGTTGATGACATCTAAGCAGACAGAGCCAGACCTGCAACTTGGCCAGAAATTCAACAGAAAGTATTGTATCATTAATAAACTTACACAGCAGGGATGAATCATATTGCTAATTTAGCAGGATCGAGATTGCTCACATCTCATCAACGTTTGGGTGATATATTTTGTTGATGAACCCAATTGAAGGAGACTTATAGGGATATGATTCCGGGAGCTCAACATGGATCTTCCAGACTCCACCTTCATATAAGCCTGAAATCACATTTAAAAAGGGCAAGGGCCATAAGATTCAGAGACCGAATTGGACCAAGACAGCTACGTGATAGCATGTCATCAAATTCGTAAACCACGACGTGGAAAAAGATGGGGAGATTACAAGGAGGGAAGAGGGAGCAGGTAGAGAGATTAAAAATACATATCTACTGAAGAACAGCAGAAAAAGAGAAGTGGGACTGATGTTATACTTTCTTTCGGCCCATGAAATTCAACATTGAACTCGCTGAGACCATCATTGATTGTCTCCACATTGTAATCACTCATCATCCTGAAGAAAACATTTAGCAGCAAACCTCAGGACTAAGTAAATATGCACCCACTACTTCAGAATGTACTAAACAACAGAATCTACGTGTCTTTTAATTCGATACAGCAAGATATTGTCTTGTAATATATATAGTGCAGTATGTATCATTGGTGGTAGGGATCAAGAAGCAGGGGATAAATATTTACAATAAGAGACTTACAACTTCATAACATCCATTTCTCTTCTCTTGCTTGGAGAAGCCATTCTTTCTGCTCATAAACTGTATGATCCCAAACCTGCAAAAATCCAAAGCTGAGGAAAGAACACTCTCCCCTCAATCACACAGCAAGGAAGAAGAAACACAAGTACATGTCAAAGAGTAAAAAAATTCAACGAGCTGATTCTACCAGTTGGAATGACCAGACACACGCACGAGCCGTTCAGAATACACGGGAAACAAAGATATCACAACAGTGACAAAACGGTAGCACTTAAGTAGTGAAATTGCTCGGAAGCATGCCGGGAATCCTCAGCTGATAATGTGCCAGTAATCACATGCCCCCAGGGAGAAGTCACACGATAGATATTAACTACGGATTCAGCATATCTAGTTAACATGAACAGATCAATCTAGGAAAGAAGACAGAATCGGAAGCCATGCGCGGAGTAATCAAACAAAAGAACCACGTTTCCGTATCCCAAGATTCTTCTGAATGAAGCGATCGTGATCGGTAAAGAGGCGGTTCGGTGATCAGAAGGACGAGGAATGCGTAAATCTTACGACGGCAGCAGGAACTGGTCGAGGTGACGAATACTGCGACTGCAAAGAAGCTTTGCCGGAAATGCCGAGAGAGAGAGAGAGAGAGAGGCGAACGGAAAGAAAATCGATGACTGAGATCGCGATGGCTAATTGAGAGTAGAAATGGCGTAAAAGCGGAGAAGCTCTTCTAGAGAGAGAGTGAGAGAGCACTGGACGGGACTATTGTTGTCAGACGATTTCAGAAAGCACGTGTCAGGAAGAAAACTGATGACGTGGCAATGCTTTTGTTGTGGGGGGGTTGCTTGGCAGAGATTCCCGCATGCGCCGGGTCCACATGGTCATTCTCCGGTGCATGTCACTTTGTCCACTGCAGACGTGCAAAAGTCAATTAAAAATAATTTAAATTGATCGGCTACTTATGTTATTTACGTAAAAGGGTAACACAAATATAATATTTACTCCTCGTAATCAGCGCTAACTAATGTCATTCAGCCACCTCATTCGACAATCAACACTTGCCCTGTGCATGTATAGTTCAGCAAACTGATGACTACTGCTAAGACCTAAACTCAAACAGTACAATTTTCTACATAATGTTTCAGCACGAGTTCATAAAAGGAAATCCCAAACCACACTGCATAAGAGCTGTTTCCACTCTAAAATCGTAGATGGGCTGGCTGGTTTTCTATTCTTCACTGAGATTTATGCATTAAAAAAAAAAAGGGCACTAGTCAGCTGTGGTGTCAGGATATTTCATATTCAGAGCCATACCCATTAATAAATCGACACAAATCTTAAATTTCTGTAACACTAAGTGGAACCCACAGAACAAAAGGTAAAAAAGAAAATGAGACTCGCCTTGAAGTGGAGTAACATCCATACCTAATATCGATAACGAGGTCATCGAGTCTCTAAACATCAGTTTGTTTAAATTTATATACGCACATCCGTAGGATTAGCTCCTCGAAAAACCCTTTCAGCATCATTTCATGGGGCAGACATTGATCAAGGTAAACTCTAGAGCCAAGATACCTCGAGCTCTAGCGCCATGAGATCATCCCTAGTCTCATGTTCGATCTCTGACAAACCAAAAAGAAAGATTTCACGGGATGGAGCACCTAAATAACACTTCATCAAATGGGAGAAAATAGAGTGAAAAAGCATCTGACAGAGACAAGCTCAAAGGACAGGACGACCCTAGCAGGATGATCAAAATAGAAGCAGAAGGATATTAACTTACACAAAGAGAAGCTTCTGCAT
This sequence comes from Lagerstroemia speciosa, assembly GCA_037672795.1. Classification (NCBI taxonomy): domain Eukaryota; kingdom Viridiplantae; phylum Streptophyta; class Magnoliopsida; order Myrtales; family Lythraceae; genus Lagerstroemia; species Lagerstroemia speciosa. The sequence goes on from CM075306.1 coordinate 427,014, forward strand.
AAAGGCATCTAAAAAATCTCCCACTTCTAATCACCCGAAAGTATCAGCAGAAGACAGATACAATTATTCCTTAAAAAAGGGGTTGATTCCTTTGCAACCAGCTTGACACCAGTTTCATGTCCCATTTTCACTTTTCCCCATCAGTTGTAAATATATACATAAGGAAAATATGTATCTGCGACCACTCAGACCATAGTTCGGGAACTGATTTGAAAACCTCCAAGAAAGACTAGACAAATTCAATACAGTGAAGGGTAGGTGATTCTGGAGTTAAGTTTTACTAATTAACATGCTGCCCGCTGCAGTTGGACCCGATCAGAATTAAGATGACCTCTTGGAGTTAGCCCACCCTCAGAAGCTGAGAATAAATAAGAAAAACACACATCCAGAAAATTGATTGTCATGTGAGGAAAGAATTTGATGAGAATGTGAGCAACAAACATAGGCGCTCTAATTTCAGCATAGAACAATTCTACATTGATCAATAGATTAAAAGATTGTAAGTGAGAGGCAGTGAATCAAGAATGTCATATTCCCTTACATAACGAAAGTTCAGAAGCTCCTCACCTCAAGTATACACTGAGAGCTCTAAAGATGGTCCACCATCCTTCCTTGTTTTCTTACATCAATATCCTCTCTTCAGGATCAAATGGAGAAAGGTCATCAAAAACATGCAACCTGTAGTGCGGACAATACCAAATTGATTGATTACGGGTTCCCAATATCAGTTTATCCTTGCATTTGAAAGATCAATCTTGATTGCAAAGGAAGAAGGGCGATAAAATATATCAAAGATTGAAAATCATGTTCAATGTCACCGCCATGAAATAATTGACCATAAAAACTTACAATCTTCATCAAGGGACCACTGGAAAGTTTATTGCGGCCAAGATGACTGTCTGTAAACATCCCACCCCCCTTCCGGCTCTTTCCTCTTGAGAAGTCCACTGCTCATTTGATACATCCTTGCTTGCTCCTCAGGTAAGCTCAGTGGGCCACCAATAGACGGTTGCCTTGGTCCAAGAGACGATGTCTCATCACGCCCATCTAATTCAGGGCCTCCAGGCCCTGTATTAAGATCCAGTCCTTGTCTGCTCCATTTCTTACTGCTCTTAATAATGCTGTTTCCGCTGCTGTCTGAGAGGCTAACCATGTAAGGCCGCGGAAAATGGGACGTGACAGACCCCGCTGGTCCCAGAAGTTGTGAATGGACAGAAGGAAACCCTGGCCTTCCTCCCGGCGATGGATCAACATATGTTGTTGGACTACCTGAAAGGGTTGCTGATGCAAAAGGAAAGCTACTCCCATACGGGAGGACGGAATACTGAAATGAAGCAGAGGGAAAGGGCAAGCCTGGAGAAGATGATAATATGGGACCTCGGTATCTCTCCTCATTGAACTGGATACCACCAGCTGAAGGCCCCACCACTCTTGGCGAGGCTTCAGAAGAAACAATAGGGAAAGACTGTTCCCCTCGATCAGAAAAAATTGAAGGCACTGGCACGGCTGAATAACGGCTCCAGTATGAAACCAAGTAGAAAAATTTCCAATCTCAGCACCATTCACCCGAGGCCTGCATAGAGGTGGCGGATGAGCAAACATACTGCTCCTCAGCTGCTGTTGGCCCGAAGTTGATGGTTCGGACGCATCTACTGCAGGTTCATCGTTCAAGTCAAAATCCCTACGAACTTCTTCATCTACTTTTTGACCATTGCTTATTGAATAGTTTGCACCATCTGTAGAAGCTTCACCAGCACAGTTTAAATCAAGCCCAAGGCCACTAGAGCCACAAGTAGCTGCAGAACCAGACAATTCGTGATGAGCTTTCTCAACATGAATCCTGAAATTATACGGAGAAACCGTCTTGGGAGGAGTGCTCTGAGGAGCTGCATCCACAATGATCCTCTGATCAGCAACATTCAAGTCAAAATCCAACGGAGGGCGCCTCTGTTTCCCAAAAGAAACATCATGGGAAAGGGAGATATCCATTGCCATCTCTTGGACCTTTCTGGGTTCAGCTGGGCGAAACGCACTCGTGGCCGCCGATCCCTTCCACCCAAGTTCGACCTTTGCCCTAAGTAAATCATCAGGAGGAACAAAAGGCCCTTTTGCAAGTGCAGCAGTCACAGCAATTGGAGCAGAATGACTGGCTGATGACAAAGAGATTGGGATGGGCAATGGACTAACTAGAGGAACAGTCACAGCTGTAGGTGAAGTGGTATTGAAACTCATGGATTCACCAAATTTGCAATCATCGGTGTTGAGACCCTCATTCAAGTCAAACTCCAATTTGGTGTCTCCATCCAATGCCCCTTCAGAAGAAGCATGGGCACCCGAAGTACTGCATTCCTCTGTCTTACCGGCTTCTTTGCTGCTTGGCACCCCACATTCTCTGGACTTCTGCCTCTCATCCATGTCTTGCAAAGGAAGGTCCATCTGTAGGTTAGAAACAGGTGCACTGAACTTTTCCTCAGAGACTGCCTCATTTTCCAGTTGCTCATCTATTCCCGGATCATGTCGTGCCACAGTCTGAACCTTCAAAACCATCGAAGAGTCAGGTTTCTCGTTTTGCTTATTTTTTTTTATAGCATCTGTCTTAGAGACCTCCACAGCCTTCAGCCCATCAGCAGTGCTCAGCTCTTTTTGATTAGTCTCCACAGAGAGAATCTCCCCGCCTGGCTTTGCCTCCAATTGCCCACAATAATCCGAATCACCGTCTCTTTTCCTGCCTTCTCTGCCTGATACGAATCCAGCTTCAGTTTTCATTTCTAACTTTACACCTGTAATCTCATCCTTGACCTTATCTACAGGCAAGATCAAAGAATCAACATTAACTTTTGCATCTTGAAGTTCATCCAACCGTGGCCCCTCCATTGCCGTATCATTTTTGGACTCTCTGCTTCCTTTAGAGTAAATGCCCATCTCAGCATCAGAACCATCAACTGCTGATTCATTGGCAACGTTATTGTTCCCACGAGATGGTACTGCAAGTCGATCCACATCCATGCTGGAAGAATTCAAATGTCTATCCTCCTTTTCAACAGGTTGCTCACTAGAACATAAAAGAGAGGTTTTAATATCTCCATTGCTAGACTTGAGAGCGCCACCTACATCTTTAGAAAGATCAACATCTTGTAAATGATTCTCTAGATATAATGGCTTCATTTCAGGATGGCTGGCTTTGGGCTCCACTAATGAGGGGTCTCCATGTGGAGAGCTAGCAGGTGATGCCAGTTCAGAGTTCAGCATCTCTCCTGCAGCCACACTGGCAAGCAGATGCATCCCCACATCATCTCCAATAGGAACTGGTGCATTAGCTTCGGCATAATTGACACAGCTCTCAATTAATGCGTTCATGGGGTCCATAGAAGCCTCCGGAACTTTACCCAGATTTAACGAGTTCCTTGGGGACGAGATCAAACTTTTTGATACTACAGGCATCTTATTAATGCTTTCACCAGTATTCAGGTGTTCCTCACTAGGACCAGGATCAACTGGGCCATCACATTTGTCACGTGCGTCCAGAGTATCTCTAAAATCACTGGCCCGCAAAGATTCAACATTCGCATCCAAGGACAAGTTAGCTTGAGAAGCATCAGCCCTCTCTTCCATAACAGAATCCAGTTGATCGGGCCTCTCCAAGAGCACCGGAGAAGAAGGTCTGCTGTTCATTGCAGAGGAGTCATCAATTGTTCCTCCAGCAGCTCTTTGAGCAGGACTATAACTTCTACTTGGAATCTTAACGATAAATTTGTGACTATTCACCTCAGGAGCCGCATCAGCTGCTTTCTCACTTGTTAATCCAGAATGAGACGCTTTATCTTGAGCCATGTTCTTATGCGAGGAAGAGGTTCTGCTGGGCCCAGTCTCGCGTGGAGATCCAACTGACACAGGGAAACCGTTGGCAGATTTCCTTTGACGCGAAGCCAGGGATGTCTTATTCGAAGCAGCACCTGTGTTCCTTGTGTCTTCCTTCAAAGTAGAAGTCCCATTCTTGACATGGTCACCAGAGCAAGACAGGCTGCTGTTATTAGATGGACTAGAACTGCTGCTCTGCTCATCCCTGGAAGTTGTCGAAGGAACATCACTCAAGCTGTTGCCAACACGGGGGTGTCCGTCTTCCGGGTTAACGCCAAACGATGCTTGTGGATTGGCTAATTTTGTTGATACTTGGAATTGAGATGGAGACTTGGAAACTGGTTCTCCCTGAAGTAGCTTCACTGGACCAGTTTTGGAAGCAGAAAGATGGAAGCTGGGGCTCTTGGGAGCATCCTCTGAGGACCCACCTGTGCTTCTATTCCCATGGGAAACCTCGGTTGGACAAGACCTAGCAGTGCCTGAACCAAGCTGATTTGAACCATTCGTTTCATCATTCATATCCATCTCAGCCTCAACACGTTTCTTCCACTTGTCAACTAGACTCCTTGCCTTCTTCTGAATTTCTATGTTATTGTGTGAACGCAAATTATTCACTGACTTTCCAATATTACACATTTGCAAGGCAGGAAGGTTCACAGGCAGTTTATCCAACGCACGGAGCAGAACCAAGAGAAACTCCTCAGCCACTTTATCACTATCCTTGGGACTACTGCTGTCACCAGTCTTTCCTTTATGAGCATCTTGAAGCCAATCATCCAACATAGTTAAACCCCTTATCTGAACAAATCTGCAGAGACAGCCTGACTTTTCTGTTGCCACAAGTACACTTGTAAGCATCGTGCGCGTGGGCAGATCTATTTTTTTATCATTCATCTCAAAGAACATTATTTTCACTAATCTGTCAACCTCTTCTGTATCTACAAGCGGTCCTTTCTCTATTATTTTCGCGATCTCCGATTTCAGCAGACTTTCTGAGCTGCAGCGACCATAATCCCCATCTCCCAATTTCGAAGACCGTTCGCGTCTAACAGGATCTGTGCTCTGATCCAGGCGCTCCCTTTTCTTCCCTTTGCTTTGAGATGGCAAAGATCCAGTATTCTGCAAGCTGTCCACACCAGGTTTCAACTGCGGTGTTGACATTGGACCGCTCGTCCGTTTAGGTGATCGACTATTTGGTCGGGCAGAGGCATGCATTTCTATTTGCGTCTTGTATAAAAGCTGATCTATTTCTTCCTGCAGTTAAAAAATAAAATGTGAATAACAAAAGGAATCGACGAGAAGAATGAAAATGAACTGCCGCTGACAAAAATCTGGACAAAAATGATTAGAACTCACATTAAAATGACTCTTGTCAGTTAACCACCGTAGACGCTTGTTTGCAATGTCATACACCCGGCGGCAAACAAAAGAAGAGGTCCCTGATGGAAGTTCAACACCTTTAGGTAGGAATGCAACTTTACAAGGATGAAGCAACGATGCAGCACGTATCTCATCCTTTTTAAAGGAGTAGAATATTTCGTTTGGCGCAGTGTCCAACAAGATGTCTTTGCCGAGCTTGACTTCTGTGGAACGGTAGAGCCAATTCACACCCAACTTCAAGTTCTTCTCTTTAGTTACAGTTACCCGACATATCAAGCCAATGGAAGGCGGTGAATCCTGTGGCAGTTTAAAAAGAGCGCAGTCTCCTACACTGATTTTGCGCCCATCCTAGAAAAGAAAAGTCAGACATTATATTATTTGACTCAAAGTCACACTTCATCAAAAAGTTGCTCCACAAGGATCTTGATGGAGCAAAGCTAGTAAGCGTGCTAATTTCACTGCCGTTTAAAAAGTCACTTCACAAGCACGCCAGTTTAAAAAGTCACTTCACAAAGCAGAGGAAAGGTATAAAATAAATTCTAATGAGAAGTAAATTGCTGAGTAAGATTTCGCCCCCATTTGCCAAGTCATATTTACTCAAAGTACAACCATTGTGAAGCAAAAAATTCAGGACACAGTATTTTAGCTGTAAAACAATCAAAGTCTATGAAACACCACTGCCTTCAAAATAATATAGACAGGAAATTACATCAACCAATCAATGAATTTACTCAGAAATGGCAAAAATGGACCAGCTTGCTGACAGCATAGATTACACACACATATAGGCACAATATAACAGATGGACATCAACTACGAGGTATAATACCAAAATCTATCTCCAAAAATAAATATCTGAAGAATTTTGTGATTCTGATATGTCATGCACCCAAATAACAAACTTTTTAATCATAAAATCAACCACGATTAGAGAAACTAACTAAAAAGGATCAATTTTTTAACCCATCCCATCTCTTGTTTTCTAGAAAGAAGTAAACTGACCTTCATCATTTTCAAGCCATCAACACCTAGGGAAACTGAACCATCTCTCTTAGGCAGCAACAAAGTCGAGGTTTGTTTCCAAAGGGCAGCCTATCAACTTCCCATAAAATTAAAAGTGCCCCTCATTATTTTTGACCCGCCTACCTAAAAAGGATCAATTTTTTAACCCATCCCATGTCTTCTAGACAGAAGTAAACCGGCCTTCATCATTTTCAAACCATTAATACCTAGAGGAATTGGACCATCTCTCTTAGGCAGCAACAAAGCTGAGGTTTGTTTCCAGAGGGCATCCCATAAACTTCCAAATAAAATTAAAAGAGCCCCTCATTATTTTTTGCCCACAGTTGCTCCTCCTAGATTCTATAGAGCTTCTCGTAGCTTAGCCCATAGAATCAGGGACGGCTCTAGAAAGTTCGTACGGGGGGGGCAAAACTCTATAGGGAATTAAGGTGAAGAATTCAAGGGGGAACTATGTATTGTTCAATAAAAAGGGGACAAAATCAAGTAAAATTTGCATATAATATTATGGAATTTCCCGAGGTCGGGGGGGCGATGGCCCCCCGCGCCCTCCCCCCTCTAAATCCATCACTGTATAGAATTAGCCCCAAAAAACGGGCCCTTCCCCCTTCCCAACACAATAATCATCCTAAATGCAGCTTCCAGCCTTCAGTCAGCAACATTTAGGGCATGTAAATCGTTTCCAAGTGAAGGCAATCCATATACTCCTCAAAATTGGGCTACACCACCTCCAAGTATTTTACACGGACGGGGAATCCACCTTAATCGGCTTACAATAAAAGAAAAACGATCCTCTGCCCCAATGGTCAGCATCACTCAAAAGACTAAAGCTATCGCAGCGACCTAAATGACAGAACCGTCGGAAGAACAATAACTGAACTAATCATATAGACGCATCGACACATATATATTACATGTAAATGAAGGAATACCTTGCAAAAGAAACTCTGCGAAGAGGAGGCAGGAGAGGATAAAGAACCATCAGAATCACACGCAGGTCCTAGGCGTGAGGGCACAGCCCGCATGTGCGGATTCCCGAGCTGCTTACTGCTCTCCTCAACTTCCCTCCCATGCATAGCCTAGCATTCCCCCCAATTTCTTCAATTCCAGCAACTACCATCAATCCTCCGCCCTTCCTTTACAGCTCCAACAGCCTAACCAGACAAACCGAGAACGAAAACGCTCCAAAATTCCTCGCCGATTGGAACGCTGAGGAGAGACCTAATTACACCTCCCAGAAACCCTACCCACCACCATGAAGACACCAACCCGAAATTAAGGTCGGATCGATCGAAAACAGCGCCAATTCGAAGCCCTGCTGCGATCGAGAAAGAGAGAAGAGCGACAATCGGGTGATCACACAGAGAGGCGAAGAAATTAGAGGGGGCGCGGGCACACAAGCGAGAGGAGATAGTCTCAGTTAGAGCGGTGGTACCACGTGGCGACTCTCACGTGGTGCACCTGGCCAATGCAAAACTGACATATGTCAGTTTTTTTTTTTTTGGACACATCAGAGAGATGGGGGCAAAGGGGAAGGCGAAATCGGTTCTTTCTCACGGAAGGCGAGAGAGGGCAGATCGGGCAGGGGAAACATAAATTGCCCTGGCGGTGAGATTTAGGAAAATGACGCTCTGTCAAGTTGATTGATCAGTCCAGTCAGGAAAAAAAAAATCAGATTCTCCTACACCACAGCAACGTGAAGATAAAAAATTAATTATTTTATTTTATTTTATAATATTTAAGATAATTACTTCAGTGATTAATAATAATTAGTCCGCTTATCACATTCTCATAGCACATCATGAGATATGACCATCTAAAAATTTATCCCAGTCCGTTCATGTGTTGACTGATCTTTATGGTGTTTGACTCCGGAGATTTCATTTTTAATCATCTATAAATGGTAATTACTGATTTGCTTTAGCTAAGGCAGAGTGAGATTACCAAATTGCCCTTTGCAAGGTGAATCTAAGCATGTCTATCTGCGCCAGTCGCATTTTCTCCAACAAAAATTGTTCGGAATTTCATCCCAATTTTCGAAGGGTCCCCCTACCTTAGCATTGTGGTTGCATTAATCACTTAAAAACCAAAAACTCTTTTCGAGTACATGCCAAAAAAAAAAATCATAAATTATGCAGGTAATTTGACAGAGATTCGAAATCTCAACTACATTGTATTTGATTGGATTAGCAAACAGATCGTTGGATTACTGGGTTGAGGGGGGCAAAAAAAAAAAAGGCACTTCCAGTGCCGGTCAGCTGTGTACAATGTCCCAAAAGTTGAATCATAAACAATCCTCTGAAATTTTAGCATTTTCTGTTGGTTTGATGTTTGCATTTGTTGAACTGGACAGAAACACACCCTGCAGCATGTGTGCCCTGATGGAAGCGTTTGAAGCACCAACATGGAAAGAATTAGTTGAGAGACTCAGCCACTTTAGGAAAATTTATGCTCGAAATTTTAGTCATTAATAAATCGATCCATCTAAAACGACCTCCACATCGACAGCAGGGGTCATCAAATCTCTAAACATCAGTTTGTTTCTATTTAGACAACACACACCCGTTGGATGAGCTCCTTCAAAAACCTCTCTTTCAGCGTCACTTCGCTGTGCAGACACTGATCAAGGTAACCCGCGTGCCGTGAGATCATCCCTAGTCCCATGTTCAATCTCCGACAAACCAAAAGGAAAGGTTTCACAAGATGGAGCACCTAAATAACATTTCATCAAATGGTAGAAAACAGAATGAAAAGTATCTGACAAGGACAAGCTCAAAGGACTTGACCCTAAGATGGAGAGAAAAAAATGGAAGCAGAAGGATATTAACTTACACAAACAAACAAACAAAAAAAAAAAAAGCGCACAGAGAGAAGCTTCTGCAAAGAGCATCTGAAAAATCTCCCACTTCTAATCAGCAGAAGGTACCAGCAGAAGACAGATTCAGTTATTCCTTAAAAAAGGGTTGATTCTTTTGCATCCAGCTTGACACTAGTTTCATGTTCCATTTTCACTTTTCCCCATCAGTTGGGAATATATACAAAAGCAAATGTGTATCTGCGACCACTCAGACCATAGTTCGGGAGCTGATTTGAAAACCTCCAAGAAAGACTAGACAAATTCGATACAGTGAAGGGTAGCTGATTCTGGAGTTAAGTTACTAACATGCTGCCTGCTGCAGTTGGACCCGATCAGAGTTAAGATGACGACTTCTTGGAGTTAGCCAACCTCAGAAGCTGAGAATAAATAAGCAAAACACACATCCACAAAGTTGATTGTCATTTGAGGAAAGAATTTGATGAGAATGTGAGCAACAAACGTGGACGCTCTAATTTCAGAATAGAACAATTCTCCATTGATCAATAGAATAAAAGATTCTGAGTGAGAGGCAGTGAATCAAGAATGTGATATTCACTTACATAACGGAAGTTCAGAAGCTCCTCACCCCAAGTATACACTGAGAGCTCTAAAGATGGTCCACCATCCCTCCTTGTTTAGTTACATCAGTATCCTCTCTTCAGCATCAAATGGAGAAAGATCATCAAAAACATGCAACCTGTAGTGCAGACAACACCAAATCGATCGATTACGGGTTCCCAATATCATTTTATCCTTGCATTCGAAAGATCAATCTTGATTGCATGGAAGGAGGACGATGAAATATATCAAAGATTGAAAATCATGTTCAACATCAATGGCAACATAATACTTGACCTTAAAAACTTACAATCTTCATCAAGGGAACACAGGAAACTTTTATTGCTGCCAAGATGACTGTCTGTAACCATCCCACCCTCCTTCCGGCTCTTTCCTCTTAAGACGTCCACTGCTAATTTGATACATCCTTGCTTGCTCCTCAGGCAAGCTCAGTGGGCCACCAATAGACGGTTGCCTTGGTCCAAGAGATGATGTCTCGTCACGCCCATCTAATTCAGGGCCTCCAGGGCCTGTATTAAGATCCAATCCTTGTCTGCTCCATTTCTTACTGCTCTCAATATTGCTGTTTCCGCTGCTGTCTGAGAGGCTAACCATGTAAGGCCGCGGAAAATGGGAGGCGACAGACCCGGCAGGTCCCAGAAGTTGTGAATGGACAGAAGGAAACCCTAGCCTTCCTCCTGGTGATGGATCAACATACGTTGTTGGACTACCTGAAAGGGTTGCTGATGCCAAAGGAAAGCTACTCCCATATGGGAGGACAGAATACTGAAATGGAGCAGCGGGAAAGGGCAAGCCTGGAGAAGATGATAATACGGGACCTCGGTATATCTCCGGGTTGAACTGGATACCACCAGCTGAAGGCCCCACCACTCTTGGCGGGCCTCCAGCAGCAACAATAGGGAAAGACTGTTCCCCTCGATCAGAAAAATTGAAGGTAACGGTACGGCTGAAAAACTGCTCCCGGTATGAAACCAAGTTGAAAAATTTCCCATCTCAGGACCATTCACCCGAGGCCTGCATAGAGGTGGCTGATGAGCAACCATACTGGTCCTCAGCTGCTGTTGGCCCGAAGTTGATGGCTCGCAAGCATCGACTGCTGGTTCATCGTTCAAGTCAAAGTCCCTATGAACTCCTACATCTACTTTCCGACCATTGCTTATCGAATAGGCGGCACCATCTGTAGAAGCTTCACCAGCACAGTTTAAATCAAGACCAAGGCCGCCAGAGCCACAAGTAGATGCTGAACCAGACACTTCGTAATGAGCTTTCTCAACATGACTCCTGAAATTATACAGACAAACCGTCTCAGTAGGAGTGCTCTGAGGAGCCGCATCCTCGATGATCCTGTCATCAGCAATATTCAAGTCGAAATCCAATGGAGGGCGACTTTGTTTCCCAAAAGAAATATCAAGGGAATGAGTGGTATTTGTTGGCATCTCCTGGACCTTTCTGGGTTCAGCTGGGCGAAACGCGCTCGTTGCCGCCGATCCCTTCCACCCAATTTCGACCTTTGCCCTGAGTAGATCATCAGGGGGGACAAAGGGCCCTTTTGCAACGGCAGCAGTCACTGCAATTGGAGCAGAATGACTGGCTGATGACACAGAGATTGGGATGGGCAATGAACTAACCAGAGGAACAGTGACAACTGCAGATGAATTGGTGTTGAAATTCACGGATTCACCAAATTTGCAATCATCAGTGTTGAGGCCCTCATTCAAGTCAAACACCAATTTGTTGTCTCCAGCCAATGCCCCTTCACAAGATGCATGGGTACCCGAAGAATTGCATTCCTCCGTCTTAAAGGATTCTTTGCTACTTGGCACTCCACATTCTCTGTACTTCTGCCTCACATCCATGTCTTGCAAAGGAAGGTCCATCTGCAGTTTAGAAACAGGTGCACTGAATTTTTTACCGGAGACTGCCTCATTTTCCAGTTGCTCATCAATTGCCGGACCATGTCGTGCCACGGTCTGAACCTCCGAAACCATCAAGGATTCAGGTTTTTCATTCTGCTTATTTTTCACAGCATCGGTCTCAGGGACCTCTACAACACTTAGCCCATCAGCAGTGTTCAGTTCATTCTGATTACTCTCCACAGACAGGATCTTCCCAACAGGCTTTGCCTCCAATTGCCCACAACAATCCGAATCACTGTCATTTTTCCTGCCTTCCCTGTCTGATACTAATCCAACTTCAGTTTTCATTTCTAACTTTACATCTGTAATCTCATCCTTGACTTTATCTACAGGCGAGAGCAAAGAATCAACATTAACTTTTGCATCTTGAAGTTCATCTGACCTTGGCCTGTCCGTTGCCGCATTCTTTTTGGACACTCTGCCTCCGTCAGAGTAAATGTCCATCTCAGCATCAGAACCATCAACTGCTGATTCATTGGCAATCTTATTGTTCCCACGAGATGGTACCACAAGTTGATCCACATCCATACTAGAAGAATTCAAATGTCTATCCTCCTCTTCAACAGGTTGCTCACTAGAGCATAAAAGGGAGGTTTTAATATCTCCTTTGCTGGAATTGAGAGCACCACCTACATCTTTAGAAAGATCAACATCTTGTGAATGATTCTCTAGATATAATGGCTTCGTTTCAGGATGGTTGGCTCTGGGCTCCACTAATGACTGGTCTCCATGTGGAGAGCCAGCAGGCGATGACAGGTCAGAGTTCAGCATCTCTCCTGCAGCCACACTGGCAAGCAGGTGCATTCCCACATCATCTCCAATAGGAACTGGAGCACTTGCTTCGGCATAATTGGCGCAGCTCTCAATTAACGCATTCATGGGGTCCATGCAAGCCTCTGTAACTTTACCCAGCTTCAATGAGTTCCTTGGAGACGAGATAGAACTTTTTGATACTACAGGCATCTTATTGGTGCTCTCATCAGTATTCAGGTGTTCCTCACTAGGACCAGGATCAACTAGAACATCACCTTTACCATGTGCATCCAGAGTATCTCCAAAATCATTGGCCTGCAAAGATTCAGCATTCGCATCCAAGGACACATTGGCTTGAGAAGCATCAGCCCTCTCTTCCATAACAGCATCCAGTTGATCAGGCCTCTCCAAGAGCACCGGAGAAGGTTTGCTGTTCATTGCAGAGGAGTCATCAATTGATCCTCCGGCAGCTCTTTGAGCAGGACTATGACTTCTATTTGGAATCTTAACAATGAATTTGTGACTATTCACCTCAGAAGCCACATCAGCTGCCTTCTCACTTGTTAATCCAGACTGAGATGCTTTATCTGGAGCCATGTTCTTATGCAAGGAAGAGGTTCTGCAGGGCCCAGTCTCTCGAGGAGATCCAACTGATACAGGGAAACCGTTGGCAGATTTCCTATGACGAGAAGCGAAAGATGTCTTGTTCGAAGCAGCACCTGAGTTCCTCACGTCTTCCTTAAAAGCAGAAGTCCCATTTTTGACATGGTCACCTGAACAGGACAGGCTGCTGTTGTTAGATGGACTAGAACTGCTGCTCTTCTCATCCCTGGAAGTTGTCAAAGGAACATCACTCGAGCTGCTGCCAACACGTGGGTGTCCGTCTTTCGGGTTACCACCAGCTGAGGCCTGTGGACTGGCTAATTTCATTGACACTTGAAATTGAGATGCAGACCTGGAAGCTGTTTCTCCCTGTTGTAGCTTCGCTGGACCAGTTTTGGATGCAGAAACTTGGATGTTGGGGCTCTTGGGACCATCCTCTGAGGACCCACCTGTGCTTCTATTCCCATGCGAAACCTCGGTTGGACGAGACCTAGCAGTACCTGAACCAGCCTGATTTGAAACATTCTTTTCATCATTCATATTCATCTCAGCCTCAACACGTTTCATCTCAGCCTCAACACGTTTCTTCCAAGTGTCAACTAGACTCCTTGCCTTCTTCTGAACTTCTATGTTCTTGTGTGAACGCAAATTATTCACCGACTTTCCAATATTACACATTTGCAAGGCAGGAAGGTTCACAGGCAGTTTATCCAATGCACGGAGCAGAACCAAGAGAAACTCCTCGGCCACTTCATCATTATCCTTGGGACTACCGCCATCACCGGTCTTTCCTTTATGAACATCTTGAAGCCAACCATCCAATATAGTTAAACCCCTTATCTGAACAAATCTGCTGAGACAGTCCGGCTGTTCTGTTGCCATAATTACACTTGTAAGCATCATCCGCGCAGGCAGATCCATTTTTTTCTCGTTCATCTCAAAGAGCATTGCTTGTACTAATCTGTCAACCGCTTCTGCATCTACAAGTGGTCCTTTCTCTACTACTTTCGCGATCTCCGATTTCAGTAGGCTTTCTGAGCTGCAGCAACCGGAATCCCCATCTCCCATTTTTGAAGACCGCTCACGTCTAACAGGATCTGTGCTCTGATCCAGGCGCTCCCTTTTCTTCCCTTTGCTTTGAGACGGCAAAGATCCAGTATTCTGCAAGCTGTCCACAGCAGGTTTCAATTGTGATGTTGATATTGGACCGCTCGTCCGTTTAGGAGATCGACCAGTCGGTTGGGCAGAGGCATGCATTTCTATTCGTGTCTTGTATAGAAGCTGATCTATTTCTTCCTGCAGTTATAAATAAAATATGAATAATGAAAGGAATCGACAAGAAGAATGAAAATGAACTACCGCTGAAAAAAATTTGGACAAAAATGATCAGAACTCACATTAAAATTACTTTTTTCAGTTAACCACCGCAGGCGCTTGTTTGCAATGTCATACACCCGGCGGCAAACAAAAGAAGAGGTTCCTGATGGAAGTTCAACACCTCTAGGTAGAAATGCAACTTTACACGGATGAAGCAACGATGAAGCAGGAATCTCATCCTTTTTAAAGGAGTAGAATATTTCGTTTGGCGCAGCGTCCAGCAGGATGCCTTTGCCAAGCTTAACTTCTGTGGGACGGTAGAGCCAATTCACACCCAACTTCAAGTTATTCTCTTTAGTTACAGTTACCCGACATACCAAGCCAATGGAAGGCGGTGAATCCTGTGGCAGTTTAAAAAGAGCGCAGTCTCCTACACTGATTTTGCGCCCATCCTAGAAAAGAAAAGTCAGACGTTATATTATTTGACCCAAAGTCGCATTTCATGAAAAAGTATTTTTGCTCTTTTTTTTTGGCTAAATGCATCTCATGAAAATGTCTGTTCAAAAGGATAAGCCCACCATTTTCACTGCTAACCCAGAATGGGCAATCCACAAAGCATAAGAAAGGTATAGAATAAATTCTAATGAGAAGTAAATTACCGAGTAAGATGTCGCCCTATTTCCCAAGTTATATTTACTAAGTACAACTATTGTGAAGCATATAATTCAGGACATAGTATTTAAGCACTAAAACAAATTAAAGTCTATGAAACACCACTCCCTTCAAAACAGTATAGAAAGGAAATTAGATCAACAAATCAATAAATTTACTTGGAAATGGAAAAAAGGGACTGGCTTGCTGACAATATAGATTTCACTGTAAATGCATAGATTATACAGGAATATAGACACAATATAACACATGGCGATCAACTACGAGGGCAGTATAATATGACAATCTATCTCCAAAAAATCTATATGAAGGGATTTTTTTATTCTAAAATATCAAGCACCCAACTAACAAACTTTTTTCTCAATAAAATCAACCAAGAACAGAGAACCTAACTAAAAAGGATTAATCAATTTTTAAGCCACCCCATGTCTTTTAGGTAGAAGTGAACCGGCCTTAGTCATTTTCAAACCATCAATAACGACAGAAACTAAACCATATCTCTTACGCAGGAAGAAAACCAAGGTTTGTTTCCAGAGGGCATCCCATAAACCTCCAATAAAATTAAAAGAGCCCCCTCATTATTTTTTGCCCACACTCGCTCCTCCTGGATTCAATAGAGCTTCTCCTGGCCTAGCCCATAGAATTAGCCCCAAAACACCTGCCCCTGCCCCTGCCCCTTCCCAAGACAATAGTCATCGTAAATCCAGATTCCAGCCTTCTGTCAGCAAAATTTAAGGCATGTGAATCATTTCCACATGGAGGCAATTCATCCTCGAAATTGGGCCACACCACCTCCAATATTTTACGCGGACCAGGACACCGCATTAATCAGCTTACAATATGGAGGGGGAAAAAAGGGATCATCTGCCCCAATGGTCTGTATCACTCAAACGATTAAAGCTATCGCAGCAACCTAAATGATAGAACGGTCGGCAGAACAAAAACTGAACCAAATCAGATATACACACGCATCGGGAAGAATACCTTGCAAAAGAAACTCTGTGAAGAGGGGGGAGGAGAGGATAATGAACCATCAGAATCGCGCGCAGCTCCTAGGCGTGAGGGCACAGCCCGCATGTGCGGATTCCCAAGCTGCCTACTCCTCTCCTCACCTTCCCTCCCATGCATAGCCTAGCATTCCCCCCAATTTCTTCAATTCCAGCGACTACCATCAATCCTCCGCTTTTCCTCTTCAGCTCAAGACCCTAACCAAACAAACCCGAGAAATAAACCACTCCAAAATTCCTCGCCGATTCCAACGCTGAGGAGACCTAATTACACCTTCCAGAAACCCTAGCCGCCACCATGAAAGCACCAAACCAAATTAAGACCCGGATCGATCGAAAACAGCACAAATTCGAAGCCCTGCTGCGATCGAGGGAGAGAGGGGAGTGACAATTGGGTGATTACAGAGAGAGGCGAAGAAATTAGAGGGTCGCGGACACGAAGCGAGAGAGATTGGGGGCAGAGGGAAAGACGAAATCGGGGACTTTCTCAGGGAAAGCGAGAGGGGGCAGATCGGGTAGTCCGGGCAGGGGAAACATAAAGTGACCGGGCGGTGAGATTTCGCGTAATGACGTGCGGCTGAGTTGATTGACCAGCCAAGTCCAGTCTACTGCTGACTGATCCTTATGGTGTTTGACTTTGGAGATTTCCTTTTTTAATAGTCTAGAAATGGTAATTACTGATTTGCTTTAGCGAAGGCGGAATGAGATTACCAAATTGCCCTTGCAGGGGGAGGCTAAGCCTGCAATATCCATCTCCGCCGAAGTCATTTTTCTACAATAAAAATTTGTTCAAAATTTATCCCAATTTTCCAATATGGTCCCTAACTTTAGCATTGTGGTTGCATTAACCCTTAAAAACCACCAACTATTTCGGGCACGTGCCAAATACAAAAAAAAAAAAAAAACACATATTATTCGAGGAATTTGACAGAGACTCGAGATCTCGTATAATAACCTAACGTGTAATTGGATTAGAAAATAGATGGTGGGGTTATTGGATTAAAAGACGAGATCTCTTCATAACACTTAAATTTACTATTATAACCATAACTATCAGACTAGAAGAGAGCTCCCACCAACTCAAAGTTCAAACTTCTCCGACTGGAGGAGAAGAAACCTTTGTACTCAAGAAAGTCGAAAAATCCTCGAAGGACCTGACCCAGGCAGTCCCAAGACCCACACCACCCAACCCCAAGGATCGGCTGCAAGATTGAATCACGGTATGTTTGACAGACGAAAATGAAATTTGGGGCATACAATGAATCAATGACTTCACTGTGATGGTATAAGATTCAGTTACACGCCGACTCATGGACAGTGAACTTCAAAGGTAATTACACGTGTCACCGTACGATTCTATTTTATACAATAAGATCATTATGTATATCAGTTTATGACAATTGCCCCAAATGCAAGGATACTCGATAATTATGGATATATTATAAGAAAAGTAAACCCTGAGATTATATTTAGCGTGTAATACATATTTTTATTAAAATGTGTAATAATCAAATAACAGTAATTTAAATTTGATATGTGGGATCACAGTAAGACAATTACCCATTTAACCCCCACCTTGTCCTTGATTTCCTTCTTAATTCTTCCACTTTGTTCCTTCTATTTCTCTCTTATTTATGCCCAAAAGTCCTACATCAGTTAACGACTGACAAACCAAATGTCCTTATTAAAATTTCTTACACGATCATGCTTCTTATTATGTAACATGAGAAAATATTAATTAGGTTACGATAAATGAGTAAATAAGTATTAATTACCCGAACAATTGTCTTATTTATTATTAATCAGAGCAATTTTACTGGTTAATAGCCGAGATTTCAGATATGCTTTGTATATTGTTTCTTATTGGCCTTTCTCCTAACATGTACTGAATCCACAGTGCATTTTAAGAATACGTATTATTTTCTAAGAGCTTCATTGTTCTATGGGACGGACTTCACTCCTAAACCCGCGATTAGGGTTAGGTGAAAAAGACAAATAAGCCCTCTCATATGTATAGAAGAATATATAAATATATATGTAATTTTGAGAAAAGCTCACGTGGTTGTGGCATGATCTCGATGATTGATGGTTGTGCCCCAATCAACGGAATAAAAGGTTGATAAAGAAATCTAGTCTAGAGGTCACATAGAAGAAGACAAGCTTTGTGCACATACCGCTTGTCCTTTTTTTTTAATAGGTATCAAAAAAATAGTAGGAGAAAGTGAAAAAAAAAGAGCTAATTTTAAGGTATTTTTAATACTTACATGATATGACAAATATTAATTAAATTATAATAAATAAGAATTTAAAAAAACTCTCTCATGGGAGAGACTTTCGTATAATAAATATATTATGTGACAGTATTAATACAATATTACGAGTTAATAATATTTAATTATTTTTAATAAAATTTAAAAGATAAAATAATTTTAATTAACTCGCAACGTGACAATTGCTGCTGCGTACTACGTAGCCGTTGCGTTGTCAACATCAAAAGCAAATTCAGGGTCCAATCCGTGGAGTCTCTCCCTCCCTCCCGGCCTCGGCTCTCTGCAAATTAACTTCAGTTAATTAGAGGGAGAAAGGTAGTCTGGAAAATGCTTAATTAAGGCTTTTCCTCGGGTTTAGCAGCTTTTCAGAAGAAAATATACAGCAAAAAAAATGGAAAAATTTCTCAAAGTTGTGTGAGAGAGAGAGAGAGAGAGAGAGAGAGAGGGTCCTGTTGAATTTTTGGTACAACAGAGCTTCCTGCAGATTCTGTTTTCTGCACTCGGGCCCGCTCCTTCCTCGCCGTACTCTGCATTGTCTCTCCTTCTCCTCATTCCTCCTCGTGTTATTCTTCCTAATCCCTGCTACTTGAAGCCATTATTCCTCCACTAATAGAGGCCAAATGGATACACTGCTGAGAACCCTTCAGCTATTTTACGTAATGATTTTACCCACTTGATTTTTGCTTCTCATGGTGTGAAAAGATACTTGTCTTTTCCTCTTTCCTTGCCCTGGCCCCTGCCCTTTTTTCTCCTTGCTCCTGTTCTCTTCAGATTCATGTTCACTCTCCACGCTCTTCTGCATGTACTTTTCCTTACTGTCTTCATTTTCCCCTCCCCACCTTTTTCTTTTTCCTGTGACAACAGTTCATCTGAGTGAGTTTTTTTTTTGTTTGTTTTTCCCGTGTTAACTATTTGTCAATCTCTTGTGGTGGAGAATTTTCCGCACTTTCTGCTCATTTTCATGCACTTTTGTGCTTTGGGATCTGAGTCGTGCTTTGATTTGGTTATTGTAGTATAAAACAGCTCTTTCATTTACTGATTCTTGGTGCATCACATAGAGGGAGAGGGAAGAGGGGAGAGTGGGAGAGTGGGGGAGAGCGCGAGAGAGAGCGGAGAGAAATCAGTTCAATGGCAGGCGGAGGAGGAGGAGCAAAGCCAGAGGAGCCACAGCCACACCCACCAAAGGATCAGTTGCCAAACGTTTCTTACTGCATTACCAGTCCTCCTCCATGGCGTAAGTTCCTTTCTCAACTCTGACTGAACATTTGTCCATATATTCATCTCTATATGGTTAAGGTTTAAGGTTGTCTGTAACAAAGGAGGAGCCTCTGATCTTTGCGTTTTCAGCTGAAATTTTCTATAGTCTATGTTATCTGTTATATAATCTTGTGCTTTATTTGCCTGGAGTGCTGACTGGGAAGCCGATTAATGGAGATTAATGGGTTCTGATACAGCTGAAGCCATTCTCCTCGGATTCCAGCATTTTATCGTGATGCTCGGGACGATTGTCATCATTCCCACTGCTCTCGTGCCCCAGATGGGGGGAAGAAATGTAAGACTAGACAATGCTGAGTATGGATATTCTGTTCGCATTGGTGGATCTAGAGTTAACATAACTGATATTTAACTTCCACTGAAATAGGAGGAGAAGGCGAAGGTGATCTCAACATTGCTGTTTGTCGCTGGCATCAACACACTACAGCAGACATTATTCGGGACAAGATTACCTGCTGTCATCGGAGCTTCCTATACCTTTGTCCCTACCACTATCTCCATCATCCTCGCTGGTCGATTTACTGATGATTCTGATCCCGTAGATGTAAGATTGTCCAAAACCTGACCTCATTTCATTATGTGCCCCCTTCCACTTAGGGGACCAAGTTATTATCTCTGTCCTTTGGAGATCTTTTTCTTGGAAAGAGCATTCAATCGTTGCAGTAGATAAACCATTTCATGGATGAAGTTTATTCGTTCATATATGAATGATTGGGGAATGGCTTTATTATCTCTATCACGACATTGACGTCGCTGACATTTTCATAAATGATTTTGATGCCTCTCAGCGATTCAAAAGGATAATGCGCGCAGTTCAGGGATCTCTTATCGTTGCTTCTACTCTTCAGATCGTTCTAGGGTTTAGTGGGCTTTGGCGTAATGTTGCAAGGTTAGTCGAGCTTCTTCCTTGTTTAAAGGGCACGAGGGAGAACAATGTTTCTCTAAAATGCAACATATTTCTGAGTTTATTATGGGTAGTATGACTACTGTGAGTTTTTGATACCTGCTGGGAAGCAGATGAAAGACAGACTACAACTATTTTAACTCCAAAAGAAAATTTACATTTCTCAGGTTCTTGAGCCCACTTTCAGCAGTGCCTTTGGTGTCTCTAGTCGGTTTTGGGCTCTATGAGTTAGGTTTTCCAGGGGTAAGTATTCTTTCTCATGTGAAACATTAATTATTCCTGCACAGTCATTTGTCAATGCTCATCATCAACTCTTCTCCGGATTTTCAGGTTGCCAAATGCGTGGAGATTGGGCTTCCAGAGCTTATCCTGCTAGTCTTTATTTCTCAGGTGTGGTTCTTTCTAGACAATAAAATCCCTGTACAATTTCATTAAGTTACCATTTGAGAGATTCCTTTCCATTTAAATCAATTGCACCAGCATGTTTTCCCCTTCAAAGGCCTCAGAATTTAGTTGGCTTCTTTTGTTGCCATTGCTATTCTTTAAAGCTGAGATATGTTTGCAAATGATTGATCTGCAGTACATGCCTCACATGATCAAATCGGGGAAAAATCTGTTCGATCGATTTGCAGTCATCTTCTGTGTTGTTATTGTATGGATCTATGCCCATCTGCTCACTGTTGGTGGGGCATATAATGGTGCACCACCGAAAACTCAAGTGAGCTGTCGTACGGATCGCTCTGGTCTTATAGATGCTGCTCCATGGTGAGAAGTTACCTGGCTCTATATTCCATATCCTAGCATAATTATGACATATTGTGAGATTGAGGCTGTCGTGAAAATGAAAATAGATTAGGGGAGAGAGAGGCAACAGAGAGGCTTGGGAAAAAAATGTACCTAGGCTTTGCTATACAAAAGAGATGTGGTCACATTGTGAGTTGTAGAAAAGCTTATTTTCCAATAATTCCAGAACAGGAGGATGCCGATACTATCAATTTCATAGGGTATAGGATCTTTTTTCATTTATTTACTTGAAAATGCACTGTGTCAGCCTCATCAGACCAGCCTACTTAAGGAAAAGATAAAGGTTCTTGCTGTTTTTTTTTTTTTGTCTCAGTTGCTGCCGTATTAAGGGTAAAAATTCACTTTATCCATTTTTTCTTCCTAATTTTTTAGACTGTTCTTTTGTTCTGAGTCAGAGGGTGTAGCTAACTTACCATTGATGGCTCCGTCAAGTAGGATGCACCTTCTGTCTTTAGTTTGTAAGTTCCGTAATCTGGAACATATTTTAACTGAAATCGACATTGCAGGATAAGAGTTCCTTACCCCTTCCAATGGGGAGCACCTTCATTTGATGCTGGTGAAGCCTTTGCAATGATGATGGCTTCTTTTGTTGCTCTCGTGGAGGTTCGATTTTGGCTTCTTTAGTGTTGAGAGAGAATTCGAACTAGCTAACATTCTTCTCTTCTTTTAAAATGATGAACAAGTGATCTAATTATTGCTGATAAAAAAAAAACTTCAAAAAATAGCTTGTTGCAAGAACAGGCTCTGTTAACCAGAAAACATGAAAGTCCCATTTATGCTCTTGACTTTACCAAAAATTTTCAATCCTTAACTATCTCTCTTTATCTGTCTCAATCCCCTCAAAGGCCCTACTCTTCATATTCTCTCTAGCAATAGTAGTATCGTGCCATGTCTGGAGCTCTCTGAAAGTGGTGCCTCTCGTCACCAGTTCATTTCCAATAAGGCGAAAACTGTTCTTCCTTCTTTTCTTTCTATCTGGAGGGATAGCTTTCAGAGCAATCACTATGATTGCAATCAGATAATTACTTTCTGTTCGTACGTTTGGTATACTGCTAGTGATGAATGGTTCACCTTGCTGTAGAAAGCAATCTGTCAATTGAGACTGGGCGTTCTTTGTTTCCTTTCAACTTCTGGATGGGATACCTTATCACTTTCTTCCGAGTTCACTTGCTTTTTATGGGAAAATTGATTCTGTTTTTCCTCTTGGAATTCTTCCTTTTTTTTAGTCCACTGGTGCCTTTATTGCGGTAGCAAGGTCTGCAAGTGCAACTCCATTGCCCCCATCAGTGCTCAGTCGTGGAGTGGGATGGCAGGTAATTAATTTTGTGGTCGCAAGAATCCACTGGTGTTGGATTATGCTTTTTACAAGGTTCATTATGGTCCAAATCATCTTTGGGAGTACAGATCTGACATGTCTCTCATCTTTGTTTTCTTTTAATGATAAATGGCTGAAACCTTTTTTGGAACCGCTGGAGACTATTTTAGTGTGAGCTGACAGGTGTTTACCATCTTCAGGGTGTTGGCATTTTAGTGTCGGGAGTGTTTGGAACAGGAAATGGTTGCTCTGTATCAGTGTAAGTATTTTACTTGTCTTTCTAACTAGAAATAGGCTTGAAATTCACCCTGTTTATCACTTCTATGCAGGGAAAATGCGGGTCTTTTGGCACTGACTCGTGTGGGGAGTCGAAGGGTCATTCAAATTTCTGCTGGGTTCATGATTTTCTTCTCCATTCTCGGTATGTTGATCAGTTCCGAGGTTTTAATCAACAGTCAAGAATTTTCTCTGCTGCTTCTTTCCTACTTCTGTGCTTTTTATATTCTTATCAGTAGACTATCCTTGCTTGTGCAGGAAAATTTGGAGCAGTGTTTGCATCAATTCCTGCGCCAATTATAACTGCTTTATACTGTATTTTCTTTGCTTATGTGGGTGAGTTGGTCTTCAAGCAATCTCATTTGGTTCAAGAAGCCTGTCAGTACAGTAACGAATGTGACTTCCCTTTCCCTGTGCTGAGCAGGCGCTGTGGGTGTGAGCTTTCTTCAGTTTTGCAACCTCAACAGCTTCCGAACCAAGTTCATACTGGGCTTCTCTGTCTTCATGGGCTTGTCCGTGGCACATTACTTCAACGAGTACACAGCGATCAACGGTTATGGCCCAGTTCACACCGGTTCAAGATGGGTATGCACAGATTATTTTCCATCGATTTTTGACTTTGAACGTTCTGCTAGGCTCGTGAAAACCTTTTTCCACTCTCCCAAAAACATATCTTGATGAAAATGGATACAAGTTTGATAGCAAGTATACGGTTAGGCCAGGTAATTGTCCAAAATGGCCCGAATCCTGTTCTTCCTCTCCTCATGTGATATATGATCATGCCTTTGCCTACATGTTTAAGCTTTTAGCCCTGATCCCTGGGGACACAAGCAGCCATGAGCATTTGGTTTCTGATTGCAATTGGTTCATTTGTTTTACCTGGCAGTTCAATGACATGGTCAATGGTCCTTTTTCATCGGAGCCCTTTGTTGCCGGTTGCCTGGCATTCTTCCTGGACAATACCCTGCACAAGAAGAACGGAGCGATCAGAAAAGACCGGGGGAAGCACTGGTGGGACAAGTTCAGGTCCTTCAAGGGCGACTCGAGGAGTGAAGAGTTCTACTCCCTGCCATTCAATCTGAACAAGTACTTCCCATCCGTCTGACATTCGCAGAAACCACCAAGCCACGAGAACTTACAGTAGGTGCATTACCGCCATGAACCTTGAAGTATATATAGAAAAGGCTGTTCTCCCTCGTGGAAGCATCAGAACATTATTATCTTTTTCTCCTTGTTGATTTCTCAGACCTAGGGAAAGATGACTTTTGAGGCTTTGTTTGGATACCAGGTAATGGTTCAACCAAGGCAACTGGTGAAGTCCACTTTTATCAGTTGTCATGGCGTGACTTGACTAGCGACCTGTACCACTGGTATCGTTCTCGACTATCGGTGATTGATCTGAAGTTGACCGTTTTAGGGGTTTTGTCGAGCTTGCTTGTTTTGGATTTTCTCTTTACCGACTCTTGATGTCTACCGTACTAGAGATCAGAGAGCAGTAGATCGGTGAAGGCTTTTGTTTGAATTCTGAATCTGAATATTGCTGTTTTTCTTCGATTCGACTTTGCAGAAGAACTGAGAAGACAAAGATCATTTGTGAGCTAGGATGTTTCAGGCGAGTGGGTGCTTGATGACATGTTCATAAGGTCGAATCAGCGTAATGCTTTCCAATTCTGCAGCACTGTTCACCAGACAATAAAACCGTGCAGACTGCACCAAAATAGAATATATCGGCGGGACACAATCAATCGCAACAGTGAAAAGAGATTCCATAAAAAGAACAATACAAATGCACAATCCTCTGAATTTTATGCCTACTTGACTATGATATGCACTCAAACCTCATCTCAGAAAAATCTAACATACCATACGTCTGTTTCACTCCTCAATGTATAACCTTGAAAGTTGATGATACACTCGACCGGCAACTAAAACAAACAAAAAAGAACTCATCAAATTTTCACCCAAAATGAACCCTCTAGCACAAAAAGGAAAACCAGAAAGAGTTCGAATGATTTTCAAGCTGATCCGTGCCCGTTCTCAGTCACTGCTATTTCCTCCACCTGCTCGTGACTATCGATCTTGATGGACTGCTCCTGATTGTCGATCGTGACAGACTGCTCGTGATTTTCGATCTTGGTGGATTGCTCGTGATTGTCGAGCTTGCTGAAGTTGCCCTTCTCCTTGAACAGTTGGCTATGGTGGTGCTTACAGTAGACCCGGTTCTCGTGCGTTATGTAGTTCAGTGGAGTAATAAGACACCCTCCTCGAGCACACCTGAAGCAAGCCTTGTGGTATGATTTTCCGTCGACTGCCACCTGAAAAAAGCAATCACCAGACCGGTTTTCGGACTTTCAATAGACAGTCGCCGCTTTCTGAAACTTCACATGTTGATCATAAGCCCATCGGTTTCGATGTCTATACCTTTTCAATCGGATACACAGTTTTCTTGCAAGCAAGACACTTATCCTGAGTTCCGGCGAAGAAACTCGAGAATCTGCTGTTGGTTTGGACCTGAAAAAAGACCAAATGAATTTTCTATTATCATCTGCAACTTGGAGTATTCAATTCTTAACGAATCATACGAATGAACAGAATATGACCAGTTTCAAGTGTAGCTGGAAAGGTACCTGATCGGCAGATCTGTTGACAGCTTTCGGAGCACCTGAAGAGGTTTTCTAGCGACTGTCAGTAGTGTCAAATGACAGAAGACAACAGGAAATGGATCTTTGTCATCAGAAAGAAGAGAAACACTTGTGTATGTGTTAATGAATCACCTTCGAAACTTTTATCCAATCGTCCCGTCATCTTAAAGAGTTGATCGAAGTGGGGCTTGCAGTATAACACGCCATCGTAGGATGAGTAATTACTCAGCTGCCAAAAATAGGAACCGGACGATTCAAGATCACATGAAAAAATGCCACGTCGAGGCTTCAAACTTCAGTATTTGAAACCCGAAGAACTCGTCCAATTCAGAAGACAAAAGTAACCCACATTAACGTTCATTCGATCCACAAACATCATAGCATCAGAATGGTTTGAAGTTACTTCCTCGATCAATCTTTCTTGGGATGGAGCTATCAAAGCGGAATTTTCATGTTTTATACGAGCCAGTGCTTCTTGATCAGCAGATTCATCTTTGATACTGATCAGCTGATCATGATCACCATCACCATAATCGAACCAGTCCTCGATTTCAAAAGAACAAGAACTAAACTATAACCAGCACAAAGACCAAAACTTGATTCCTTGCGGTCAAAATCAGACAAAGTTCAACTCCGATCAATTCCCCCTCCCCCTACTGCTACTGAATAGATTCATCACGTTCTAAACATCAAGTCGGGTGCTCTAAGAAACTCGAAAGACGGCTAAAAATTAGGCCGGCAGAGAAATTCTATGTTACCTTAAGGGTGCCTTTACAGTGGTGGCATCTGAAGCAGGACTTGTGGTAGACTCTGTTATCAGCAGTGAGCTCTTCAACCCAATACACAGTCTTCTCACATGCCGTGCACTTCTGCTTTGTCCCACCATATGAACTTGCCATCTCTCTTTCTCTGTCTTCAGATCCTAAAGTTCTCCCCTTTCCTTCCTTAACTTCTCCGAATCCGGAAACAGTTCACAGCACAAGAACCAGAAATCGAGGATCAGCCCACAGAAGGCTTTGAGATCTCACTGATGAAAGATGGGCTTTGACGATGAAGACAGAGTCATAGCAGACGTTTTTTTTCTTTTTTAAATCAGGCAGACAAAAAAAATGAGATAATAATAACAAAAAGATCCCCTTCCCACTTTTGCTTTTCTCTGCTGAGCTGTGTTCGCTCATGGGCAGCGGTTGATTTTTGGTGCAGACTTGACCGTCCTGCCCTTGATGGTTCAGAGGTGAACCCCCAGCTGCTCCGTCCACCTCTGCAGGGACAGGGATGTCAATTTGCGGTACGCCTCATTCTCCTCTCTGAATCATGAGGGCGCCAAAATCATCATCCGAGGATTGAAAACTTCGACTAAATATCGGTTCGGTATTTCTCATTTACTGTAAATAAATCACAGTCAATCAAGGGATATTCTACTTTGCCGTAAGATCAATTTTCCAGTTATCTCAAAACTTTGACATCCAACTGCATATAATAAGATATTTACAAATTAATTACCATATTTACCTCACATACATTAAGATTTTGTACAATTACTCGGATAATCCAAAAAATCCTCAAATATTCTGATCGAGGAATTGAAAGGGTAGTCATGGATTTTTCGGATCGATGGAGACAGCAGCGGTTTGAAATTTCGACATCAAAAGATTAAATCTCGGAGGACTCTTCTAGGTTGGTCGTGTATTTCACTTTCACGAATCGAAAGGCAAAGAGGACAAAGTGAAGTCGAACAAGTTATCGTCTGGGCAGCCGACTTTGACCGAAAGTTGGGCTCAGTCCAACTCATCCCCTACAGCCATAGACGTCGTGGTCGGGCCCTTTTCCTGTAATAACATGACAAAACACATCCACTAAGAAGACAAAGACAACACTGGAGAATGACGGATCTTGGTTAGGTTGTTGAAGACTCCCTCACATAAAATTTGATGAGATTAAAGTTTCCAGTTGTATTCTCGAACTTGATGTAACGGGGCAGTGGATCACCTTCGCTGCTACCATCATTTTGCTCTATCCATCAAGAAGACAAGGAGATCCACTCAACGGATATAAATGGGGTCCAACGTGGAGCAAGATTCGAACAAGATTTTGTCAATAAACTTCCCTCATCCATTTATTTGTACCAGGAAATGAAAAGGAAAACAGAGAGATCAAGCAACCGCGTTGCTCTTATCCCATGAAGAAGCTCCATACTAACAAGCTTCAATATCAAGAAGACAGTTTCTCCACGGCTTCTTCGCTTGAGATGATTCATTGCACTGCTGATGGAAACAGGATGAAGCCTGCAGAACACGTGGCTCGGGTCCTTCCAGTAAGAAAGCACGAGTCTAAGAATTCCGCTCCAGCAATCACACATTCGAGATACTAAACTCGAAGGTATAGTAGTTCTGTTCTCATATTATTTCTAGATGGACATAAACTGCAGATCCACATTGAACAAAATACACATCTTATACAATGATCTATCCAAATCCCCGAATGACTGATCAATCGATCTTCCTTCCATGCTCGAGCAGCCTCGAGATGAACTCATCAACGTTCCTGTCCGAGCTCCCACCCTTACTGACTGATCCCTTGGCTCTCTCCGCCCACTTGGAAGCATTCATTCTGAACTCACCACTTCTCTCCCCATCCATAACTTCATGGACACACCGCTCTATCTGCTGAGCGGCCAGGATCCCTGCCTCGTCCCTCTTAGCCCGGATTCCCACCCCCAAGACCTCCTCCATGAACTTGGCATTCATGGGCTGGTCACTCCACAGGGGAGCACCCACCATGGGCACCCCGAGGCTGATCCCCTCGAGGGTAGAGTTCCAGCCGCAGTGGGTAAGGAAGCATCCCACAGCCTGATGGGCCAGGACCTCGAGCTGATTGCACCACTCCACGACTAGCCCGAGCCCGGAGGTCCCATCAGCAGAACTGTGGTATCCCTCTGGCAGTTTCTCCTTAGGATAGTCCTTCAGCACCCACAAGAAGGGTTTGTTTGACAATTTCAAGCCCAGGGCTATTTCTTCAACTTGCGCCTGTGGGATTTTGGCCATGCTGCCAAACGAGATATAGATCACTGAATTGGGTTCTTTCTGGTTCAACCATGTAAGGTATGGCTCGGTGGTAAGGTGCCATAGATTGGCCCCATAAGCCGCTTCTTCACCTTCTTTACTTTGATGTGATGATGAGTAAGCCGATGGAATAAGGGGGCCGACCATTGCCACTGGCCATAGACCCGACATTGCTTTCATTACCTAATCCACAATAAAACGCAACAAAAAGTTAAGGGGAAAGATAACATGGGATAAGTATGACAGTTACTATCATCAATCTATAGTCAGGCTTTGTGCTTCCAAATACTAGGTGGTGAACATCGAGTAAGAAACACATCCTACAATTGCAAAAAGATGATTTACAGTAAAAAGATCTGGTGTTTACCTCAACCTCCAGATCTTCAGATGAGTTACTGAACACAAAGTCATTCTGATCAAGAATAACATACATTCCCATAATCCGACTCAAATAAGCTGACTGGCTGTCGGGCCGGGCAAGGAAGGTTGGGAGCTCATCATGCCTGATTGGAGGAATCCCCGGCACTGTAACGGGCAGAGAACCCTCCTCCAGCTTCAGTGGAAAGCTTAGAGTTCCCTGGTGGATATGCCAAAACAGAGCACTGACAGAGGCAGAGACGGTCAACAGAAGAGCCGAGTAAATCCCGAACTTCCTCGCCACGTCCATGGCCCAAGTAAGCAGAGAATCATAAACAATACAGGTTACGGGGTTCCCAGCATCTATGAACTTCTGGATGAGATCGGACAGCGTTCTGGAGCCAGCTGTTTTGAATGATTCCAAGTAGGCTTCAGTAGAGGGTGCAAAGCTGAAGCCGCCCTCGTCGAAACCGTCCGAGATAGCCTCAAGCCCAACCGTGGTGGATCGAATGGAAGCAATGGTGTATGGGGTGGTTGCAAAGGTGGCCCTGAGTCCCTTGGAGGCCAAGAGCTTAGCGAATTGGAGAAGCGGGTTGATGTGGCCCTGTGCTGGATATGTTACAACAAGGACATGGACTCTCTGTCTCTCTTCTTCCATTTTGCTCTGTTTTACTCTCGCTTCTTCTTCCTGCAGCTCTTGACAAGTCTGATGCAATTTTAAAGATGTGGCTTCTGGGGGCCTGGACCAGATAATATTCAGATAAATCCAATACTAGGAAGTCACTTCGTCGAAGCTCTATAGCGAGGACTTGGAAGTCTGTAGGCGCCCCTCATAGTCAGACTGCCCGAGCTACCAGTCCACCAGACTGTAGGAAACTTATATGTTGTCCAGTAGAAAGAAATAGAGTCCCAACAAAGCAGTTCACAATCTTTTGCCCCAGAAGAAAATTGTCATAAGCATGACTTGAATAATATTCAACTTGTATAACACAAATAACAAAGGAAACAAGATATGCTGACTGAACAGAGCCATATTAATTGAATTAACACATTGAACCGATGTTTGATAGGATAACCTCACAACATTTACGGTACTATCAGG
Source organism: Lagerstroemia speciosa (assembly GCA_037672795.1). NCBI lineage: Eukaryota > Viridiplantae > Streptophyta > Magnoliopsida > Myrtales > Lythraceae > Lagerstroemia > Lagerstroemia speciosa. The sequence continues at coordinate 456,983 of CM075306.1, forward strand.
GACCTTATCCATGGTGATGCTAAGGCAAGAGAAGGAGAGACTCATGATATTCATTCAATCAGGATTTCTGCAATATATGATATGATATGAAACGTGAGTGAACATATCAAGGGGCATTGCCACTTTGTTACAACCCACCAAGCAACTTAGTCACAGCTTCCCTAATCTGCAAAGCAGATTTATGTACGTACATATTTACATCTGAAATACCTGAAAACAGATTGCGTTTTACGACAACAAAAAATTATGCTCAAATGTGGAAAAAGCTAAAAGACAGCTCTCAACATCTTCATGGAGTGTGAGAAATGTGGCTTGATGTAAATGTTAACAATTTACCATCTTTCAGGATGTGCCCGAATTCGGGTTCTTCCAGTCACGATCTTCCTAATTGTAAACCACTTCAAGATGCTGGACAGCTTCGTCCACCTCCTCTGAGCATTGCCCGTAGACTTAGAAACGGCCGAACACCTCCGCAGAAAGCTATCAACAGCACATTCAGGATCAGCTGAAGGCTCGAAGTTTGGCATCTGCCACTGAAGGGGGCAATCATTGTCGAAAAACTGGAGCTGATCCTCATCGAAGAAATCTTGTGTTATGGGCATCGTGTCGCACATCATGGAGGAGAGAACTTGCGTGGGAAAGCTCAGAGCCTGATCATATCGAAGAGCCATATTTTCTATGCTAGGAAAAGAATAATCGTCCAACCCACTAACATCCCCCGTGGAATATATGGACGAGATTACATCAGGAGATGAAGCACCGGGTTGCATGTTGTCATACCCACCAACCTGATCAGAAGCCATGAACTGGCTACTGTTTGAACCCTCAGTCTTGGATGAGCTTGTGTTACAGGGATTGGTGCTTGCCACACAAGAAGACCTGTCCATTAAACATGATTCTTCGTCGAAGCAGACTACTTCCTCCCAGTGCTGGAATGCTGAAATCACCAAACCTCGAGCATCATCCTGATGATAAAAAGCAAAATCAAGAAGTCAGGAACCCAAAAGTAAGCAGAAAAAGCGAGGAAAGGAAGGATAGAAAGAAGCGTTTCAGCATGTTTCTTTGGTAGCGTAAAAGTGTCCCAGCATATCTGTGTCAAATTACTCTTCCAAAGAAGTGTTTCTTTGATAAAAGTAGAAACAACATCTTGATTTTCCAAACAATATTGACGAGAGAAGTGATTTAGATGCATTTTACAAACAAGAAAACAGGAGTTTATAAACAAGTTGTCCAAAACCAGTTAGAGGGCGATTAGAGGAGCTTGCCTTTTGGGTCTCAGACAATATATCAATCGAAACATATTGGCATTCTGAAAGCAGTCCCATCACTTGTCCAACTATGTTGAAGACAACACCAACTTTAGTCTCGGAGGTGGGAGGAGGAAAATACAAATATGCTCTCTTATCAAGCACACAAGTCCGTGCATGATCTACCGTGACTTCCCACATCTTTGCAGACATACCAGCACCGAGAATCTGCAGGTCCCCCAGGAAACTTACAAAATCAGTTGCAAAATCGAAGGAATTGTAAGACTCAAAATCTCCATTTAGAATAAAGAGAATGTCTGAACTGGAGCTAATAAAAGTTGGGGAAGAAGACTAACATTTCGGAGCCTCGAAGGTTCTACGGAGAGTAGGGTAAGGAAGTCCTTCACAGTGTGGATGTTTTCTCGGCTGAGTCGCTTATGGAAAGCTCCATCTTTGCCAATCTTTTCTAGTCTCCATACTTCATCGAGCAAGGAAGGAGGGTGGTGCTTCTTATACACTGCAAGCACAAACAAGAGTCACAATATAATTTTCTCCAAATGGGAATTGATATATCGTGAACTAACTCAAAGATTTTTTGAGTCGTTAAGTAACTTGAGTAAATTAGACAACTCTAGCAATGGAAAGAAGATGGTGAAGTTTGTGTATGCAACACCTAAAGCCAGCTTAGGGATGAAGAATGATATATATTACACCTGCTGTAGGAGTGATCCAATATAAAAACATGAGACAGACGAAAATCTATAAATCTGCTTCACTAAACTACATATGATCTCAGTTCCTCATAAATCATAACAAAGAATGTAAGAAGAGAATTACTCACACTCTCCACGGTGATCTCTGACAACAAAGGATTCTGTCTTTGCTTCCCTTATTCTAACACCTTGAAATTGATCTACAACTCTCACTCCAAGTCTGAATCTTCGGCTCCTTGTCCAACTCGAATTATCAGTAAAAGAAATCTCACCCACCAAACCAATTCCATCCTTCAGGTTCAGAACCACCTCTCCTGTGAGAAGGGGCTTCTTCCCTTCCCTCTCACGAACAATATTATTCTTGAACTCTTCATCGGTCCAATTCTCGCCCTCATCACCATCAAAATCTCCCTCAAGTACGACAACTTCAAACTTGGCCAATGACTCAGGTCCAACGTTCACAATTTGTCCGGTGAGGATATCAATTAAGGCCACTTTTAAGGCAGAACCGTCCTCTCCTTCAATCCGTGCACCAGTGAATACAGGAAGAGAGATACTGTTCAGGAACTGAAACTGTAAGCTCCTCGATTCAGCAGCGTGTACACCTTCCCCTAAACTCCTGGAACAAGTGTTACATAGGCATCGAGTATTTTCAATTCATGAGTTTGTGAAGACCAACAAATATTTCTATACTGATGACCGGAAGGACTCGTGTCCTAATTCATCAGAGATCAGTTACCTTTTCATGAGGTTCACGTGCTTTTCCAAAGCGATTTCAACTTCCTCTTTGACCTGTTATTACACAATATTAACGGGTCTTATTGATCAAGCAACGAAGCCTTGCAAGTCTCCATAGTTGAGCAACTTGTGGAAATTCGAGTTGAAAGCAAATAACTTCAACTGTATTGTACAAATTTGAGTTCAAACTTCACATATGGAACACTAACCACTTTACGGATCAAAGGCTCTAAAATTGGCTCCAGCAAGTGCTGAACCGACTGCATCTTCATCATATCAATAACCACACTATACATCATTCAAAGCACAATGAGAGTCCAACTAAATTGCAGATTTATAAACACTATAAAAAGATGCACATTCAGAAGAAGGGATTGTTAAGTCTTCCAATCACATGGAGTGCAAAAAGTGAAGAATACAAAATAACTTAAAAGCCAGCCCCATCAGTTCATTCCGATTGTAGATAACTCCATGAAGCATTTCAAAGAAGATAAAACGCCCAACTGCCAGATAAAAAACCGCTGAGATACTTGCCAACTCAACGTGTTCAGTTGCATGGAGGGACTATCAGCTGAGCTAATCCAGTTCAGGCAGAGCACCACATTCTCTCCTCAATTCCCAAACCCAACTCCAAGAACGTCACTCAATAAAACAAGTAGCCTAGTACACTACATTGATTCTATGACTGTTAATCCATTTCTCAAACTTCAAACCAATAAAGAATCACCAAAATATAAGCTCAAAACAATCTCTCTGAGTTTTGAACAGCTAAATCACATTTATTTAATCCAACCTATTTTAAAAAATAGAACTTTTTCTGACAGCTCATTGGAATTGTCACAACAAAGAAACAACCGGTTTACTCAATCTGTTCAATTGTAAAGCAACGCAAATGCGGCATTTAGTTGTATTATCAGTACCTCTCAAGGGCGGGAACCCTTCTCCGCTTATCATCTGTCCCACTCCCGTCCAACCGAGTCTTCCCGTCCTCCGACTGCCGTTTCGGCGACATTGTCGAGATACCCACAAATCCGACTGTCGCGACTACAGCGTTTCAAGTGAAAACTGGGCAGGGTAAATCACCCAGCCTGAGAAAGAGAATGTCTTCTACTGCTTATATCTATGAGAGGATGACAATGTGCATAATAATAATGGTGTAATGAATGTACGAGAAAGAGGAACCGATATTAATGAGCAATGAATGAGAAAAATCCAAGAGGGGATGTCTTTGTCACTTCTTTGCCCGTTATCTGAGTTTGTCTCGGTGCGGGATGCTTCCTCGCTCAGCAAGTCAGCATCGGAGACTGAGTGAGTGAAGGCACGGGCCCGTACATTTGTCGGATCTCTCTGATTACTGAGGAGGGGCTGCATGTTCGTTTCTCGTCACTGCAGAACCGTTAAGTCATGGAACCGGTTCACAATTATCATGGTGTGCCATTTTCATACCATGATTCGGCTATTAGCTTTGCTTGATACATGAACTCGATCTCGTCCAATTTGTCGCAGGCATCCACCCAAGATCAAAATGGCATCTCGAACATCTAAATGATCTACATCATATGCGAGTTTTCCTAGTCTTACTGTCCAAATCTCTAGTACTCTCATAGGTAGTCGAATTCCTTTCTTGTTCTTTACATGGCTGGCCGTTGCATCCCGGAACCGACAGCCTCTTCTGTCCGACATGGTCAAAAGTTCGGCTCTATACTGTCTTGGCAGTAGATTTTTTCGAACCACGACCCTGGAGTGTCGGCTCCGTTCAGGAACAGACCAGATCAAGAAATTGACCTTGGGGTAGATTTTAAAGTTAAAAATAAACGGAAAACACAAAAATAGTTTTCTTTTCTTGATTTGCACAGTACAATATCCATGGACCAGACGAAACACATTTTGAGATTAATCTGCGGTCGAATTGAGATTACTGTAAAAATTTCTATCAACCCCTCCAACATTGAATCAATCTTAAAATCACACATTTTAAAATTTAGTGAGAGAATTATTCAGTTGATATCAGATTTGTTAAAAAAAAAGGGCTTTCGAACTTTTATTCTGTGCCACAGAATCGGGAGGGAGTACGGAATTGGAGCGCCGGACCACGTGACGGACGTTGGACGGGACGGGAAAATGTCGTTTTCAGTTTCCGAATCAATCACGTACATGGTCCCGGGCCCATACTGTCTTTGTGGGCCCACCTACCCATGTACGTATTCTCAAAAACTTATTACAGTACTAGGCCCTAAATTTTGGGAAACATTTTTTCAATGCCCAAATCTTTACTTCTGGGCGGGTAACTCCTTGAACTTTTCACCGAGCTGCAGTATCCCCTCACACTACCAGTCCAATTAAGTATGATACCACTAAATCAAATCCTATTTTTAGTATCTTTTAAGGGTAAATTCGGAATTTTTAATTAGTAGCTCTAAACAACTGGTAGGAAAGTGTCGCAGTCAGATTTATTCTCCTCAAAGATCTCATACTTGAACCTAACTTCCAGGAATCTTCCTTACTTCTGCCCAGACCAAACATATCACAACACAGAGTTCAGCATCTTGGGTACGTTTCCTAAGAACAGGTCCCAGCAATTCAAGCATGCCTCCAAACCCTGTCCCATCCCTCCACCGAGAGTGATTTGTATGAATGAGATCTCTCCAAACCGATTTTCAAAGTCGATGCTCGAAAGAGAGAGAGCCACACATGAGGAGAGCCTGTACTGGGTCCAGAGATTCGATAGATCCTCGACCCAAAATCTGTACATAACAACAATAGCAGCTGATGAGTTCCCCGAAGCAAAATACCAAGGAATCAACATACAAGTGAACAGCCTCTGTTCTAAAATCCAATCAATGCTTACTTAAGTATGAAATCTCAGATGTTATAAACGTTGTGAACGAGGAGGGACTTGGTTTATTCAGGTCGGAGAATGCAAAGATTGCTTTCCGTATTGAAAAGAAAGGAGTGTTCCACTAGAAAACGTGGTGTGCTCCATTGTTATTATATTGAAAAAAATTTCTTAGGTGAACCGAGTACATAAACTGATATATCATGAATAAAAACTGCTATATCACCTTTAAAGAGTTGATATTATCAATTAAATAGAAAGGGATGATACAACAAACATATCAAACAACTATTGATAGAGTTCATGAATGATGTGACGAATTGAAAATAATATGGTCCTAAGTGGAAATGCCTTGACATGCATGTGTCTGAGATTGATGCATGGCCCGAATTTGTCTGATCTATTCCCTAACATGTGCTCACAGAGAGTCTATTATTGTTCCCAATGGGAACATTACTGTCTACTAGCTAAAATAAAAGGACAACTTTTGCACGTTGTTGGAGAAACCATCACATTCTTTAACTTCAGCTAGAATAGAATTCTTTGAGAAGCTACCATCTTCTCGACTGAACAAACAAACTCAATCGACCTGTAAACTGCAATTGGTCGGAAGTCTTACAGTAGTTCAACAGAGGATAGCTGGTGGAGGATGGATTCCTTTCTGTGGTGGTGGGCTGTCCTTTTCTTTTACTGCATTTACAGGAGAGTTTACCACGGGTGAACAGAAGGCATTCAAAATTGAATTCAAGCTCATCCCAGACACTGAAGGGACCCAATAATTCTCTTTGTGATCTCGAACACCTGCATTCCAATTATTAAGGTCAGGAAAAAGGCAGAAGAAATGATTTACACAGTTGCAAACGGTACATGACATTGACACTCACATGGGTGTCCTCGAAATCCTCATGGTGGAGATTGAACATCGATGCACGAGCCACCTGCCAAAGTGTTTCACACCGATTATAAATCTCGTGCAAATGCAAAAGCAGTAGAGAACAGAAAGCAGAAAATTTAAACAAAATGAGCTTAATAAGGTTTAGTAAGAAGTTAGCTGGATGGGTCAGTAAGGTTTTGTGAATCCCACAATCATCCCGCAAATATCGTTCTTCATTTCAATAAGAACAGCCAAGAAAATCTCTGGGGATGGTGGATTTGTAACCTTGAGTAGGTATTGAGCATAAGACACAGCCCATTATATCAAGCACCAAATATACTTGTTTAGCATTTCAATATATACGACATTCGGCAGAAACCAGCACTCTTGTTTTATCAACAAAATAAAGTTGAAACACTTAATTAAACGAGAGAAAGTTACCTTCTTGGGACCAATCCCTTTCTAAACAAGACATCCAGGTATTCTCCATTCACAATTTGCCTCTTTTCGACAAGTTCCCACCTTTGGGTGTCCTCGACACAAGAAGCCTTTGTTCGGGCTAATCTGCAAATTCTTTATGGCATTCCCTATTACATCTTGACTCTGCAGCAAGAACCTAAAATCAGAACACCACACTTCAATCAAAGAAACCAACATAGAAATATTATACAGCAAAACCAACATAGAAGTATTACCAAGACAGAACAAACAGACAAACAAGGGAGCGAGAACAGCATTTCCTGTTTCATAAGAGATCAAGACACCTCAGAGGAGTGAACTTTCACTAGCCTCCATTGTCCCAACCCGGTTTTACAAGCAAAACCAGACAGGAAGTCATGCAAAGTAACCTGAACCTGACAATGCATTATAGACATTTTGACACTGATAAGGAAATAAATTACCAATGGTAAAAAAATTTTTACTACTATTACAATTCACTCCATAATCCTCACCAATCTTCCACAATTATCTCTCATGAATATCTTCATGATTTTAGCTGATTTTTTATATTCAGCTCCTATTCTCTCAATCTCTCTATAAATACTCATTCACACCAGTAAGAGATGCATTCTACAACTCGAACTCACCTCTACACTTATATCTATCAAGGACTGACTTGAGCATCGGATTGTCAAATCGAACCCACACCCCAGATTTGACTTCCTTTCGTGTTTTCAGGTACATACTCGACAGTCCATGGAGAGGTACTCAAGGCCTGGAGAATATCAATTTTATCAGATACAAATTCAGCATAATTTGGCCAGCTGCGATGAGGGGGAAAATGAAAGAAGTTCACTTCCACATAAGAACAAATTGGAAGGCAGGAATGATGACAAGAACTGAACCCCCAAAAGAAATGCCACCTTACAATCGTTAAAGTTACACATGAAACAACTCCATAGCCAAAAAAGAACAATTTTTGAAGACGCGAACAATTTATCAGACAAAATCTTCACAACGAACAGATCATACCCAACTGAGCCAGGAGAACGTGAATTTTAAAAAATCCCCAAATTACCCGCATTTCCCAGGTAGGAAAGCTAGCTTTGAGCGATAAGTCCTCTGGGAGTTCGCATCAGGGGTGTTCTGCGACAGGATCATCCACCAACCAACCCATGTAGCACAGCACATGCATCACCATTATCTACTTCACAATCATCGTCGACATCCAACGAGTCAGATTTGACATCAAAACCGACTCCATTGATCTGCTCCTGCCCGCAGCACTAGGCGAACTCCTGGGAAAAGCCGTGGTGGGCAAAGAGGTCGTCCCGGAAAACTCGACACTCCCCAGGGTTGCTGGTAATTGCATCCGTGCCGTTGATGGGCGTGAATTCGACCGATTTTACGGAAGAGGTTGAGCTCCCCGGTGATCGGAGGTTCCTCTCAGGTGGCCTCTCTGCATTCTCCGACTGACTGAGAGAGGAACCTAACCCGTCGCGGGAGGCGAAGCCGGAGGCTCCGGATCCCAAAACAGGCCATGTTCCGGGTTCTAGTGTGGACCATGGGCCTACGTACTGGCTGGCTTTAACAGAATTATGGGCTTTGAGTATAGCCTCCTAGTGCCTTAAATATAGATGAACGATCTGTGCAGCAAAATGCCCATGATGCTTCAGATAGTCACATCCATGCCATTGAAAGAGATTCGGCATATGCAGAATCTGAGGAAAGAGCTGTCCTTAAGAAGGAATCATAACAGAGCACATGAGGCAGCTTTCTGCTTGGGCTTTGATGAGAGTCCTCCGACTCCGTACTCGGAGGAAGTTCAGATATGGATTTAAGCAGAGCGTAGGGGAGCGTACACCCAACAAAATCTATAAAAATTTATGTAAATTTTATCAATATTTCTATACATTACATTACTTCACACTCCTTGAAATTTTGACATTTCCTTCTATATTGAATTTTACCCCACTAGATTGATTTTCTAGATTTGTCCCGAGGAAGCTCCATTTTTTTATCCCATTGTATTTAGCAATGTAATAAAGTTTATAGGCCCAGCTGGATTTGGCACTCCATGTGCTCCACAAGCATGTGTGTCTTCACCTTGGAGAGTTGATCTGCTGGCCAAAACGATCAAATTTGCTGGTCAACATCAACAACTGCAGCTTTGCTGCGAGTCGCAACAGGTCATCAGATATACATTCTATCTGGGCTGGCACACCTCACCAGTGAAATCCATCGCTCCCAGTCCCTTGATAAGAAAGTTCCGATCGAAAACCACCACAGCTCAGAATTCATGTCATATCAGGTTCCATGATGTGCCAGAGAATGCCGAGTTCAGGAAGAACCAGAGTCCCTAACGAATTGGGCAAAGAGGAGTACTGCAGAGGAGCCAAAGCAATTTACTTTCCAGGAAATCAAGAGGCATTCCTCTGTTCAGTCTGATTCATGTACAGATTCGCAAATCACACTACAAGCCCTCTGTACAAATTAAAAATCAGCAGATTGATTGATTTGTAGATTCCCGTAGGCTAAAGCTAGGTAAAAAAATCCCCCCACTACATAGTTACAATGGAAACCTATTCTACACACACACATAGTGCGCTTCCCAAAAACATCAACATATCGACAGTTTGCTTTCATGCTGAGACTGACGCTCATCTTTGGTGTTTCAACATTCTCTATTCAAGGATAGCTTTTGAAGAAGTTGACACTACCTAGCTGCAATGGTACTATTTCATCAGTTGCACTATGGGCAAACTTGGCTGGAGTCAGTGAATGGATTTACCAACATTGCACAAAATTTGATTTGATTCCAGCAAATAACAATACCATTTATAAGGTCTTCCTTCCTTCACCTGATTCAAGGAAAGCCTCCCAATCCACAGTACAATCACCATCCTCGTCCTCCATCTTCATCATCTCCAGCAGCCTCTTGGCCTTCTCCATCCCCTTCTGGCTTCCCCACTTCTCGACCTTCCTCAACAGCTCCACCGCATTTGCCTCCCTGAGCAGCGACTTGAACCTGAAGTTCCCCTCACTCAAAGCAAAAAGGGCAGAGACACAGGTCGCTGTAGTTGACGCAGAACCCTTCCCTTCACTCTCCCTCAACAACTCGACCAAGATCTCAACCCCTTTGCTGTCAAGCATTGTGGCTCTTCCCTCCAAACAGGCAGCTAGATTGCGCAGAATAAGCAATACCCTGCTGGCTAAGTTCCCCGATTTTACCATCTCCAGTAGGTTTGGGATTGCATTGAGCTTAACTAACTTCACCCGGTTGGCGTTCACTAATGTCAGCTGATAGAGAGCGAGGGCAGAGTCCTGCCGAGTTTGCTGACTGTCTGACCTCAGACCATGTAAAAGAGGTTGCAGAGCGCCCAGAGCCCCAATTGCCACCTTATTCTTATCCTCCAAGGCTAAACTGAAGAGAGCCCCGGCAGCATGATTCTGGGACTCGCTAGAGCCCCCTTTCAACACTTCGATTAAGTATGGGACAGTACCGGCTCGGACGAGCTTGACCTTGTTCGAGGCCTCAAGCGATAAGTTTACCACTGATGCAGTAGCATCTACCTGCACCGAATCGTACCGTGAGGCTATTAGGGGCTTGAGGGCAGAGAGGAGTCTTGAAGTGCAGAGGCTCTCCCGGTTCTCGGGTCTCGTTTTGGTGATGTTCCTAAGCAAATTTACAGCCTTTTCTTGCTCAGAAACATCGTTGCTCCTCAGCTTCAACACCAATTCCTCCTCTTCCGGGCTAGGATTAGCTTGTGGAGATCGGATTTGGGCCAGGTTAAGGGTCTCAAAATCGAAGAAGTCAGTTGACGAGGATGACGAGGAGTAAAAGCAAGGCCTGGTCTTGAAGGGCAGAGGGTCCTCCCCCACAACAACCGATTCCTCCTCCGACGAGCTCGAACAGAACCGGTCGGCGACTCTTTGGGCCAACTCACTCACGGCGTGGGTGTCTACCAGCGGATTCGGATTCTCAGTCACGCCCTTCAGCAGCTCCCTCTCCGAGACCCGAATTAGCCCGCCTCTAGCTTCTCCAGAATCCTTAATCTTCGCAAGGACAATCTTCTCGACGGAGGAGTAATCCGGCGGGGGAGGGTTGACGGCGCCGGAGCTCTTACACCAGCTAGAAATTGCTGATTTCAGGGCTAAGTTGGGGAAAGCGGCGGTGAAATCCGGTCGGGTCCCAGATTCAAGAGCCGGGCAGAAGCCCAAGTCTTTGCAGACTTGCACGGAAACTCGCTCGAAGGTTTCGCCGGTGGAGACGACGACTGGCTCAGACATCAAAGAGCCAGAGATTGGACAGAGAAACTCTTTCGGGGGCTCTCTGGGTCCCTTTTTGGACTTCGGAGAAAGGGAAGATGAGCGCGAGAAGGAAATTATCCACCTGTGCCTTCCATTGCCGCCCATCTCTGCAATTTCAGCACAAAATTGGCCCTAAAGAAAGCGATCAATTGATCAAAACTGAGGGTGTTTTGCAGTTCAATGGGAAGGCGGAGAAAGGGGAGACCTTGAGGCTTGAGGTTCAATCAGTGAGAAATAACAGAGAAAGGTGAGACCTTGGCGGGTCCGTCAGCCCAGAGCAGCTCAGACAAGTGGATGAGATAGACTCATGACAAGTAAGTTTGACGGCTGGTACCAATTCAGGTTAAGAAGATGTGAATTCATCTTTTTCTTTATATTAGGGTCTGTTTCGAGATGTGAAGGGGGAGAGAAGGGATTTCATAATTGGGGGAGAGAGAAAGAACTAGCTGGAACGTGCTTCAGAGCCCAACCGGCCCGACCGGGACAAATGGCAGACGGAGGATTCTTCGTTTAAACCGTTGACCAACGGTGTCTGTTGTCATTTAGTTGTTTTTAGTAATAATAATACTTTAGACTCAACCAACTTATTAAAAAAATGAAACTCTACCAGAATGAATGAATGAATAAACAAATAAATAATAATTGGAATTTAGAACTCGTCCAAGAAGAATTAATCTAATAAAATGATTTATTAAACGGACTTTTCTTTTTCCTTGGTAATTAAATACGATAAATAAGACCATATTTAAGTATACATTCATGCTAAACCGCCACAGGTATCCTCAACTCATGAGGATACTTGTCCCGAAAAAATGAGCATCATTAGCAGTTACTTTTCATTACTCCAGATGATTTTTTATATAGCTTTTAGTCTTGAAAAAAAATGGCTCGAAAAAAATTTGGGATGGACCCAGCAATTTACTAAAAAACCACCCGATCTGAACCATTTTCACCCATTTGTTGTTGTCGGGGCTCGAGATCAATGAACCGCCGTTTGCTGCGAAGTTGGGCTTGAGAATAAAGTTGCCGGCCCATTTAGTGGACCAAAAGGACCAAGAACTGGGCCCAAATTTGGGCCCAGCGAGTTCGTTTTCTGAGCATAGTACGGATGTTGTTATTGAGTGGGCTCGCTGGCCCATAGACTAAAATGTGCTTCTGAACAACCCTGGGCCTCGACAAGCCCACGTTCATCAAAGACTTGCCTGTAAATCTTCACAGTTTACCAAAAACATCTTGATTTAGGTGATTCGGTATCTTTTCCCCCTCAAATGAGATCTTGAATTCGAGTACTGTTAGGGGTGGGCAACTGAACCGGTTCGGGGAGAACCGAACCGGAACCGAACCTGAACCGAACTGGGTCGAACCGGTTCTACCCGAACCGGTTCTAATTTGGTGCAGTTTTTAAGACGAAAAACGGTTCGGTTAATTTCTAAGTGTAATTGATGCAGTTAACCGGTTCGAACCGAACCGAACTGGTTTTACTTTAAAAACCAATTCAATTAGGTTCGAAACCGGTTCGGACAGAATTGAACCTTTTCAAAACCAATTCAATTCGATTCGAACCGGTTTTAAACCGAACCGAACCGTTTCAAAACCAATTCGGTCCTGTTCGAACTGGTTTTGAACCGAACCAAACTGTTTTAAAACCAGTTCGGTTCGAACCGGTTAACCGAATTGGTTTAAAACAATACGGTTTTTTCAACATAAACTGGTTCGGTTCTTCACCTGATGTCCCGAACCGAACCGAACCGGTTCGGGGCCGAACCGGTTTTCTGCCCACCCCTAAGTACTGTGACCGGGAAAAAATCTACGAACAGAGAGAGCTTTACCCAGTGATGGGCACAATGTGGTCAGAATGAGGATTACTCGTGATCTAATGGGCTTCAAGGTGTCATGGACCGTGGTGGTGCCCCTCAAAAGAATCATCTCAACGCATGTATAAGATAAATGCCGTCGAATACTGTCACAGATTTCACCAATTTTTCATCAATTGAATGCTCTTCCGAACCAATTTGCGGAGAATTTTCAAATTAAACGAGGACGGGGAGAAAAATTTCCACGAAACAAAAAGTATTCTGGGTAAAAAAAAATGGAGAAAGAAGAAAATTGGCTAGTACGTGTTCAAAAAGCTAGCGTGCCTGGCAACCTCGGAGTATGATTTCACCTCTTTTGACAAAATCAAAGCATGCGTAATTATATGTATAGAACAGAAAAAAAGAAAGTCAAATGGAACTGTTATATAATATTTATTGTTTCACATCTCCCTTTTTAAATAGAATTACGTGTTTGAATTTTATGAATGAAGTATAACCGAAAGAATTTTGTCCTCTAATGAGCTGACTCCCTAATTCAAGAGTATATATTCATAATGTAATACACAATGGATTCGTTATATAACAATCCCTCATATCTTGACACGTGTGATTATTCTTACAGTTTTTGAAAGTCAGCTTTAAACGTGTTAAGATCTGATGGTAATTTGCACAACGAATTTGTTGTGTATTTATTACACACCGAATATTTACTCCTCATCTAACCTAAAATAATCGGAGCTTAAATAGGTTTTCAGATATCAGGTCGCGTAAAAACCACAAAAAATGGAGAGTGCCTTTTGTTTCTTGCGTAGTTAGTTATATGGTATCTATCGTATATGTCATTGTTGCCTACTGAAGATCCTACCCATTTTCTGAAAAGTAAAGGACTGTGTTTGATAATGTCGATAGAGACCACACAGTTGGGAGGCGTGTGTAATGATCCGGGGCAGTGGAAGATTCAAATTTAAGGCTTTTGCAGGGAAGAGAACAGGAGGACAAAAATGGCCCGGAAGAACTTCGTGGTCGGGCAAATCGATTGCACCCAAGTAAGAGTAACAACTGGTCGTGTCTGACAATGTAATCGTAACCTAGGCAGCTCCCGAGTAAATATAAGGAGATTAAGACAGGTGACTGACAATTACTAAGTCGTCTATGACGAACCCGGACAGAAAACGATGATAAATGATTCGCGAGCGTCCATTATCTGTCCAGCTGAAGAATGACGTCGTAGATCTTGAGCAAAAACAAGAATGCCCTAGATCGATAGAGAAGATATAAATTTCTAAAATACTAGGGTTTTGCTCTCAAACTCTCAAGGGAGACCCTGACTGATCCGCAGGACTTACATAGACAGATGAAATAATGAAGAAACGGAAACCCTTGCTCGTCAGATATAACAGATCAACCAAACAAAATTATTGTATTGCTTCTTTTTATCTCTCTCTTCCAGATACAACATTCATTGCTGGGTAGCGGAGATATCTGCAGTGACCATTCTCAAGAAAAACATGCATAAACAAGCCATCATATATGTGTGTGGGTGGTGTATGTGGAGGATCCGAAGTATCTACAGAAAGAACAACCTCAAACATGTAGATTTTTACCTAGAAAACCTTGCAGAAATATATAGAGTAGATCAGTCGACCGAGTCACGTATCAAGAGTTGTAGTTCTGCCATAGATCTGTAGACTTTCTGATGACAGTTTTCATCAGAATAAAGATTCATATAAGTAGAAGATGATACATACATACATATATATATATATTAGAGCACAAAAACATTGTAAGGGAGTTTATAGAACTCTCTTGATTTGTTCTTATTAACAGGAAAGATAAGCGCATGTTTGGATAAGTCAAGCACACACAAAATAGAGAGGTCACTGACCACACACCACAGAAACAAACTGGTGTCTGGAAAGAGAACAACATGAAAGAAACTAAATGAAGAGATCGATCGAATCGACGGTATACAAAATATAAGAATTTTTTGATGCAACAAACAACAATCTTCGGACCGAGACGCTTGATTCCCCGAGAGAGACAGTAGGGAGAGAGGGAGAGACAGCTAGCACACAATCAAGAGTCCTCACCCATGAGCTCATGACGAGACAGATGATGATGATCGTTAGCTAGCTAAGCTCTAGGGGTTTTCCGGCGAACATGAGTAAACCCTTTTGAGACTGCATCTTCCTGATCTTCTTCTTCCTCCTCCTCTTCTTGCTGTTGCTGGGGCTTTTCTTTTGGTGGGTGAGAGATGAAGTGGTGGTGGTGGTGGTGTTGAATTGGGATGGTGAGGGGGTAATGATGATAAGTCAGAGGGAAGGGGAAGGATGAAGAAGACATTATGATTGCTCTTTGCTCTCTCTTCTTCCTCTCCTTCTTCTTGTTCTTTGTTGATGATGATGATGCTGTTGTCGTCTCTCTTTCTCTCGGTCCCTTTTTGTGAATTAAAAAAAATACAATGTATTTCGTGCCACGTATAATAATAATAATAATAATAAATATTAATTCCTTGAAACCCTAATTCATCTCTCTCTCTCTATGTGTCAAAAGGGAAGTATAAGGACACCCGTGGTGCTTAGCTTTTTCATGCTCCCATCTCTCTTTTTCTCTGTCCTTTTCACTCAAACTGAGCTTTCAGTAATGTAGAATTTACCTATAAAATGGTGATTTAAAACTCACTAAAAACATCTCTCATGGTAAATCCAATATTTGAATATGGATAAGTTTTAGATGATAAATTAAGGATACTCCGGACCTCGCTAAAAAACAAAGGAAAAGGAAATTGGGGCACTTCTTCTCTTTTTCTAAGTTAATGGGAAATGAAGAACCATGCAACAGGCAGTATTTTGCACGCTTGTGTCTCAACTGTCCTTCTTGCGCTTTTGAAGTTCTTTTAACAGATGAAAGGAACCCCTGAATTATTCTAGAAGTTTAAATTCTCAACCCAGCTAAAATTTATCTATGCTATCAGTATCGTTTTGTAGGCTAATCGCTTGGAGATACTGCTCGTTTTTGTATATAAGATCTTAAGTCGGATCAAAGAGAACTGAGGTTATAAGAAATCGGGCAAAACTCAAGTAAATTAATAATCAAAATAGAAATGCCGCCTAATGTCTATGCTTGCTGAGAGACACATATTCTTTTGGTTGTTGAATATTTTGGTGGCAAATTTTTCTTTTTCATTTCTTGGACAATTGGTTGGAAAATTTTAATTGCTAGAAATCCATGCTAGCTAGGGTTTCAAATTATATATGTACTGAAAATAATACCTCTTACCTTGTATATGTTAATAACTTGAACGGGACTGGTTAATTTTCTCGGCTAATTACGATTTTAACTTTGAAGAGAGACATACAATCTCACCATTATATATCGTTAACCTAGCAAGCAGTGTAACTAAAGCTTTTTGAAAGCTTAATAAAACATATAATGTAGTGGGTGTTTAAAGGTACTAGACACTCACCAAGAGACGAGAGGAGCATATGCACATAGAGATCTAGAAAATTGTTTCGAGAAGATAAAAGTGTAATATGACAAATTTAAAAGGTGAGATATGATAATTCAATAAAAAATTAAAAAGATTAAGTAAAATATGTACAGTATATCTTACAATTTTTTTCAAATTTAAGAGATGATTACTCTCGCATTTGCCCTAAATGCATGCATGAGCATATTTGGGCTTTTAAATCCATAATTTATGAATTAATATTATATTATGGGGAGGTTGGTTTTGAAAATAAAGTCTCTTCCATTAATTCCGCAGCTGATGACTCATCATTATCAGTGATGAAGATTATTATTATTATAATTATCTTGAGAATATGCAAATATTCGTGTCTGCAGGAAGCTGATTTTAATATATTCGATGCATCAAAAGGCTGTTTATGACTGTATGTGGAAGAGGATGATGGAAATGGATTAAAAAGCTTTATCGGGTAGAGTTAAAGATGGAATTTTTGGCAGAATCAAGAGGTTTGATCCCCTCAATGTTACATACATATATACGTACATATATATGTGAACTGGGAGAATATTGAATAATGATCGAGGAGAGGCACAAGAGGAATAATAAAGCTCAAGAGGATATGGAAGAATCTTGATGAAAAACAAGAGGATGGGATTGAAGACAGAGATGAGCTTCGAGTACTTTGAGGAAAATTCAGCCATATACGGTGGGGGAGAAGGCGAAGCTGCCCCTGTCCCATCCCATGCGTGTATTTATGTATATATACATGTGTGCGCTTGTCTCTCTTTGCACATCCTGAATACGAACCCTCAGATTTGACTAAAATGATTCGATAAATCTCTTCTTATAAATAGAAATCGATCAGACTCGAATTGAATTCGCATTTGCGGTGCAAAACATCAATTTCTTCTCTTTATTTCGATGAGTGTTAAGTGTATGCCGTATGCGTATCATACTAGTCGGAACACAGGTTTTAGCAAAGCATGAAGATGCTATATCTTATTACAGTTTATTTAACTAGCAAGTACCGAGAAAAACTAGAAAAATCGACCACAACACAGAGAAATAATTCACACATTTTTTTGAAAAGAAAATTTAACACAATTTTTAGAAGAGTTTTGATGATATATAAATTGTATTTACATATACACGCGTCTTTATATAATTCCACCGATTAAGAGACCACGAGTTCAATTCTCATCAATCAATGGAACTTGTTGAGCACCTTTATTTCATATTTATTCTTTATCTTTTTAAGTTTGTTTCTTTTTTTAATTTGTACACAGAAGAAAAAGAAATCCTAATTAACTAATATTCATATATAACGTTACATATAATCGATCATATAAGTACAAGTAGCAGGGAGGGAACCTTTGGGCGAGTGCGAGTGACTTTCATGTTTGACCCTCTGATAAAGGTGTTTGCACTCTGGATCCAGCCTTTCCTTCCCACTTTTCTTAACATATTTCATCTTTTCTACTTAGATCAAAATGTGTCATGGCATGCACCTTTCTTTCTTTCTTTCTTTATCCTTCTTTTTGGCAAAACTAACGAAAATGAGGGGGGAAAGTGATTCCCATCAATCAATACACATTAATTGGAATAATTCGACACATTTTTATTTTAATAAGATCTCGGGTTTAAGTACTGTGAATAAAGAAAAATTCACGTTACTATATAGTTTTATTCTCTCAGTGAACTGACCTGATTCGAATCTGAATTAGTCAGGATTCATCGAACTTCTAGATGCCGAATATATACTATATACTTGGAAAAGAAATGCTTGCCCAAATATCAAGATATATATGTAAGTTTGTTTCTATGATTTGGTGTTTCTTCTTTTCTATGCATATTCTCATATTCGAATCTTATAAATAAAAGAAATGCACGATCGTAAGAGTTACACCTCTTGGTGGAAAAACCTAATTTAAATATTGAATAATCATAATTGATTGAATTTCTAAATTTTACCCATATTGAGTGGCATAGAAAAAAAGCTTGGTAAAATTTGTTCTATCTTGCAAATAATTATGGAAAAGAAAAAAGAATAGAAGGACATATATACACATTGACACTTTTTTAAGGGACAAAAGTTAGAAATTTTTGGGAGATTCAAATCTTTTGAGCTCTAAAAAAAGTCCAAATGTACGTCAAAAGTTGCCATGTCTCTCCTTCAATAAGCTTGGTTGCTAGCTTCGCTCTTTTTTTTTTTTTTTTTTTTACAACTTCGTGTTAATTATCTATGATTATATGTTCTCACATTAATGATCCTCTATTATGTGCAATATGCAAACGCATAGTAAAACCAGCTGCTCAAAGGGTCGATGATGATAACAGATCTCTCTAAAAAGCTTGTCGGCTGTACCACCCACAACTCGTAACTTTGGATGCCGGCCAGTGCTTACCAGAAAAATGGTGGGCGATCAGTCGATTCGCACGTAAAATAAGAACCCATCCGTCACACGTACCCAAACTTGTACAATCTTGGGCATTGTTGGACCTTGACCTACTTGATTAATAATAATAATAATAATAATAATAATAAAAGAAAAGTTTACAAAAGAAAACCTCAAATAGCTTATATGCGCTTTGACAAGGAAAAAAGAACCATCCTTTTACTGTTCTAAACTTTTTAAATTAAGACTAACGTAATTCAAGGGGTATTAAAAGGTTATCTGTCCTATTCTTACCACTGTAATGTGCATTTCCTCCTTCCTCCTACCTTTTACAAACCTATAATCTCTCATGTTAATAAAAAAATGACCAAAAATTTTAAAAGTCCAAGGCTCCAACAAATGCAATTCGATTCGAGACAGTCTACTAAGAGGACAAAACTCTCTATGTCGGAGCCTTCTCCGTTCGCAAGAATCAAATTCGTTTGTTTAAGGGGATCGGATGTCAGAACTACTTGAACTAAGTCATATTTTACACACACGCACACACACATATTATCTCTATGCAAGAATTTGCTCCATTCACTAAACTCCAATTAGATACATTTGTTTAAGGGAATCGGGTTTTGAACTATATATGGGGATTCAGATGATAATATCATATCATATGGGGGGTTGGGTTTGACAAGAAAGGAGTACTGAAATATTCCTTCCAAAGGGGCGAACTGCGGACATGTTTGGGTCCTCCCGATGTGTAATGTATACGCCTTTAATCATTACGTTGGAGAAAGTTAAGTTTTATTTTGTAGGCTCATCACAAACACCGCCCAGCACTACCCACCTCACCGAACCCCCCACTTCTTTTTTATTATATATATATATATATATATATATATATATGAGATACTATGTATGGAATGGTTAAATATAAAGTCGATTATTAAATCACACTTTTTATTTATAAATATGTATATATTCTTGTATTTTACAATTGTTGTGGGTAAAAAATAAAATACATAATTATAAAAAAGAAAGAAAGAAAATGAGATTGTAGTTAGTAGTAGTTATATTTTTAAAAGTAGTTTTACTATTTCACTCATCTATAATTATTATTGATTTATTTATTAAGCATATTTTTGAAACTTCTAAAGTGAGATCACCTACATCTTTTTTTTCATTTTCATACACACACACACTCATATGTGTGTGTGTATATATATATATATATGTATGTGTAGGTGGGACTCACAAACAGTTCTCTTATCACGAACAGCTTTTGGGGTTAGAGGGCTCGATCACAGGTAACATATAGATACATACATACATACATATATATATAAGTATTATATTACATGCCTATAAAAAAGAATCCATCCCATAGATTCTGCATCGGTAGGCTTTTGACCCGTAAAAGTGGATCTTGAAGGATGACAGCCCAAAAGATCCTCACATTGCTTCTGCTCCTGTTCCCTTTCACGGATGAGACAATGAAAGAGCGAGGATCGACGGTCTTCCAGTTCAGACCCGGTCACGACAGGGCCCAGTCCCCCCCCCCCCAAAGTGGTCCATTATCAGCCCATAAAACCATGGGCCTGAATTGAAAAAATAACTCAGGCCCATTACCACAAAAGTCATCCGTGGATCACAGGATCAGCCCGAGACTGATGCCGCAGATCGGGCCCGATTGTCGGGCCCATGGGCTCCAACCTATTCGTTCATTCCTTCGGCAGGAAGCTAAGGACCAGCTTACCTACTTTATTGTTTTCTCCCCTCACTGAGAGAGACTATAGAATGTACCTGATAAAAAGATTCATTTGATATAAGATGAAATTGGACGATTAATTTTGTAAAATGCCTGAATTTGTCGGTGTGATTTTATGATACGAATGAATTGCCCGATGCAAAACACGTGATTCATCAACCAAATGTGCGTGAATTTCAATCTTCTTTTATTTTTTTTAAATTTAATTGAAGGTCAATTCTATGTTAACTTGATCTCGTGTGCCTGTCATGATGTCGGTGTATACGAATATGTGTATACGTGCGTGCTATGACGAGTTCGGGAAGGGAAAGTTCCGGGACACAGGAGTGCGCTTGACTTGGAAAGCTGGTCAGGTCTTTCTTTTATTCCATTTCCGTGTCGGCTGACTGTGTCCGCACTCACCTCACCTTCGCGGTTATTCACTGTGGGGTTAAAAGGCATGGAAAAGGCCAAAGTCAATTCACATCCCGTCAACGATCAGGCATTGACAGAAATGCCCACGAGGAATGACCCCACCGACCGACGGGGCTTGGGCATTTCTGTAAACTCGACGCCACCCACGCCTTCCCTATAACTCCAAGCTCAGCTCGCCCCCCAATGTGCAAAGAAAGAAGAGGCCAATAAGGATCAGAGTAATAAGCAGTCCAGAGAAAGAAAGCCCCGAGTGATAGACTTACACATGGCGGAGCTGGGCAAGAATCTGAGGGAGGAGACGGTGAAGAGATCCTGCCACTTGGCCTTCGAAGCCCAGGACGAGGGTTACCTCGTGGAGGAGGGATCGGACATCACCATCTTCGCCTTCGCCGGATCCTGGTCGGCCGACGAGTGGTTCGCCGTCGACGGGGGGGCCGGGCCTTTCGGGGAGGCCACGATCGATCTCCGGCAGTTCCCTTGCCTCAGGAGCATCAGCAATGATGAGCACGCCAAAGTCAACCAGGCGCTCCTGTCGAAGTTCCTGGACATCAAGGAGAAGTCAACCCTCCACGGAGCGGTAAAATTTCTGTGTCTTGTCCCTTGGACATGTTGATCTGCCAATTAGAACCAATGATTGATTGTGGTGATCTCCGATCGAGTAATTTGAACATTGGAAAATTTACGGTTCGTTACTTTCATTGGGCCGATTAATTCAAGTCTAAATTAGTTAAAAGTAACATAATTGCATTATGGGTTAGTTAAATGCTATTATGATTCCCAAAAATTTGCCCACCAAAAGCTTTGATTCGTCCAATTATTCCTGAATTAGATCGTATTCATTCAAACTAGTTTATCAAGGAAATTTATTAGGCAAAACTCTCCCAAAATTGATGTTTAAGCTTGAATGTGCATTAACCGTACTGCAAGTAACGTGATCTACTTAAAATATGCATAATTTACTCGAAAAAAAAAAAGCGCAGTTTAATTTAGATATTAGAGTACTTGCGATGAGTTGAAGTAATTTTTACCTGATGCGAACATCAAGGCGATGACTCGAATCCATGGCAACATTCAAGAAGCCACTCCTCTGATAACATTTTTGCTGCAAATTCTTCAGGTGATGAAAGCTTTGAGTGATAGAAGGCAGATTATATTCACAGGGCACTCTGCAGGAGGCGCACTTGCAATATTCGCAACCATCTGGCTCTTCGAGCACCTGCGACATTTACGCATCGAAGTGTCCTCGACCTCCCATTGCTGTCTCACGTTCGGTTCACCTCTCATGGCGGACCGCATATTCTGCCACGCGGTTCGCCGCGAGAGCTGGTCCGACCACTTCGTGCACTTCGTTATGAGGTACGACATAGTGCCTCGGATACCCCTGGCTCCTCCCTCTTCCACCAGAGAAGCGCTCCGTCAGATACTCTCCTTCTTCAACCAGAACTCCCGGGGCCCAAAGAACTTGATTGTTGAGAACAGCGACCTGGCCTCGGAGTTCTTCGTGAACGTGATGAGGAGTGCATCGTGCACTGCAACTCATGCCGCTTGCACGCTGATGGGGAGCACGAACATGTTGGTGGACACGATCTCGGGGTTCATCAAGCTCAGCCCTTACAGGCCTTTTGGGACATTCGTGTTCTGCTCGGGCAATGGAAGACTGCTCGTGGTGAAGAACCCCGATGCTGTTCTGCAGCTGCTGTTTTATTCTCTTCAGCTAAGCTCCGAGGTAGAAGGCCACGAGGTCGCAAAGGCTTGCTTGAACACGCATTTAGCTTACAAGGATGAGATAAACCAGAACTTGGGAAGGCAAGATCTGGTTTACTTTGACATGTTTGGAGAAATACCACTGAATTCATACGATTCTATCGACCCTGAAATCAATGCCATAGATGAGGCCCTTAACGACTTCGGTCTGGTACGTATCCTTTGATGGCTTCTTACTGAACATGTTCAAGAAATGTCCTGCTCCTAATCCAGGCCACCGTATTTTCCACGGTGCAAGATTCTTACGGAAAACTTTACTTTGTAGAGTGCAAGGGCAAGGCTGTGTCTCCGAGCGGCAAGAGTATCAGACAAGCAGAAGGACAACAACCTGTCCAAGGTCAAAGACAAGAAGATAATAATGCAAAGTGCCATGCACGAGTTAGAAAATTACCGAATCACTTGCGAGACTCGAGGTGGTTACTACGATTCCTTCAGGGAAAATCTGCACAATGAAGATTTCCACGCTAATGTGAAGAGGCTCGAGCTTATAGGAGTTTGGGATGAGGCTGTGGAGATGTTGAAAAGGTATGAGCTCCCTGAAAGCTTTGAAGGTGAAAAAGAGTGGATTGAGCTTGGGACGAATTTCCGACGCCTTGTCGAGCCCATCGACATTGCCAATTACTACCGGCACTTGAAGAACGAGGACACGGGTCCTTACCTAGAACGTGGAAGGCCGAGAAGGTACAGATATATGCAGAGATGGTTAGAGCACTTTGAACAGAAGCCCAGCGGATCGAGGGGAGAATCTGCTTTCTGGGCTGAGGTGGAGGAGCTCAAGATCAAGGTCTCAAACAATGAGCCATTTACTGCTATTAACCGAAGATTCATGAGATCGAGGAGAATTTGAAGAAATGGCTTGGAGAAGGTGTGTTGGAAAAGGATGCCTTTCTAGAGGGCTCATCACTTGTCAAGCTGTGGGACGATCTCCGTCAGAAACACCCCAACGAAGTGCAAGATATAAGAGGATTTATCAGCAGCTGAGGACTTTGACAGCTCTGATTTGCTTGAGGTTTGGACTGAAATCAGAAATAAAAACGGAAACTAACATCAGCTGATTGCTTGCGAAAGTTTGTCGGTATTGTCAATTCGTAATAAAAAGAAGGCTTTGTTCTGGAGCTAACTTCACAAGTCTCTTTTCGTCTCCCTTCAGCTAAAACAGAATGAAGACAAGGGATCTTTGGAAGAACAGAGAAAGATCAACATGACCAGTGAGTAGAGGAGCCTGCTCTAACTAAGTCATTTGAAAGAATTCTTACTTCTCAAGAGCTCTTCCGAATGTAAACCGCAATATAGCTAAGCTTCAAATAAGTTTTACCTGGTTGGTAATAACGAGAATCCCAGCCTGTTCTGCAGCAACAAAGATCATTCTCCTGAAAATTAAAATAAAACAAATAAACCAGCCACTTTATTTCGTGTGTGAAACTTCATTCAGCTCAAACACAGAAATACTTACTGAGAGAAATAAATTAAGTTGTGTATCTAATCACTTTCCTCGAGAATCTACAATTTATCATGCTCTGCTTTCTACTTCAGAAAGCCGGCCAGTTCTAGTATGTTGGTACCAAACGGATATACTCCCATCTGATACACATGAGCACTGACAGTGGCAGCCACTACTATGGTAGCTCATCCGAATGCATTCTCATCAAGCTTCTCCATTTCAGAAAGAATAAACTGCTAAATTGTCATGCAACATTTCTTTTCCCCAAATCAATCGAAGATACTCCATTAAGAAGATAAATTATCCCAGACTGAACCTCGACAGCCAAAAGCTTCATCTTAACTTAAGTATTCAAGCCTCTGGTACCTTGGCAGCACTAATAATACGGAAGACAATAAAATATGATTTCCATCTGGTAGCCATGTACCAAGCCATCTCTCCTATTGATTAGATCACCTTACCCAGGACAGATGCTTGAATTTTGACAGAAGCATCGTATAGCCATCAACCACCTTTATTCGGTTCCACCAATTTGCAAGTATCTTTGACATGGAAGGGTAAGGCAAGTCATATACCTTCTCCTCTTCAATCCATATCAGTGCAAAGAAGATGCTGAATGTTAGAAACAAGACATGTCATCTGTAGTTCCAATCTTGTCCCCATGAAAAAGGAAAAGAAAAGCAAATGTTGCTCAAGTTCCACGAAAGAAAAAGTTGGTGCCACGAGCAACTTTAACAGGGGGACAGCATCTTATAGGATCAACAGCCCATGTCAAACAAGTAGCTGCCAACAATCAGCTTGTAACCGCCATTTCCGATAAGCCGCAATCATTATTCCGTGCTTCATAAAAGGAGAGAAATCCGAGAACATGGCTGAAGGGCTGGAAGAAAATCTTCGAGTTAAAGAAAAGACCATCAAGACAGCTTGTCAAGTTGCCATGAAGGCTCACAAGAAACCAGAAAAGCCGTTCATTATCAGGAGGAAATATTTCTCTTCAAAAGTCGTTTTTGCCTTCCCAGGGACTTGGTCTAAAGGTGACTGGTTCTCCACAGGAGCAAGCACAAAACAGTTTGGACAGACCAAGGTCAAGCTTGAGGTTTTTCCTTCTATCAGAAGCGTAGGCAATGATGAAAGCGCCTATGTGAATGATGCTTTTCTCCACAGATTCTCATCTGTTGTCGAGACAACAACGTTCCACAATGAGGTGCACCTGTCTATTCTCCCATCTTTTGCGATTTATCAAACTCAATTCGACTTTGAGTCTTACTGATGAATTCTGAGCGCCCTCAGTATGCACATTCTGAAAGTTGGTATGCCATCTTTCTCATTTGCATATTCTGATCTCAACAAACTCATCCTCGCCTTTATTAACTTGTACCTCATGTCCATTCATAGTTTCCACCTCTGCTCCGTGATGTCGACAGCAAGTCCAGAACTAGGCTCTGTCATGCCTGATAAGTAAGGCAGAGAACCTGTCATTCATCCAGCATGCATTTAATCATAACTAAGATCTCTGCGCTTTTTATAGGCATAACTAGGATCTTTGCTAATATAACTATTAAATTCCAAGTTTCAGGTGGAAAATGCTCTGAGAAAAAAGAAGCAAATAATTTTTACAGGCCATTCAGGAGGTGGTCCAATCGCAATATATGCAACCGTTTGGCTCTTTGAGTACCTCAAAACAAAGGACATTCAAACTTCATCCTTATTCTGTTTAACTTTTGGTTCTCCTCTGATTGCTGACAACGTGTTCAGTCGTGCCCTCCAGCGTGAGAACTGGTCTGACCATTTCATACATTTTGTTACCAGATATGACATCATACCTCGAATCATGCTTGCTCCACCCACTCATATAGAACAAATCCTTCCAGAAATTCTCCCTTTTTCAGTAGAAATACCCTAAATTCAAGACAAAGATCCGTGGAAAGTAATGTATTCGTCAAAAACATGTTCGAGAATGTTATGAGAAACTCTTCCAGTGTCGCAAGTCAAGCTGCATGCATTTTGATGGGTAGCACAAACCAGTCAGCTGACACCATTTCAAGCTTCATTGACCTTAGCCCCTACCGACCATTTGGGACATATGTTTTTTGCTATGCAAATGCATTTCTAACGGCAAGGAACCCAGATGCTGTGCTGCAGTTACTAATCTTCTCTGCACAATTAAGCACCGAAAGAGAAGGAACTGAGATAGCATGGGAAAGCTTGAGGGAACATGTAGCATATAAAATCAAATTAGAAAAGTCTGGCAGCCAAGATGTTTATTCCTTTGAGAAGTTCCGGGAATTACCCCTGAATTCAGAGGAATGTACGGACATTGAGGCTCAAACCATCAGCAAGGTCCTGGATGATCTCGGTCTGGTAGGTTCACTTAACTCCGATAGATTTCATAGATGCTTTCGAAATCTCATCTTGCACAAACTAAGGAAATTCCGTGATGAATCTTAAATATGTAGACCAATTATTCATGACACACTTTTCTAGAGTGCAAGGGCAAGGTTATGCCTTCGGGCTGCAAGAGAGGCAGAGAATCAGAAAACAGTAAATCAAAGGAAGATTGATGACGAGAGGGACAAGATGAGGGAAGCCATGGACGGATTAGAAGTTTACCGAAATTCATGTGAGGCTCGAGGATTGGGATATTACGATTCCTTCAAGCTACAGAAATACGAGGATGATTTTCGTGCCAATATAAGGAGGCTTGAATTAGCAGGCATGTGGGATGAGATCATCGAGATGTTGAAAAGGAACCAGCTCCCGGATGGCTTTGAAGGAGAGCAAACTTGGGTGGAGCTCGGAACAAAATACCGCCGCCTCGTGGAGCCCCTCGATATTGCCAACTACTACAGAAATGCACTGCATACAGTCACTGAAATGTACATGAAGCCCGGGAGCAGGCCGAAACGATATTGGTACACTCAAAGATGGCATGAGCATGTCAATAAGAAACCCGGAGGGTCGAGCGGAGAATCCACTTTCTGGGCTGAGGTGGAGCAGCTCAGAATCACAATGACTGCCAAGAAAACACCGTTTGATAATGTGAAGGAGAGGATCCAGGAGCTGGAGAAGAATCTGAAGCAGTGGTATGCAGATGGGGAGGTAAAGAAGGATGTGTTCTTGCCGGACTCCACTCTTGTCCAGTGGTGGAGAACACTCCCCGAGGAGCACAGGAAAGTCTCTCTCATTAAGGATCTCATCGACAGGACATCCTAGAATCTCGTGAAGAATTGCAATCTCTAAAATGCATCTTTATGTAAAAATATGAATGTATTTGAAATAAAACAGCAAGCTAAGCTGCGCTGAAGAATTGCTCAAAATCAACTGAGAATGCATGTTCATCTTGAACTCGCCTAGACCGGCTGCATCTGCACCAACAGGACGCATTGATCCATTTTCTTCCGATTTCATGAACCAACACCTGCAAGCATTCATTAGACAGTGCACCAATCTACTGAGAAAGAGATCGATTGATTACATAAGATCATCAATGAAGGTATAAAACATGAATACCTCGACGGAAGATATGGAGATTAATCGATTGCATATGAGGAGACGAGCAGTTATTCGCATTAAATTGGGACGTACCTCGCCATCGAAGAAGGAACATGTGCACCGGCGATCGATTGTTTTCAGAATCTCTTGTAGCGACTGAGATTTGAACGGAGATTGAAGCGGCGGGAAAGCCGGAATAAAGGGAGCGTGCATTTCTGCAGGGAGGGAGGGAATATCTGAAGCTGGAAAATGACTAAAATATCCTCACAGCTGTTAGCGGCAACCCACCCCCCCACCCCCCCCGGCCCCGGGTCATTGACCTCAAAATTGGTTTTTTTCCGTTCCTTATCTGGCGTTTAATTCACTGGAAATGATTTGATAGATAACAGAATCAATAGGAAAAAATGTAAAGGAAAAAGAGTTTAATTTTTTTATGAGAAATAATATCAATTCCATTTTTTTCAAGGGCAATTTTGTCATTATATTTTTATTTCTAGTGATGCCTAGACCTGATGGAGGAGCTGGAATACCATTACCTATTTATTGGAAAACTTAAATTAATTCTGATTTAGTATCACATTTTCACTGCAAATGAGGGAAAGTTATCCTTAAGTGCTCCATTAGGGAGATATTATTAGATGATTTCAGCCCACCATCAACTTATTAGAAGAAAGTATTTGTGTTTTATCGTTCTCATGTTTAAGTGACGTGTCTTCTCCTAATAGTCTACGGTGAAATAGATTCACTCAAGAATTTCTATGTTCAGTACAGGAAGCGAATGAATCTTAAGAAAAATGATGTCGCCATTCCGTGCCGTTTAGAGGTGACCATAGAAGACACTTACTAATTGGTACATTCACGGGTCCTTTCGAGTCCAAATTGATTAAGAAACGTGCATCGATAATGACATTTCCTGAGCATCCATTGTTTGCTCTTGACCTGTTACTCTTTTCGGTCCTAATGCGAAGATGGAATCCCAAACTCTTCGATCGATAATCGATGTCATTGTATCGACTGATATGGGCATTGGGCAATTCCCACTTAATTCAGTAACATTGACAGCAAGCTCGAAGACTAGCTAGAACTACTAAAATGGAGGAGACCGTAAGAAGAGGGATTTGGTACCGTAGTGCTGCTCTCGACCTATGATCAAGATGCTCTCAATTCGATTTTTGTATAATAGTTCGACTTTCCGGTCTTTCTAAATTCGCAAACCTCTTCTATAATGGAAAAAAATTGGACGAGAGCATTCCCCCGTAGCTTCAAGGCAACGTGCATATGAATTTCATCGGACACTTCTGCTTAGAAAATGGTAGGAGGAAAGGGAGAAAAAATACCAAAAATAATGCTGATAAAAATTAAACATCGTATAGTTTAACTGTAGATCATGAGTGATAATATTGTATTAAAATTTTTTCTTGGTACAAGAAACAATCAGTTCTTTTTTTTAAAAAAAAAAAAGGGAAGACTGTGCCTCCGAGTGGCCAGAGTTTCAGACGAGCAGAAGGCCATCAACCTGTCCAAGATCGAAGAGAAGAAGCAAATAATGCGAAGTGCCATGGACAACTTAGGAAATTACCGAATCACTTGTGAGACACGAGGTGGTTATTGTGATTCTCCCCTAGCAAAATCTGTGCAATGATGATTTCCATGCTAATGTGAAGAGGCTCGAGCTAGTAGGAGTTTGGGATGAGATCATGGAGATGTTGAAAAGGTACGAGCTCCCAGAAAGCTTCGAGGGTCAAAAAGAGTGGATCGATCTCAGGACAAAGTTCCGCCACCCCGTGGAGCCCATCGATATTGCAGATTACTACCGGCACTTGAAGAAGGAGGACAGGGGTCCTTACCTAGAATTTCGAAGGCCAAGAAGGTACACGGATATGCAGAGATGGTTAGAGCACTTTTAATAGAAGCCCCACGGATCGAGAGGAGAATCCACTTTCTGGGCTGAGGTGGAGGAGCTCGGGGGCAGGGTCTCGAACAATGAGCCATTTACTTATATTAGACCTAAGATTCATGAGATCGAGGAGAATTTGAAGAGATGGCTTGAAGAAGGTGCGGTGGAAAAGGATGCCTTTCTAGAGGGCTCGTCGCTTGTCAAGTTGTGGGAAAGATCTCCGTGAACGACACCCCAACGAAGTGCAAGATATAAGAGGATTCATCAGCAGCTGAGGACTTCGGCAGCTCTCTCTGATTTGCTGGAACTTTCGACTGAAACCAGAAATAAAAATGGAAATCCACATCAGCTGATCGCTTATGAATGTTTGTCACTGTTTTCAATTCGTAATAAAAAGAAAGCTTGCTCTGTAGCTAACTTCACTAGTCTCTTTTCGTCTCCTTTCAGCTAAAACAATATGAAGACAAGGGATCTTTAGAAGCACAGCGAAAGATCAACATGACCAATGAGAAGAGAAGCCTGGCCTATAGCTAAGCCACTGGAAAGATTTCTGACTTCTCAAGAGCTCATCCAAATGTAAACCGCGATATAGCTAAGCTTCAAATAAGTTTTACCTGGTTGGTAATAACAAGGATCCCAGCCTGTTGCAGTTACGAAGATCATTCTCCTGAAAAGTAAAACAAAACAAATAGACGAGCCAGTTTATTTCGTGTACAAAACTTCATTCAGCTCAAACACAGAAATACTTACTGAGAGAAATAAATTGTGTATCTAATCACTTTCCTCAAGAATCTACAATTTATCTTGCTCTGCTTTCTACTTCAGAAACCCATCCAGTTCTACTATGTTGGTACCACGGGATATACTCCCATCTGATACACATGAGCACTGGCAGTGGCAGCCATTACTATGGTAGCTCATCCAAATGTTTTCTCATCGAGGTTCTCCATTTCAGAAAGAATTTAGATCCTCTTGGCAACTGCTAAATTGTCATGCAAGATATCTTTTGCCCAAATCAATCGAAGATACTCCATTAAGAAGATAAATTATCCCAGACTGAACCTCGACAGCCAAAGGCTTCATCTTAACTTAAGTATTCAAGCCTCTGGTTCCTTGGCAGCACAAATAATATGGAAGACAATAAAATATGATTCCATCTGGTAGCCATATAACAAGCCATCTCTCCTATTGATTAGATCACCTTACCCAAGATAGATGCTTGAATTTTGACAGAAGCATCGTATAGCCATCAACCACCTTTATTCGGTTCCACCAATTTGCAAGTATCTTTGACATGGAAGGGTAAGGCAAGGCATATACCTTCTCCTCTTCAATCCATATCAGTACAAAGAAGATGCTGAATGTTAGCAACAAGACATGTCATCTGTAGTTCCAATCTCGTCCCCATGAAGAAGGTAAAGAAAAGTAAATGTTGCTCAAGTTCCACGAAAGAAAAAGTTGGTGCCACGAGCAACTTTAACAGGGGGACAGCATCTTATAGGACCAACAGCCCTGGTCAAACAAGTAGCTCCCAACAATCAGCTTGTAACCACCATTTCCGATAAGCCGTAATCATTATGCCGTGCTTCATAAAAGGAGAGAAATCCGAGAACATGGCTGAAGGGCTGGAAGAAAATCTTCGAGTTAAAGAAAAGACCATCAAGACAGCTTGTCATGTTGCCATGAAGGCTCACAAGAAACCAGAAAAGCCGTTCATTACCAGGAGAAAATGTCGCTCGTCAAAAGTCGTTTTTGCTTTCCCAGGGACTTGGTCTAAAGATGACTGGTTCTCCACAGGAGCAAGCACAAAACAGTTTGGACAGACCAAGGTCAAGCTTGAGGTTTTTCCTTCTATCAGAAGCGTAGGCAATGATGAAAGCGCCGATGTGAATGATGCTTTTCTCCACAGATTCTCATCTGTTGTCGAGAAGACAACTTTCCACAATGAGGTGCACCTGTCTATTCTCCCATCTTTTGTGATTTATCAAACTCAATTCGACTTTGAGTCTTACTGATGAATTCTGAGCGCCCTCAGTATGCACATTCTGAAAGTTGGTATGCCATCTTTCTCATTTGCATATTCTGATCTCAACAAACTCATCCTCCGCCTTTATTAACTTGTACCTCATGTCCATTCATAGTTTCCACCTCTGCTCCGTGATGTCGACAGCAAGTCCAGAACTAGGCTCTGTCATGCCTGATAAGTAAGGCAGAGAACCTGTCATTCATCCAGCATGCATTGAATCATAACTAAGATCTCGGCGCTTTTTATTGGCATAACTAGGATCTTTGCTAATGTAACTATTAAATTCCAAGTTTCAGGTGGAAAATGCTCTGAGAAAAAAGAAGCAAATAATTTTTACAGGCCATTCAGGAGGTGGTCCAATCGCAATATATGCAACCGTTTGGCTCTTTGAGTACCTCAAAACAAAGGACATTCAAACTTCATCCTTATTCTGTTTAACTTTTGGTTCTCCTCTGATTGCTGACAACGTGTTCAGTCGTGCCCTCCAGCGTGAGAACTGGTCTGACCATTTCATACATTTTGTTACCAGATATGACATCATACCTCGAATCATGCTTGCTCCACCCACTCATATAGAACAAATCCTTCCAGAAATTCTCCCTTTTTCAGTAGAAATACCCTAAATTCAAGACAAAGATCCGTGGAAAGTAATGTATTCGTCAAAAACATGTTCGAGAATGTTATGAGAAACTCTTCCAGTGTCGCAAGTCAAGCTGCATGCATTTTGATGGGTAGCACAAACCAGTCAGCTGACACCATTTCAAGCTTCATTGACCTTAGCCCCTACCGACCATTTGGGACATATGTTTTTTGCTATGCAAATGCATTTCTAACGGCAAGGAACCCAGATGCTGTGCTGCAGTTACTAATCTTCTCTGCGCAATTAAGCACCGAAAGAGAAGGAACTGAGATAGCATGGGAAAGCTTGAGGGAACATCTAGCATATAAAATCAAATTAGAAAAGTCTGGCAGCCAAGATGTTTATTCCTTTGAGAAGTTCCGGGAATTACCCCTGAATTCAGAGGAATGTACGGACATTGAGGCTCAAACCATCAGCAAGGTCCTGGATGATCTCGGTCTGGTAGGTTCACTTAACTCCAATAGATTTCATAGATGCTTTCGAAATCTCATCTTGCACAAACTAAGGAAATTCCGTGATGAATCTTAAGTATGTAGACCAATTATTCATGACATACTTTTCTAGAGTGCAAGGGCAAGGTTATGCCTTCGGGCTGCAAGAGAGGCAGAGAATCAGAAAACAGCAAATCAAAGGAAGATTGATGACGAGAGGGACAAGATGAGGGAAGCCATGGACGAATTAGAAGTTTACCGGACTTCATGTGAGGCTCGAGGATTGGGATATTACGATTCCTTCAAGCTACAGAAATGCGAGGTTGATTTTCTTGCCAATATAAAGAGGCTTGAATTAGCAGGCATGTGGGATGAGATCATCGAGATGTTGAAAAGGAACCAGCTCCCGGATGGCTTTGAAGGAGAGCAAACTTGGGTGGAGCTCGGAACAAAATACCGCCGCCTCGTGGAGCCCCTCGATATTGCCAACTACTACAGAAATGCACTGCATGCAGTCACTCAAATGTACATGAAGCCCGGGAGCAGGCCGAAACGATATTGGTACACTCAAAGATGGCATGAGCACCTCAGTAAGAAACCCAGAGGGTCGAGCGGAGAATCCACTTTCTGGGCTGAGGTGGAGCAGCTCAGAATCACAATGACTGCCGAAAAAACACCGTTTGGTAATGTGAAGGAGAGGATCCAGGAGCTGGAGAAGAATCTGAAGCAGTGGTATGCAAATGGGGAGGTAAAGAAGGATGTGTTCTTGCCAGACTCCACTGTTGTCCAGTGGTGGAGAACACTCCCCGAGGAACACAGGAAAGTTTCTCTCATTAAGGATCTCATCGACAGGACATCCTAGCATCTCGTGACGAATTGTAATCGCTAAAATGCATCTTTATGTAAAAATATGAATGTATTTGAAATAAAACAGCAAGCTAAGCTGCACTGAAGAATTGCTCAAAATCAACTGAGAATACATACTCATCTTGAACTCGGCCTAAACCGACTGAATCTGCAACAACAGGACATACTATTTCGTTTTCTTCCGATTTCATGAACCAACACCTGCAAGCATTCATTAGACAGTGCACTAATCTACTGAGAAAGAGATCGATTGATTGCATAAGATCATCAATGAAGTTATAAAACCTTAATACCTCGACAGAAGACATAGAGATTAATCGATTGCATATGAGGAGACGAGCAGTTATTCGCATTAAATTGGGACGTACATCGCCATCGATGAAGGAACATGTGCACCGGCGATCGATTGCTTTCTGAATCTCTTGTAACGACTGAGATTTGAACGGATTCCTCTGAACGGAAACTGAAACGGCGGGAGAGCTGGAGCAAAGGAAAAATGTAATTTTGCAGGGTGGGAGGGAATATCTGAAGCGTCCAAATGACTAAAATATCCTCACGGTTTGTGCTATTTTCTGAATGGACCGCTAGAGGGTCCCGGTCCCTTGGAAATGGGCCCAAGCCCATAATGGGAAATGCATGTTCGCTCTTACTTGGGCTGATTGCAGGCGCAATGTATTTCACCACGAAAAACCCAAAACAGCAGTTAGTGTTTGCTTAGAAAGGAATTGATACGTAATAGAATAAACGGGGAATAAAATTTAAATTTTTATGAGAAATACTATAAATTTCATTATATCCAAGGGTAATTTTGTCATTATATTTTTATTCATAGTAATATCTATTCCTTATGGAGGAGCGGAGAATACGGTTACCTACCTATTAGGGAATTTAAATTAACTGTAATTCAGTATCACCTTTTTCGCTATAAATGATGTAAAGTTATCCTTGTGTGCTGGATAATTAGGGAGAGATTTTTAAGTGAATTCAATCTACCGTAAACTTATTAGGTGAAAGTACTATTATTTTGCCGTCCTCATGTTTGAAAACGGTACTTTCTTTCAGTAATTTATGGTGGACTGGATTTATCCAATAATTTCTCATCGGTTGATTAGGTACAGTAGAGGATGTGAATGAACCTTGAGAAAATGCTGTCGCCATCCCATGCCGTTGAGCCGTCCATTTCAAAGCTCACCTTATTTCTGACAAAATTTGCCCTGCAGGTGACGATAAAGACACTTCGTAATGGTACCATTCACTGGTCCAAATTGATTAAGAAACGTGCATCGATAATGACATTTCTTTCCTGAACATCCATTTTATTGCTCTTCACCTGTTACTCTTCCATTGATAATCGGTGTCATCGCACCGACCGATATGGGCATGCCCCATTAATTCAGTAACATGAACATCGGGGTCGAAGATTGATTAGAATTGCTGAATTGGAGAAGACCATGAGAAAGAGGATTTGAGGTAGTGATATCGTTCTCAATATGTGATAAGGATGTCTTCTATTCGATTTTTATCAGTTTGACTTTTCGATCTTTCTGAACGCATAAACCTTTTTTGTAATCTGAAAAATTGGAATAGAGCATCGATGGATGGCATCCAAAAGAAAGACAAGGAAAAGAAACATCGCGTGACCATCCGTACGGCTTGCAATGCATGTGAAAATTACGGAGGGTTGGTGGCCGAATATTATAATGCAATTGGATATCAACTTTGGAGCTGGTCTAATAGTTCCATCACTAGATCCCAAAATGAGAGATTTCAAGATCGAATTTTAGGTTGGGAGGGTTGATAGGATTTTTCCTAGGAATCCTTGACTCGACAGTAAATTAGTCTCGATGTGCATTTCGGTTGACTCAGAAATACCGCGTGGTGCAAATAAAAATATGCAAATCGACCTACCTAGTGTTGTTAGCCGGGCCCGGCCCGACCCGGACCAGAAAGCAAACGGTTCGGTCTGGTCCTAGTTGACGGTTCGGGCCCAGACAAACCGACCAGGAACCATCATACAGACATCCGATCTTGGCCGGTCTGAACCGGTCTGACCTACCTATCATACAGACATCCGATCTAGATCCTAAAATGAGAGATTTTAAGATCGAATTTTAGGTTGGGAGGGTTGATAGGATTTTTCCTAGGAATCCCGAACTCGACAGTAAATTAGTCTAGAATTGTGCACTTCGGTTGGCTCGGAAATACCGCGTGGTGCAAATAAAAATATGCAAATCGACCTACCTAGTGTTGTTAGCCGGGCCCGGCCCCACCCGGACCAGAAAGCAAACGGTTCGGTCTGGTCCTAGTTGACGGTTCGGGCCCAGACAAACCGACCAGGAACCATCATACAGACATCCGGTCTGAACCGGCCAGCTTTTATATTATTTTTTGAATTTTTAGGGTATTATTTAGGATTTTATGTGCTATTCTAAAATAAAAATGAAAGATTTCATTGTTAAAATTCGAACCCAAGTCTATTATTTGAAAGATAATAATTTTAATCAACTGGACTAATCATATTTTGCTTATGTTTTTACGTTTAATACTATACAATTAATTAGATTAAAGCATGCTTGATTTTTATCATTTTCTAAAAAAATTGAATTATTTATCTTCAAATAAAATTAAAAGACATAAACATTTCGATTTAAAAAACTATCTAAGGATAAATTGACCTTTTAGTTGAAAACTGGAATTAAGAATCGTTCTGTCAATCACGATAAAAAAATCAGAGAAATACTTAAGAGAGTAAAATAGAATTGAGCGATTAGAGTAGAAGATTTGGATGGATTCGATTGATGAATATGTTGAATATAATATGAATTATATAATAATTTTTTTTTAAAAAAAAAAAGGCACGTTGCATGTTTTCCAGAGAAGTTAGACTGGAAAAGCAATCGTGGGGCCCACATGTCAGGGGTGATTAGGCATGGGGGCCACAGAGGCAATTTGTGGTGGGATGGCAGCGTGGGGTCCACGTGGGAACAAATTTGACCGTTGGCTCGGTTTTCCAATATTTTCCCTTTTTTTTTTAAGTACCTGTCCGGGCCGGTTTCGGGTTGCAAACGGTCCCGTCTGGTTCCGGTTCAACTGGTCATTTTTGTTGACCCAACCCGTAACCAGACCTCAACCCATAGAGGGCGGGCTGGTTATAGTTCAGAACCGGCCTGGGCCTGTTCACGGTTCATACGGGCCGGTTCCGAGCTGAACCAGCCCGATTAACAACACTAGACCTACCTATTATTGCGTAACATGATATATACTCGATGGTCCCTATAGCTTCAAGGAACAAGATACAAGGAAAAGGGAGAAAAGAAACCAGAAATTTCAGTGATATAAATAGAATATCGTATGTTTAGACTACAGATCGAGAGTGACACTAATGTATTAAAATTTTTTCTTGATAGAAAAAATAATTAATTTTGAAAAAAGGGAAAAAGAAATTATGAAAATTATAAGAAATTTTGAGATGAGTGAGAATTGGTGGGACAGCCATGGAGGTTCGTTCTCAGGCTCTTTTACCTTTGCTTGCATTCGAAGTCACACCATCTTGAAAGATTATAGCTTAGAGAGAACCAAGGAAGGTAAGGGAAAACGACGAGTGTCTTGTTGTAGATTGTTGTTTGCCAACATACTGCTCGTGTCGATCCAACGACAGAAAATTAAATTCGACGACACATGAAATCGAGACAGGTTAGATACGTGTGTGATGAAGAAAATGATTTACGAAGACAAGTATATGTGAACAACTGCAGGTCAATGGAGAATTGGCACCCATTTGTGGAAAACCAAGAAAACAAAGGGAGAATGAGAAAGATGATTCAGTACGATGGTACTATTCTCGACCAGAGACTAAAAAGGTCACGAGTTCAATTCTCAACAATGGAATTTTTCGTACTCATTTATTTCATCTTTCTTCTATCTCTTTATAAACTTATGTAACTTTTATGTACACGGAATAAAAATAGAAGAGGGAGAGGAGGGTGCTTTTGATAATGGGGCATTCATGTCAAGAAGCTTCAAAGGGAAAAAGGGGATGCTATGATTGATGGGATATTCGTGTCAAAAAGACGAGAGAGTCTTCTGTGTGATTGGTATACCACGTGATAATGCTTATGTGGTATTATAGACTAATAAAATTTAAGTATTTTAATTCTTTTTATATAAAACCCTGAAAGTAGAAAAAATAACCCTTGAAGAAATGAAAGGATATTCCAAGGTTAATTGTGGTGGGAGAAGGAATTAATGGGGCTTGCAAATTAATCCTATGCTTAAATTTTTTACATATATCCAAACTAAACACGAACCTGTACCACGCATCGAATAATTAGATTGTTTGTGTATAAAGTAATACATTTTAATTTATTTTGAAATTCGTTAACTTACAATAGCAGGCAGTGTATTCTCAATTGTCATTAGTATACTGTGCCAATTTTACCCTTTTCAAGTTTACAATTTCAAATTATTCATTTAAAAAAGTGATAGGATCATTAGTATATTGTGTCAATTTTACCCTTTTCAAGTTTACAATTTCAAATTATTCGTTTAAAAAAGTGATAGGATTTTCTGCTTAAATTATATATATTTTATCATTAATCAGGAGAATTTTATAAAATATACGCATATTATAAATTTTAATATTTTAATTAAATTAAGGATAAATATAAAAAATGAAAAAAAAAAGCACACAACTTCTCAAACGTTTGCATATAATAGTATAGATAATTAAACTTTTAATATTATACAGATGAAATAATCTCACTCACAATGTAACACATATTACATTGAAAATTACTAGTTTAAGAATGCCACGTATCGAAAATTTCTATTTTTATAATTTAGGAAGACGATAGTCATTTCCAACTCGCTCAATTTTATGTGGATGAAGTGCTAGCACATGACTCATGCTTCGCACAGTGATTATTAATGAATATGAAAGTGAAATATAAGCATGTTAAAATACGTAAAGCGGTAATATTAAGTAAATTGACTTAAATATATGCAAATACCTCTGCGCGTCAATAGAAAAAAATTAATAGAAGAATGCAAGAAAACTAAAATAGAGAAATAGAGAGAAAAGTTGAGAAATTATAGAGTAGAATCTCAAACATAGCCCATTCAACAAATTACACAACTCTTTCAAGTAGCGGTTTAGAAATTCAAACACTCTCTATTGACATCACGAGATAGAATCTCATAGAAAAATCAGTAAAATCAAACCTACCCAACACAGAGCCACATAGACAAAGCCAAGACCCATGAGAGAAAGAAACTGAGACGAAGAGAAATGAAGGTTATCGCTGTTGTTGCAAGGAGAGAGGGCAAGATGGTGCTGATACTGCATGTTGCTCGTGCGGACAGGATGTGCGTACAACTTGTGTGAAAATTTATGGAATCGAGTGTTTGAATCCCTCTTAAGTGCGTAGCCCCTTGGTGAGGTCATCTAGAAATGAGTTTTGTACGTGGACTAACCTGGATTCATAGGCTTGTGTGGTGTTCATAGGTTGGAGACTCCTCGATATCAAAAAAAAAAAAAAGACAAGAAATAAGACAAATGTGACATTTACCTTAATTTAGTGCTATTACTAAAATTGGTTGTAAAGTGGCGTTGACTCTATACGATAGAAGAAGGTTAACATCAAATTTGGCTATCGATACTATATTCAAATTTTATATATATATATATATATCACAATTCAATAATACTTTTTCGGTGTATAAGGGGCATATGTAATAATAGAATGAAGAGGAAGTAAAATGATACATATTTTATCGCTTTAATAAGATTACAATACAGATACTCTTTCTCTAAATTAATAGTTTTTTTCATACCACTGGCATTTAAAAATTTGCTGGACCTATTAAAGAATAAAGCTCCACGGTATAAGTTTTTATTTATTTATAAAATCTCGAACAAATTAATAGTATTTAATATATGAAAATAATTACAAACATATAATAGATTATACATACCATACATGCATCCACCGCACGCCGTTGCACTCTCACCGGCCCCACCTGCGCTCGGTTCTGGTAGTTTAAAGGGCGAGAGACAGCAGGACGCCACCAGCCAAAAGGCACTCGCGCCACCGCTCCCAACCGCCACCGGAAAAGTGCGCCACTGCCATCGCTAGAGGCTATGCCGGACATGTAGGAAGATACGCCACCCACTCCCGCCGTCTTCCACACCAGCGCCTGAGGAATTCAGTCAATTCACAGCTCTGCTGCAACCATGCCGGCTGCCTCCGCCACTTCATATTCTCCGCCGCCCCAGAGCCTGAAGCAGCGAGTGCTGATCTGCCTCACGAAGCTCTCCGACCGTGACACCTACGCGCTCGCCGCGTCGGAGCTCGACTCCATTGCTCGCTCTCTGGATTCTTCGTCTTTCCCGATCTTTCTATCCTGTATACAGTCCACCGACGCTGCCGACAAATCTCCCGTGAGAAAGCAATGCGTGAACCTGCTCGCGACGCTGTCCCTCACTTATGGAGACACGCTATCTCCTTACCTCGCGAAGATGCTCTCCACAGTCACGCGCCGCCTCCGTGATCCTGACTCCGCCGTGCGATCCGCTTGCGTCAACACCGCATCTACCATCGCATTACACGTTACTAAGCCATCGTTCGAATCTTTCGTGAAGGCATTTGCTGGTAGGGATATCGGTGCTTGAATGAATATATTTTGGAAAAAGCATGAAGATCTTCCACACTGATACGATTTAACTTATTGTTAGCATTATCTAGTTGTCCAGTCAAGATTTAGATATACTTCGCCCACTCTTAGGCAGAATAAGTTTCCACACGAAAAACTAAGCGGGTTGAATCGTTAAGGGACGATCAGTTTTGTCATGGCTGTGTGTGAAGATTTTCTGCATTGAGCATATTTCGAGTTAAGAAACTCAGTTATTAGTCTAGGATGTCAAAGTACTCAATACATCGGCCTTCTCTTGTGGGATGAATTGATGTCATGGTACACTTTGTGATCTGAATCTTTACTGCAAATGTACAGGATTTGATTCGTGATTGGTTGTTCATTTTGATTTGAGGATTTTGCCGTTCAATGCTAAGCTGCTATGAACTGCGATGTGACCGTCTTGCTTGCAGATGCACTTTTCACGGAGCAAGATGTGAATGCTCAAATGGGAGCTGCTCTTTGCTTGGCTTCTGCAATTGATTCGGCTCCCAATCCTGAACCAGCAAAGTTAGGGAAGCTGCTTCCGAGATTTGAGAAGTTACTGAAGTCTAACTCATTTAAAGCTAATGCAGGAGTGTTGACACTAATCAGGAGTGTAGTTGGAGTTGGTGGGGCAGGAAATGTTGGAACATTGAAAAATTTGGTCCCCTGTGTAATGGGGTTCCTGAGTTCTGATGACTGGGCAGCGAGGAAGGCAGCTGCAGAGGTACTATTAAAGCTGGCTGTGGTGGAGAGAGACTCCTTAGCAGACTACAAACCTGGTTGCATGAAGGTCTTCAATAATCGAAGATTCGATAAGGTTTGGACTTCAATTAATTTAATTAGCGCTGGATCTTATCGTTGGATATGTTCTGTTCGTGATTGTTTACCAAGAGGTTGATTTCTAGGCAATTGTGTTTTGGCTTGAGTTATAGCTTTCCTTTTTTTTTTTTTTGTTTCATTAGTCTGTATTGATTCATATTGATTATGGGGCTTTTGGATGTTTCTAAAATGTGAAATGGATAATTCATTTATGTGTTCGGTTTTGTAGGTGAAAGCTGTTAGGGAGGTCATGAACCAAATGTTGGAAGCCTGGAAGCAAGTTCCTGATGTAGCAGATGGTCTCTCCCCGCCGAATCAGTCAATATCGTCCTCTAATGGTTTGATACTTATAATCAATTCTAGATCTTGTACCACAATATTTTCACATTGTTGTTCTTGTCACAGTTTGCTTGATACCTGTTCTCCTTTGCTTTTCATATACTTGGGGGGTTGGAGCAGAAAATGCAAGTGAGGGAAAATATACAGCAGGGGCAAAAAAAGTGTTTTCTGCTGGTACCCAGACGAGGAAGAAACAACCTCCCGCAAGAAGGTCAACTCCACCTAACAGTTTGTGCGCAGCAACTGCAAGGAAGACAAGTCCTCTGAAAAACAGTGAGGAAAATGCAATTCATGCAATTACATGGAAGGCAGACCGAAAAAAGCCTTCTGATTGGAAAGTTGAAATCACCATTCCCGTTCCTTGTCAATAGGATCTGGTGATGATGATCCTAAGGAGGGAAATGAGAAAATCCTGGACAGGAGCATTGGTGAGACACATGGAGCTTCAAAGCCAGAAACAAGAAGAGCCCTTTTTAGCAGGAATTCTGATGAGAAGGTGAACAAGCTTGGCAGCTTCAGGTCTGGATCTCGCGTGGCTCCCTTTAATGAGGAGATCTCCGAGTCCAACATCATCCAAGATGATCTTCATAGGAATCACAAGGATTGTGAAGACTTATCGTCGATCCGTAACCAGCTTGTGCAAATCGAGAAGCAACAATCAAGCCTACTAGATCTCCTGCAGGTTTGATACCTTAAGTAGTAGAAGAGTGCTGTCGCGGTTTGCACCAAGAGGAAGAAATAGCCTAGCCAAATTAAGATATCAACATGAGACTCTATCTTTGGTTATATAGAAAATCCCTTAACCTAGAAGAGAGTATTCCTATTTAAGAATGATATCTAACATTTCCATCCCAAGAAGAGGCTATATATAGCTACAAAAGGATAGAATGCAAATAGATGGTTATGCTGCTGTATATAGGCAGTTATTTGCAAGAAAATCTTTTTGATGATCCTATGTCGACAAATTACCTTAATTAGTAATAATTATAGTAAGTACTTATGCAATCACACCCATTTAATTATTTGTTGTAATTTGATTGGTTTTTTTTAAGTCACATGGTAGGGTAGGATCATCGAAAAACTCCTTCCTATTTGCTGATATTTATCTTGTTAAACATTTTGGGTTAATGCTGGTGATGACATATTTGTTTTCAGGTCAAGTAAATAATCCTGTAGTTTCCATTCAAATGCAAGTTAGATTTTAAACTTTCCCGGACATAGAGTTCATCGTCTTTGATGTTGATGTCCTCCGATCTCCTTAAGAAAATTTCAAATTTCATGCAGAAATTCATGGGGAGCTCCCAAAGTGGAATGCGTTCACTGGAGACCCGTGTCCATGGTCTGGAGCTGGCACTGGATGAGATCTCGTATGATCTGGCCGTAACAAGTGGAAGGATGACCCGGGCCAACACGTCCGCAGCTACTTGTTGCCTGTTCCGATCAGATTTCATCAGTTCCCGGTTCTGGAGGAAACACAGTGCCCAGAGACCGAACTCAAGGTTTGCCGCTTCTCTCCAGACTCCAGCGGCAGCTGCAATGTGCTTACGAGCAGACAGGACTTATGACGCTGAACCATATGGTTTGGAGAATGGCAGGTTTCTGCACAAGGGTGGTGCTGGATTTATTGTGAATCCATTGGCAAAGATTCCCAGTGATCCAAGGTGAATATCAGAGAAAGCACAGTAGCCAACGTAATTCTTTGATGAAGTAAGCTGATCCTTCAGTTCTGGTATCACTTTATTCACAAAATGTCAAAGCATGGGAATA
Source organism: Lagerstroemia speciosa (assembly GCA_037672795.1). NCBI lineage: Eukaryota > Viridiplantae > Streptophyta > Magnoliopsida > Myrtales > Lythraceae > Lagerstroemia > Lagerstroemia speciosa. Next base: position 500,153 of record CM075306.1, read on the forward strand.
TATTTCCAGGGATTTTACTTTGTTTTTGTTCCTCTCTGCATGATTCGATCTGTTTCTGGGTTGGGATACATGAACTAGTCGTATTAACTGCAAAGTTCCTCCACGGTCTCTGTTCCCGCAAAATCCATCTTAATTTTGATATTGTCCTATCCCTTGACAGGTATGCCGAATTCCTGACTTTCTAAATGAGGCTATTGGCTCGACATCATTTATTCCTCCAATGCCCATGAGAGAGTGGTAACTAATCACCAGGGATGACCTGTAAGGATGATCCGAACCCTTGAATCCGATGGGTCTAGCATGCTGAAATATGCAGCAGTCCCCCATCACGAGGGTAGCTAACTTCCTTTCCCCATCCGTCTCTATATCCACCTGGATCTACAGTTAAGGGCAGTCTTCTCTTATTTCTTACTTTGCCAAGCATCACTATTGCAGTACATAGAGGTTGAGGAAAAAGAACTTATAGACAGAGATAGTTGCCTATTCTACAAATTAGGCCAAGAAATGGAATGGGCCCTCATCCCATGGGTATGATTGTGTCTTCTGCGTAGCGTAATAGTGATTTCTGCCGTACATCTTCCCTTTCTTCTTTTTTTTCTCCCTTTTGGGTTCACTAAAAGCTTAAGAAACTTCTGCTGCTACTTAAATCATTGCACCAAAGACTAAGCATGCCATGACAGCATAATGACTAGTTAGGCAGGATGTTTGATGCCCCAGTTCTAATATCTCTTATTTTCCCCTTTTACTCAGGACTCTTACTAATTCAAGTTAGAATGACTGGCTAATTTAAGCTATAGTCTTGACTGATCTATTAAGGAATGGAGCAAGATGTGATCTTTACGAACTTGACTTGAAATATTTGTCATAGAAATAGCCCTTTTTCCTACTGTTGGGTGGAATGAGAGATTTGAAAGAATCGGATATGGATGATTGTTCCCTTTTCGACTTATGCAGTCAAATCATAGAAATATAAAATGCAATCGAGGATGGGTTGATACGCCATGTTTATGAAACGTGTTAAGTAATAACTAGACCCATAAGATTTGCGTAAGAATCTGTCTGCGGCCAACCGTGAGCGGGCTTATTCGGTATGAGTGATTTGTTAAACCGAGAGGATATGAATCTCCACGCGATATGTCGGTGGGGGTGGGCTCACAGCTTCTCAATTTTAATGGCGAGGAGACTTCAGCCTGGGCTCGGGAACTCTGCTAGTGATGTTAAAAACAAAAAATCAGATCAGTGAACGATTTTTTCAGAATGGCATCGGTCCAGCAGCCTGCTCGAACTGAAACTTAAACGCGACTTTCCAAGATTACTTGAGGTTCAAGAAAGGGAAAAGGTAAGTGTGCTTGTTTGAATTGCAATCAGTTAATGTTTTACAACCTTCGGGTTGAATATCGCATCTTTAATACTGAAAACTTGAGAATCCGAGGGCTTGATGTGTTAAATTTTGTACTGGCATGATATATATGTATATGTGTGTGTGTGTGTATATATAATCAAGTTATCCAGCAATTTTCATGGTGACACTGTCTAAAGCCAATTTCTGGATTTTATATCAGGATTCTGCCATATTAAATTAAGAAAAAGAAATTATATCCAAAATCTGTATTATACACAAGTTTTAGATGCCCGTTAGAGTCTCCATATTTATGTACATGCTCTGGGGGGACGTTAGTTTAATCGCCTGTTATCATTCATCATCATCCATGAGCATCATCATATCTACTTTGAAAAAGGTTTAATGATTTTTACGGGGTAAGTATTTAGGCCCCGGTCTCTTCCTAATAAACAAAACCACTTACCAGGCTTTCATGGTGGGTCGCTGGGGTCCACACAGCACCAAGGATGTCCGACAACGTCACACACGATCAATTTGTTCATCAGCAACTGCCTGCAGGGTTTGAGAAAGGTTAAATCCCATCAGCGAACACCAAACCTTAAATCTTACCACAAATGAAAGGCCCACCGCTGGGATCTCTTCTTTACTTTCACAGGCACTCCTGTCATGGCTCAGAAGTAAGATTTAATTGAGCTCATCTCATCTTGCACCTGCCACGCCAGACCTCAACTTTCGGTAGGGACTAATACCCAGGCAGACAACATAAACAATGTCTCAACATTAAATGACAGTAAGTTACGACCGCCAGGCCGATCCTTAAATATCTCGAGGATCAACCCTTCAGTCATCTTAAGAATTTCAGCCCACCAATTTAATTCATGCATACTACCTTTCTTACCGCCAGTTTGCGAATTGGTGGAATGAACAATATATGGACTAACATTGATCAAAAATCTTTTGGGGACTAGCAAATCTATCAGGGATCACCAAATGACAGTTAACTCCATATATATAAAAAAGGGCATAAATTTAAAGAAAGGGTCTGTAAGATCGTTCCTCATACAACCTAAGCAAGGTTAGGCAATAATAATATGCCTGTAGGTTTGATCAGCTACCACTACCTCTGACAACACCTCGATGGTTCCGAGTCATTACCTATTTATAAATGTATATAGTTCTTTAGCTCTATCCTGGCATTGCCTCTTCCCGAAGTTCTTCAGTTAAATGCGGTCTTAAAATCTATCCTTCAGACAGACTGATGATTTAGCTGCAAAATCCCATCATGTCCTCCGAGATAAAGTAATGAGCTGCAAAATGTAGTGAAATGAAATATTACAATTGCAACTAACAGTTATCAACCTAATGCAGTTAATCGGGTAAAAGATGCATGGGAGAACTTAACAATGAGACATGCCTACTAGAAACAACTGCCAATTTACATATCCTGAAACTGACAGCTAAGGTAGGTGACCAGTGAGGCAGCGGAGACACGGAACGTGCTGCATGATAATCCACAGGAGGCCATAATTTTAAAGCAGCAATACCATCCTGTATTTGCATGTGCATCAAAACCATGGAAAAAGATGTTCATATGCTGCGCTAGGTAGATATAGAAGAAATTGAAGCTGTGAAGATGGCAATATTAAATTTGTTTCAAAAGATTCAGCCAGAAAAAAAAAACACCCACGCACACATTTATTTCAAAAGGATAGGGCTCTTAACCAAAGAGATAACTAATGAATCTCTGGATGCACAGATTCAAAAACTGCGCTGTATTTTTAATTGGATTATTTGTCTAAAAAATCACGAACTATTCAAGAATTCCCTAATTTACCACGAATTTTTTTTTAGCATAGGAAATCACAAACTATCCTCATTTTCCCCCATCTATCACGTAATTAATTTTGTCCGTTAATTGCTTACGTGCATCATTAATTTTACTGATTGGCATCACACTCGGCATCCATCTAATCATAAAAATAAAGAACATATGTTTACACATTTATTCTTATTATAAAATAGAGAATTCGACAATAATTTACACATCTGTTTGCACATCTATTCTGGTGATAAAATAGAAAATTCAACAATAATTCGTATTTTTTATGAAAGGATGGACGTCACGTGTAATGTCGCGTCAGACTTCATTTGTACAATCAGTAAAATTAATGGTACACATAAACAATTAACGAACAAAATTAAAGACGTGGTAGATTAGGGACAAGGAGCATAGTTCGTGATTTTCTAGAACAAAAAAATAGTTCGTGGTAAATTAGGGAATTCTTGAATAGTTTGAGATTTCCTAGGCCAAAATAATAGTTCGTAGTATATTAGGGAATTCTTGAATAGTTCGTGATTTTTTAGGCAAACAACCCATTTTTAATTCCTGAAAGTAAATCTTAAGAAGAAATGCCCTACAAAGAAAGGAAAGAAGAAAGAACAACTCATGATCCTATTTAGCTCAAAAAAATCTTGAAATTTGAAAAGTGTCTTCTTGGAAATACGCAGAGGGAGGGCTCAAGAAAATATTCAGAATAGGTGCTGTTCGCCCTGGAATGCCAGCCAGAATTCATGAAATTCACCCATCCCCTGTGTACTTGCTGGAAAAGGTTCAGCATAAGTTCACCCAAGAGAAAAGCAGCTTAAATGAAAAAAATTACCAACCTGCTCAGCAACTTCCATTAACTGAGAATGTCCAGATGATTCGCCAGTCAGGTCAAACAAGCTTGTCTCTTGGGAATCATTGTTCTCCTCATCTATCTCCATCTTTGGTATATTCTCAGCTGTTGAATTCCCATCGGAGAAGCTCAATTTCCCCTTCTTCCGCCTTCTCTGGAATGTGTACTTGAGGAATTTACCATTATCTTTATCTTCAAAAACAGGGTTATCAAGATTAGATGCTTCAATTTGTGATGATAAGTGGTTAAAACTCCTGGTATCTGATACAGCAGCCGAGAAAATCAAAGCCTCCTGCCGTCCCTTTCCCAGTCTTGTGACTGGTGCTTCTATCATGAACTTGCTCTTGTCCCCTCTATCCCGAAAACTACAAGGCTTAACTGGTTCCACATGACTATCAATGAAAGGGTGTTGTGATCGCATGCTGATTTTCTCTGTACCCAAGGGTAATCTACGGGTACAATGAGATTCCAGCGCCGATTTTGAGAAACAAATATTTGAAGCTTGTTGTCTCTCCAGTTGCATAGGAGTTCTACCTCTCGAATATCTAGTAGTCCTCTTTCTTTTTCTTTGGAAGGACTTGGGAATCTCAATGTTTCCATTTGTTTCTGTCACTTCAAGCTCATCTGGATCTTCCTCCATTCCAAAAGGTTGGTCAGGGCTTAGGTTGGGGCTTGTCCATGATGCATCATTTTTTCCTCCCTTCTGGACCCTATCTTCAAGATGCTCTTCTTTTCCAGGAAGAGACAACTTTCCAAAAAGGTTCCCTCCAAATGCTTGAATTTTCTGAGTGAATGAACCCCTGCTGATCTCAGTCTCTTGCTGTTTCATCATTCTGGCAGAAAATTCCTGGTTATAAGCATAAATATAGGCACTACGACAAGAACTGGTACGTGCTGCCCCCTCTATCATTTCTGTGGAAGCAGCACCAGAACTAGAAGAGGTTCTGTTCGTAGAGCTCAATATATTGGCTGCCACCTTTGCTAGCTCAGCTCGTGCATCTCTCAATTCTCCTCTAAGCTCTTCTGCGATATTCTCAGCTTCATCAAGCTGTGCTTCAAGCTCGTCAATTCTTTTCCGTTGACTTATTGCATTCATTTCTGCTTCATTTGTCTGCACACGTATGAAATTAATACAAGGTTTAATTACAGGTCCTGATCCATGAGGAATTCTCGCATGAAACCAGCTTATTTTTAATGAAATATCAGATGCAATTGGCACGCGAAAACAGCTATAAATGAAAAATTTAGCCTTCTCATATTCTTCTGCATACACAAGACACTTCTATGAGGAAGTTTAATTCATGATATCATATTAAGAATTGCTACCTTACATACTGTAAAATTTTGCTAGTCAAAACTTTATCACAGAACCAAATATTTTGAGTAAACCTACACCTTGGGATAAAATTTTTTTTTTTTTTCCCGACACACGCCTTATCCAAAAGTTGCATTTTTACCACCCCAAAAACCCTAAAACGCCATCGTCCCTCATTTCCATCCATCAACAAATCCCTAATCCCCTGATTTAAGACCTAATTTTTAAAATCACAGGATCAATCTGAAGTAAGTCTAATCATCAATTAGTTTCGGCATAGACAAACCAGTGTGGACCACGAACATAGGAAAATAATTACATCACCACAATGACATCACTATTGGTTTTAAAGACAAATAGACTAACAATCAGGGACTCTTACCTCTAAGTTTTTACAATAACGATATCCCTATTGGTTTTAAACACAAATAGACTAACAATCAGAAACTCTTACCTCCGAGTTTTTACAATAAATGCATGTTGTCCATACTGAAACTAATTGATGATCAAATTTGCTTCACATTGATCCTGTGATTTTAGAAATTAGGTTTTAAATCAAAGGATTAGGGACTTGTCGATGGAGGGAAGTGAGGGATGGTCGCATTTTAGGGCTTCTGGAATGGTAAAAATGCAACGTTTGGATTAGGCATGTGTCAAGGAAATAAAAAATAATTCATTCTACTCCTTCAATGGCAGCATGGACACCACGTCGGAAAAACAAATGGCGTTATCATGGCCAACAAATGGTGACAAGTGATTGGATGTATGAGTCAATATGTTAGCAAAAAAAGGAGAGTAACCAAAGTGTTGGCCTTCACCAACTTCACGGACCAAGGTGTAGGTTTATTCAAATATTTTCAAGGAAGAATTTACACCATCTTAATTGTTTGACAGAGAGGAAAAAGTGATAGGTATAGCCAGCTTCGAGCAACCTTGTACCAAGCACGTGAAAAACCTAGTCTGACAAAGGGGGGACTCTACCAGGTAATAAAATATTCACTAGGCATTCTTAAAGAGGCAACCTGTACTAAAATCGATGCTTTGAGTAAAACATTTTGATACGATGCAAAACAATGATCTCGAATCAAAGAGCATAATAACTTATCAACTCTCACTAATAAGTGCAAAATACTCTCAACTGAACAACCAGAAGCTATCTGGCCAGCACCAAGCAGGAAAATATTGATAAATTATGCCATAAAATAAGAGCAGCAAAAAAATTTTATGGGAACTTTAATCATTTTTCAAGCATGAAGAAGGCAAAGATGGAATTGCATCTCTAGTAAATGTTAATTAAATTCTCACTTTTTCTACCACTAGCTAGGTAATAAGAAGCGAAAAAGAGGAGAGAACTGCATGATCATATCAAGAATTTTGGTGGATGTTTTCAGAACCATCATGTCTTTAAGCCAAGAGTCATCCAAAGAAAAGCTAGGACGTACAAAATCATATCTATTGTTTCAAGCTGACATCAATGGAATGCTTCAATTGGCTACATCAAACTATATCCAACTCAGCCCACTTTGTCAAATCCAGAAAATGACATTAATGATTACACAGCAGTTTTAAGTAGTTATTGGATCTCCATTTAATGCTCCAAAAGTTCCAAGCTTAAATGCCAGAAAATCATCAGGTAACTTCAATGCTAGTCACCATGGTATTTTACTTGGAATTTAAGATTTCAAAAAAAAAAAAAAAGGAATTAAACTTTGACATTTTAATTCAAATCAAGGTGCAAGTACGATTCATTGTCATTGAGGCCATCATTGGTGAGCCTCCTCAGGAGACCATTAAGCCAGTTAAATGAATCATACAAATGGCAGAAAGCCGAGAAAAAAAAAAAAAGGTCTCCACCCTTCTCAGTTGAACTGATCGGTGATTTTCACATCATTGGACTTAGCCAGTCCCTGAATCCGTTAAGAGAAAAATTAAAGGTAGTCGCACTTTCAAAACATGGCAGGTGATACTTATAATTGTAGAAATCCCACCACTTCTCATGTTATTTCATGCAAGGAAAAGGCAGAACTACATTATCAAAGAATATACATACAGCTCAGACGATCCATGTTAGAATATATGGACAAAAATATGATAACATGCTTCAACAGAGCAAGAATCCTTTGTTAAATATATACACAAAACTAATTAATCCAGCCTGCAGAACAAGATGTTTATGAAATCCATGGTCATAATATGATGGAAATTTTGATAAAGATATGATAAAATCATGACCCTTTAAATTTCAATAGTAATCCAAGTTTCAGACATAAATATAAGAATGAGCATGACTAGGCTGTAAGAATGCGTAAGACCCTGAACTTATGAAGTCTCATTTCTGTAGTGGACCAATTAGTTCCTGTTTTATGTCGTTATTTGAATCGCTATCATGTAACTCAAAACTCTGCCAGGCGAACTCTTAAGAAAGCAAAGACCACTGTCTGTAGCCACTATTTTGCTAAGAGTTCAATTGTTTCCCAGTAATAATTATGAAACTGAAAGACAAATTACCATATTCATCACAAAAAGAAAGACAAACTACCATAATACCATATTTCATAGAAATATGATACAAAATTAGTAGCGCATGCTCTATCAAGAAAATAGAGCTGAGAAGAAAATCAATCCTTGGTACGGAAACCATTGCAGCATCACTCTTTTTTTTTTTTGAGTAGAATGCTAGATTTGATAGACAAGTGTAATGACCATCCACAATCTCCGCAAAGATGATATCATCAGAAGTGACAAATCATGAAAGCTTCCATTGCAACAATACCTTGTCATCCAATATTTGCTTTAATCTCAAAAGCAAACGCAAACCCTCATCTTTCACGGTGGATAGTTCCTGCTGAAGTCGTAACCTTTTCTTCTCTGATGCCAAAACACGGCAAGCTGCCTCCTTGGATACATTCATTATTATCTCAGCATAAGCCTTCTGTAAGGCGCTCAATTTCTAACCAAATGACAGAAAGGAAGCACCAAGACAAATCGATCAACATTTATGATATCATAATTATCAAAAGGGAGACCAATAAGAGAAATTGATTAGCAATATCAAACTCTGAAAAAGAAGAAGTCCAACTAGGATAGGATCATAAACCAAAATGATAGCATATATACACTGGACTAAAAGGAGATTCTATCAGTTACAGGTATAAGCATGCAAAGAGCAAATAACATGAGCGAAAGGGCAACTATGATGATGCCCCCTTATACAGTCTGGGAATCATCTCCTCATATGCCTTCCTGGAGCTGATCGAGTTCAATGAAAAGATAACAAAATGACCCAAAAGAAAAGATAACAAAATGACCCAAAACAAGAAGAACATGGACGACAAACCATGAAAAACTATCACTAAAAGCCGGAAAAAAACACTAAAAGGCAGCAGAAACAGCAGGATAAGGAGTACAGCGAGTAGCATTTATCAATACCATATCAGAAAGACTGTTAACAGCAACTTTAAGCATCGCAGGTGAAGTAGAACACAAAAAGGCAACAGAGTTAATGTTTAACAAACACTAACATCACACAAACACCAGAAGTAACCGAAAACAAAGGACAGCATTCATCAACACGAAATTGAACGATAGCAATCGAGCACTTCAGGCAACGAAATAGAGTAAAATCGAGCCAGTCACTGCATAATGATCACCGAGATCGCACCACACAGAGGATCAAAAGCCATAATCAACTGCAGTAGCCGATACCAGACTCGAAAGACAGCCGATAGTAGAAAAAAGCTTCAGAGACACGACACGAAGCCGAAGACCGACGAAATTGCTGCAGAAGGAGTAGCGATAACTCACCGCGGATTCGTCCATCTTCCTTCCCAGGTCAAAGGTGCCGCTCAGAGCTCTGACGCTCGCCAGAGAGCGACTGGAAGTCTCAAAAGACTTTCATCTTCCCCCTCTCTTGTTTCCTCTCGCGGTTTTGTTCCTCGCTTGTGAAGGAGCAGCTGTCTGTTATGAACTGAAATTCCAGTTTCTCTTACGAGACTGCCCCGGGGAAGCCATTTTATTACGAAGGGCCACTGGACTTGGAGGAGCGGCCCCCCACGCGCGCCGCGTCGGTCCCGCCCTTTTCTGGGCTTTCTATTTCCTTGCTTGTGGGCGGGCTGCAATCCAATGAGAACCTACGGCATCTGCTGCAGCCTCAGCCACTAAGCAGAGGACACGTGTCCGTGACGAACGTGCAAAGACATTGCTTGGAGACGTGGTGGGGGCCTCTCTATTGGGCCTCTAGGATTAGCAATTGGCAGGCCGGGCCTTACAGCTTATTAAAAACCTATAATGGGCCTAACGGGCCGGCCCACGCCCACTTGACAATAATCCACTTGGGTATTGGAAGGGAGAGTATTTCTTTATTTGGTCTTCCTTAAAAAAAAAAAAAGGATTGATATTGGGAAATAGGGTAGAAGATCAAAATTCAACCAATATGAATTTGTTGAAATAGTTCTGTACTTCTTTTCTTCAAGTAAGATATCATATTTAAGTTTTGTGAATGGAGAATATTCATGTTGGAAGAGTTTTACACTGGCGGACCGACTCGACTTGAACCATAATTAGTCATGATCCATTGCGTTTCGATTCATAGTCATTTAGAATCTAGGATGGAAATATGTTAAAAGTGGAAGTTGTGCTCTTACTTCATTTTCTGGTAAGGTGGAATGAAACCGTATGGAACCGGGTGAGTCTAATAGAGTAAAATGCAATATTATTGAACGAGTTTCTGAATTCATCTTAAAAATGAGAAGAAATAGATTTGATATAAATTTGATAGAAGTGATGGAATGAACGGTCATCAATGTTTTTGAATGAATGATCGTTCCAGGAATTTTTTTAATAAAAGTTTTCACTATGATGGAATCTTACGATCTATAAAAATTTAGAATGAATTAGTAAAATATCAGTTCTATTACACTTTATAGTTCACACCCTCAGAGGCATTGCGTTCTTGAAATTCATTAATTCGTGGACCACAAAAGAGATATAAAGTAGAAAACCGCGTCGCCAAGAGGAAACTAGGAAGAAGATACATAGAAGAAGAAGAAGAAGAAGAAGACCGAGAGAGTTAAAGAGGGTGAGAAGATCCAATTGTTCCATTCAAGTAATTTCTCTTTAATTACGAGGATGCTTCTTCCTGTTATACAGAGACCTGACAGTCTCTACAGTTGATTTCGACTAACAAAAAATTGACCATTTCTTGTGGAATGCGATTAGGGTTTTGGCTCCACAATTTGACTATTGATTGATCAAGTCTGTCTTAAACTATTGATTAATAACAATAATCCATATATCATTATCTAATAAGATTAATATTTAACAATAAACGATTATGTTAAAACATCTAACTCTACATGAGCTCGCTTCCTAATATTTAATACTCTATTGGTCCACTGACTCGATAGTCGACCTGGGTATCTGATCACTCCTAACAACCATGTGATGTGTAAACCTGTGGGTTCTAACCCATAGTGTATAATAATTTAACCAAGTATAATTAAAGATGATGTAAGACTCTTAAAGAGATATCCATGTTTTGCACGTGACAAGTGTCAAGAACCTTAATCTCGCATCTCTAATGTTTCAAAATAATCCTGAAAACATAAGACAGTACTTGGATAAAATCACTTATTAGTTTAGATTTTAAACAGGATATGAATTTGATTCCTTATAGATTCGAAGGAAGTTTTGGGTGTTATTTCTGGTATCTAGAAGCTCAGACTACTAATTTTATACTACTAACTAATCCAATTCAAGTTGGGATCGGTCTGTTAAGGAGCAAAAATCTCATAGTATGAGTTTGCATCTTTCACAATGACTCGAATCCGAGATATTTGTTCAAGGAAGAAAAAGTGTCATACAACTTGAATCAATTCATGTCGGTGATCGGATGGAAGTTTCAGGCATACATTCTGAATTTCCTTTCTTCAAAAGATAGATGAATCTAATTTTTATATAAAAATAGGGAGGATGATTGGTGGACTGGTGAGTGTGAAGTGAAGATGGTGGTTGAGCCCCACATCACCTTATCTTGGCTTATCCTCCTCCTGTAGACACCCCCACCACTAAAACTAAAGATTGAACATAAATGAAACCCTAAACCAAAAAGCCTTCGAATATATGTATGATGGGTGTGTACGGACATCCCATCGACAACATTAAACAAAAACAAAATTCTATTTTATATATATATGTATATGTATGTATGAATGTATTATTCCCCTCTCACTTGACAATAATCGAATATACCAACCCTATCTGGCCCCATATTCCATCCAATCTTCCACCTAGGAGGACTTTATGATCTGCGAGAAGCTTTCCTGTGCTCGAACGTGACCGTTTGCTGTGCCATGCGTTTGACACGACCCCACCACGAGGTAGCGGCTTTATCATCGTGCCACCACTTAACAAGGGTCGGGTTTCCACTGACATGACGTGAACGAATACGAGAACTCGATGCTGTCGTGAGAACCAGCTCACGGGTTGTGTTAGGATGAAGAAGGAGGCGGATCGTCGCTTTGTCAACTGTTCGTGGTTTATGTTCTTCCCTCGGTCACATGATCGTCGCCGGTTAATAATCTCTTATGATCTGCGGACACGGGATGGCGAATCTTATCCCAACTTCGGGGTACGACCGTGATGTTCTCTGGCCTTTTTTGGAATTAGTGCAAGTGTGTACTAGTATCGTTGGCAATAATGTTGTTATTGTCTGCAACAGTTTTGTATCGCAATTTGCAGGGATTGAAATTTTTGGACCCAAATCCTATTTTTGGCCAATCAGTGGTTCAATAATAAGGGTTCCAAGGGCTCCATTGACGATGGTGATGGCTTGCTTTGAATCACAGAGGGCAGCTAAAGAATATACTAAATTCCTAGTAAGATGTAAAAAAAAAAAAAAAAAGCTGAGAAGTAAGATGATTTAATAATAATAAAGAATGAAATTTGTATAATATTTCACTGATTTTATCGAATTTAAGGGGACGGCATCACGTCATTCTTTAAATAAGAGCGAGCATACACAAATTGATGGATTTAGGAGAGAGTGCTAGATATTGCATACATAATATTTGAAAAAATATTTAAAATATTGCACTGTTTTTATCCATATTTTTATTAAATAATCTTATATCTTATTTAAACTTTATTTTTTACTATTTTTTGATAACAAAAAAGTTTCATAATTTTTTTATTTCCTTATAATTTAAGCTTATCTTAAATGAAGTTTTTAGATCTGTCCACGTGTAAAATCCTTTTTTAAGGCAATGCCAACTGGGGTGCACAGAATTTCAGCAGCTTTAATTGGCAGGTCTATCACCTTACTTCTGCTTTGATTGGATGGTAAGATTAGAAAAGAAATGGAACGAGCCCAACAAATACTAAATACACTATTTAATTGGAAAAAACTGCTAGATGATTCCATTTTATAGTAAGAAAAAATCAGTTAAATTGTTTTAATTAATAATAATAAAAATAATTGTTCGAGTGATTAATATTAATTTATTTGTTTAATATTTTTTTAATACCACAAGAGATAAGATCATTTAAGAATTTCTCATTTACCCGTATACAAGTGGGGGCATTTTTAGCAAAAATTAAGTAATTAAGGGGACATAATTGGCAGGACACTGTGATTTAGACCTGAGATTACCCCTTTTTTTTTAATAGAACAAATTGATCAGACAAAAGTTATTGCGCTGAGGTTGACTAGATTCATCCCCCCCAACAGCAGATTGTGCGTCGCTATTTTTAAAAAAATAGAAAAAAATTTTTTATAAATATAAATTGAAGGAGTTTTATTTATCAATAGAACGATTCCAATGAATATAAAGTAGTCATGACCCAATAAATTTTTAATATTAATTTACTTTCTTTTAAATTATTTTGTTTTTTATAATATTATTTTAGCTATTATTTTGTATGTATCCCCACATGGATCATCATGGGCTTGGTGAGGATAATTTGTTTTTGAAGCTTGGGGTCGGTCAAGAAAAATCTTGCCTCGGTATTCTCGGGTCATTTTCTATTCAATTTGACATTCTGTCCCTAGCCTTTCAAGTTTCACAGATTATGGCTGTGCCTCCTCCGGATCGATAATATCTCGAGTTCCACGAGCTCCGAGCTGAAATCCACACGTAACCGGTTGATTCTAATCTCGTCCGGGAAATTAGATGGCGCTATCCGAAAACCTATCCACTAAAATAATACATTAAACCTGACACCACTGATAGGGATAACAATGGGGATGTCTCCCCCTAGATGTGAACTGTATGTGAATTGCAAGTTGGTCCCTCGGCTTTTGGTTTCGTGCAGTCAAGTCCTCGAGATTCACAAAGATACTACCTAGGCACCTCCATCGGTGTGGTTGTTTAGGATTATTGTGGCCTATGATGGAGCAGCTTGACTTGGATCATAGTCAAATCGAATATCTATTGCATTTATTAAGTTCATCGACCCTGCAAGAATGACCTCATTTTAAAGTTAGTTACCCACCATAATTACGTGGAAACATGCCTAACCGGACAATCGTCAACCTATTATGTCAAACTCAGACGTCATATCTATTATCCGAAAGTGATGGAAATCGTCCAAGGGGTGCACTGAATTTTGTTGGAGTGCTTTTTCTAAGATAAACTGAAAGCACAACGCCACATTTGTAATTATTAGAAGGTGATGACTAATCGGGGACTAAACAGTAAATTCACAAACTTGTTAATGAGTATCAGTTTGTTCCTATGGTCCGCCCATCTCATTCTAGATTAAGAGGATTTAATTAATCAATAATCAGGGATGAGCTGAGATATGATACAGTCACCCGGACAAACTCAAAAATCGAGCTGATTGACCGTTGAATGGGCGCCACGTTGCAGCCCGTGGTGCAAGCTTGGCCTCACGCTGCCGTTTCACCATTTTTCCCCCTTTATAAGGAGCCGTCAGCACCCATACTAGTTTATGTGTATAATATATTTGTAGATTGTCTTATCAAAGACTACGTTTAGGAGAATTCGAAATTTTAACCTCGTAAATTTATTATGTATAAGTTATGTACACGTCTTATTCACATAAATAAATCATTGGGATTACTTCATTCTTTTAATAATTAATAGTAAAAAATTTAATAAATAGAACTATTTAAAAAATTGTTTCAATTAATAAAGTTTTCGTGTCGAGTTGAATTTGAAATATCAGTTGAGAGAAAAATATACAAAAATCATCTTAAACGATATATTGGATTAGGAAAAAAGTTTATATGTAATATACATATGACGTGACATGTATGGTAAGTCAATAAATATTAAATATTGTAGGGGCCGGGCCCAAGGCCCTCCCCTCAGGGAAGCCCTGCTCAGATGAAGGCCCAGGAAGTAGGCCCAAACCGCTGGACCGGCGCTTAGGCACGGCTGTGCGCCAGACCGGGTGGCGCCCATACCGCCAGCGGCGTTTCCGTACGACTGGCGCCGCCTGACTCGCCCCAGTCTGACATCTTCCGTACAGCAGAAGTCGCTTCCCCTACAAGGCACACGACATGTATTTAATGCGTATTAAAATGTTTGTGTCCCCTCCGTCCCTATATAATGGGACCTGTACACCCGGAATAAGGGCAATAAGACAACATTCATAGCTCCTGCTCTTATTCATTCCTCCTACATTTTCCGATCCTAACATTGGCGCCGTCTGTGGGAAACACGGACTAAAAGTCATGGCTCGCACTCGTAGCAATCGCAGAGAAACCAGTTCCACACGTGACCAGCAGGCATTTCCCCAAAATCTCCGCCCACCGAAAACACCCCCGAAGGCCCCCCGCGTCCCGATCCCAACCAGGACGAGCTCTTAGCAGCCCTCCCTATTCGGACCCGCCAGGCAGTGGAGCAATTTGTCGAGCGCCGGGTCACCACCCTAGTGGATGCCGCGCTATCTAGTCATCTAAATGGGCGCCAGGAAGGCGCCGGGGACACCTCGGGAGCGCCACGCGCACCCCCTCCCCCCGCGGCGGCCGCAAGCTCGCGTTTGACGCCTACCCCTTCAGGGGACAACGTTTCCCAAGCAAACACTAGCATGACCATGAGGGAAGTGCATAAACTAGTCGAGGACCGCGTGGCCAGAGCCCTCGAAGCCAACAACCCGCCGCCGGTATGGGCTCCCGGCCGTTGAAGAGGAGTCGCCAGCCCCTTTTCCGCCGAAATCCAGGCGGTCACCTTACCTCCGAGGTTCAAGGCTCCGCAAATCGACGCGTATGATGGAAAGACCGATCCCCGCGACCACTTGCGCGCCCATGTCAACTCCTCCTAGGGAGAGGGGCCACGGACGAATTCAGTGCCTCCTGTTTCCAGGGACGTTGAAGGGCCTCGCAGCGGACTGGTTTTACTCGTTAGAACCCGGGTCCATCTCCCACTTCGCCTCACTAAAGAAAAGTTTTTAGAGCGCTTCGCAGGGTCGCTTCGGATCAAGCGTACCCCCATAGAACTTTTCGGAATGCAGCAACGGGACCGGGAATCCCTCGCCATTGTATAGCGAGCGTTTGTTAGAGTGGCGGCCGAAGTGGATGATCTGACCCCGCGAAAAAAAATGGCCGCATTTTCAGCGCGGCCTGAGGGATGAGGAGTTCGCAAAAAACCTGATCATCCACCCCCCCAGCGACTTTGCCGATCTAGCGGCGCGGGCTCAACGCTTCATGACGATCGAGGAGGCCGACTGGAGGCGCAAGGACACCAAGCGAAAAGAAGCCCCTACACTTGGGGCACTCTAAAAGCCAAAAGACCTCAATATTCATGAGGCAAAATCCAAACATCTCTACGACTCAGCGGCATGTTGAAAGCGTCAAAGACCTTAGTATTTCATGAGGCAAAGCTCAGCACAACTGTTGCTATCCAGGGGCGCGCTTAAAAGCGTTTCAACCAAAAAACCCCTGTGACCCAGGGGCGTGCGCTTAAAAGCGTTTCAACCAAAAGACCCCTGTGACCCAGGGGCGTGCGCTTAAAAGCGTTTCAACCAAAAGACCCCTGTGACCCAGGGGCGTGCGCTTAAAAGCGTTTCAACCAAAAGACCCTTGCGATCCAGGGCGCGCTTAAAAGCGTTTCAAACAAAGACCCCTGCGATCCAGGGCGCGCTTAAAAGCGTTTCAACCAAAAACCCCTGTGACCCAGGGGCGTGCGCTTAAAAGCGTTTCAACCAAAAGACCCCTGTGACCCGGGGCGTGCGCTTAAAAGCGTTTCAACCAAAAGACCCTTGCGATCCAGGGGCGCGCTTAAAGCGTTTCAAACAAAAGACCCCTGCGATCCAGGGGCGCGCTTAAAAGCGTTTCAACCAAAAGACCCTTGCGATCCCAGGGGCGCGCTTAAAAGCGTTTCAAACAAAAGACCCCTGCGATCCAGGGGCGCGCTTAAAAGCGTTTCAAACAAAAGACCCCTGCGATCCAGGGGCGCGCTTAAAAGCGTTTCAAACCAAAAGACCCTTGCGATCCAGGGGCGCGCTCAAAAGCGTTTCAAACAAAAGACCCCTGCGATCCAGGGGCGCGCTTAAAAGCGTTCCAACCAAAAGACCTCTGAAACCCAGGGCACGCTCAAAAGCGTTAAAGACCTCGGGAATCCCGGGGCGAGATTCCAAGACCTCTGAAACCCAGGGGCACGCTAGAAAGCGTTAAAGACCTCGGCAAGCCCGGGGCACGCTAAAAGCGTTACAAAAAAAAAAAAAAAAAAAAAAAAAAAAAAAAAACCCAAGACCTCGGCAAACCCGGGGCACCAAAGACCTCCACCTCTCGGGGGCACCAAAGACCTCCACCTCTCGGGGGCACAAAGACCTCCACCTCTCAGGGGCACCAAAGACCTCCACCTCTCGGGGGCACAAAAACCTCCACCTCGGGGGCACCAAAGACCTCCACCTCTCGGGGGGCACAAAGACCTCCACCTCTCGGGGCACAAAGACCCCAACACTGGGGGCACCAAAGACCTCCACCTCTCGGGGGCACAAAGACCTCCAACACTCGGGGGGCACTAAAGACCTCAGATCTCCTGGGGCACAAAGACCTCCAACACTCGGGGGCACTAAAGACCTCAGATCTCCTGGGGCACAAAGACCTCCAACACTCGGGGCACAAAAGACCTCAGATCTCCTGGGGCACAAAAGACCTCAGATCTCCTGGGGCACAAAAGACCTCCAATGCTCGGGGGCACAAATACCTCAGCACGCCTGAGGCATTAAAGACCTCAAGCCTCCTGAGGCACGAAGGTTCCCCCCACCGAACCCAAGGCAACGAGCACCGCTAAGGCACACAAGCGCGTAAAAAACCCAAAGAAAAGACCCGCTAAAATGTCAAGAGGAACCAACCGCGGCGCAGAGATACCGGCCTATCGCGTTTCGACCTACAATGAGCTACTCTAGTCATCCTCAACGCAAGCAGCGCGGAACGCGCACGCCTCAAGATAGACCGCTAAAACAGGAGCCGAAAAAGCGCCGAAACACTTTCAAATACTAAAATGATCGTACACGGCGTGGTAGCAAGCTATTACTTCGAAAGCGTTGAAAACAAGACGAGGGAATGGGTCTGAACTAACAAGTAAATGCTGAAAGGAGCAAGCGTCACAATACTCGGGAAAAA
>CM075306.1:518579-534404 GCA_037672795.1 Lagerstroemia speciosa
GACGCAGTGTCACGAGCGAATAAGATTCAGTTATTTTTAGGATATTTTAAATAAAAATTAAAAGGAAAAAAATCCTTAAAATGGAAAAATAAACTTTAAAAATAGTTTGATTTAATTGGCAGATAATATGCTAGTGAAAATTTATGTATGGCACTTATCTCACCATCCATTTCATATCCAACAAACGAGAACCTAAAGAGGAGAGGGTCTCGTGTGTAACGGATACACCACGTAACAGTGTTGACGTAATATCAAGAGTCAATAAGATTCAGTTATTTTTATAATATTTTAACTAAAACTTAAAAGGAAAAGATCCTAAAAAGGAAAATAAACTCTAAAAATGACTTGATTTAATTGGTTCGTGACGTTACGTCAGTACTGTCACGTAATATACTTATTACGCATAAGACTTTCTCTTGAAAGAGGACAACAATGTCACACACAGATTGCTACAGCCCGACGCTGCACTAACCTGCGGGCAAAAGCTTTCACGAGAGCAAGATTGTCAATTACTTTATTTATAACATTATTTAAGCCCTCCAAATCCGACACACACATAATATATTATTATTACCGTTATTTTTTTTTATTTTTAAGTTTTATAAAAATTCTAAAAAAAATAAATTTTATTAATTTATATCACCATACGAGTATCGTCACGTGATGACACCGTTACAACGAGGACTTTTTCCTTCTAGTAGCCGAAGAATGTAGAGATACATGCAAAATATGATACCAAATATACGATATATTCGAGAAAGAATATTTGGTATAATGACATCATTTCGACAATGAAAGACAGAAGGTTTTGGGTTCGATGGCTCGGTGTACGTGTCCTTTTCATTCTTTCTTTGTGTTCGCTGGCTTCTCACGTAACTGAAAAATCAATTACTTGTTTTTAAATAAAAGATCACCCACTTAGTATCAATAATTTGCAAAGTGTATTATGAGGAAAGATTAAGAGAGAAAAAAAAGGAAAAATAAATTAATTAGGAGATTTGTCTTTACTGATCTCAAATTGAATTATTCAGACTTATTATATTTATGAATATATACAGTGAAAATAAAAAATTAACTAAAAAAAGCAATTCCTAAAAATAGAGTAAACCTTTGGAGTTTAATTTTTTTTTCATGTGCATCTCATTATTTCCACGAGCAATCTTGATTAATCAGATTTTTGGAAAATTAATTTATTAATATATAAAATCAATCTAATTATAAAATTTTCAGCTTGGAAGTTGTACGGGTTAGCGAGACAGTGTCCGGGACTTAATTTGAGGAGCAAGACAAAGGAAGGAATTGGGAGGGGGACGGTTAGTTAAGTGGGGCCCACTGCCTAACAGTAATGCAACCCCTGTTGGTGTTGGACCAATCATCACCGTTGGATCCGATGATCACCACACGTGCAGAGATCGCCTTTTATCTTTGCTTCCTTGCATGGGTTTCTCCTCCCCCTGCTGATTACAGTAAGTTTAGAGAGAGAGAGAGAGAGAGAGAGAGAGACAGACTGACAGAGTGACAGATCTCACGCACTCTCTCTAGATTTCTTGATCTTGCTTGCTTTGCTTGCTCATCCCCGCCATCAATGGCAAAGGTAACGATCGCTTGATCTCTTTTCTATTTTTTTAAATCCTTCTTTTTTCAAGACTTGGGATTCGACTCGAGCATCACAGTTTCTCGATCTCTCTTCCGGGTCTTCCTCAAAGAGTCAAAGAATTCCCCTGTTTCCTCTGCTTCATCTGCTACTGAGTCAAGACTCAAAGAACCCGCTTCACTTCTTCTTGCTCATTGATTCTCTCATCACTTGCTTTGTTTTGACGATCTGCAGTTGGGGAAGATGGAGGGGCGATATGACATGGACGAGCTCAAGCACGAGTGCAAGCTCTGCAGCAAGAGCTTCTCATCTGGGAGATCTCTGGGAGGCCACATGAGGTCTCACCTGGCGAGCAGCTCTGCTGATTCGGAGGACCAAATAGATCGTGACGTGAAGAAGCCTCTTAAGGCTTCAGCTTCACCGATGGCTGCTTGTGGCTATGGGCTCAGAGAGAACCCGAAGAAGACCCGGAGAGGACTGGAATTCGGCAGGGACCGGAGCCTGGAGGAAGAGGAGGAATTCGATTGTCGAGACTCGCAGTTCTGGAGCGGGGATAGCTGCAGCCAATCATCAGACACCGAGACCGGTTTCCCGATCCGGAAGAAGAAGTCACAGAGGAAGTCTGATATCGAGCAAGAACTGGAGGAGGTTGCCATCTGCTTGATGATGCTCACCAGGGATTTCGCTAGTGTTAGTGATGTTGTCAAAGATTCCTCCATGGTTGATTCCTCCAACAACAAGATACTACTTGGTGATGGAGATTCTCATTCTTCCCCCAATAGAGAAAATGCAAGAGCAGGACCTTATGCGTCCAGCAATTTCGATATTCGGTCCAGGATGAACCGAGATGGACCCGGTTGGGTCGAGATTAGGGAGATGAGTTGGGGAAGAACTTACAGGTGAAGGCCAGTAATGTTAGTTCGAGTTCGAGCAGGAAGGAACTCCCGGACGCCTCCGATGATCTGCAGGTCAGGAGAAGCTTGTCAAAGAAGTTGCTAGCATTGGCGGGAGTTGATCGGGATCTCAATAAGGGAAGCAGCAACAGGTTCGAGTGCCAGACCTGCAACAAGATCTTCCTCTCGTATCAAGCTCTTGGGGGTCACAGAGCCAGCCATAGGAAGTCAAAGGCTTGCTTTGGTTCCAAAGTCAACAGCATTGAACCTCAACCAGGGACTGAGGCTGAGATCATTAATCAGTTAAAGAAGAGGAGGAAGAAGGAGACGAAGGGAGCTGAGCATGAATGCTCGATTTGCAGGCAAGTGTTCCCTCAGGACAAGCCCTTGTAGGCCACAAGAGGTCTCACATCCCCGAGACAAAAACCGCACAGACCCGACTCCCTGCAATCCTGGAACTGGCGCCGGTCCATAAATTTCGAGACTTTATCGATCTTAATCTCCCCACCCCACTCGAAGAGGAAGATGACTGCAGCAACATTGTCAAATTCAAGCCCTGGTGGGTAGGAAGAAGCCAGAGGCAAGAGCCTGTCATTGGCCTCATAGCTAGTTAGTCCTCCCAAAGCTCATTCTCAAGGGAATGTGTCGCATAAGCAAACTTCACCAGTTTCAATCACAGATTTGCTCGATTCTGTTCCTTAAATCAGTACCCAGATTTCTCTTTTCTTCCTCAGTGAAAGTCTCCATTTATGCAAGCTTTCAATCTTATCTGTTGGGAAGACCCTTTAGACTCATGCTCTGCTCAGTTACTACTACCAATGGAAAGAGAATTACCTTACGAGAAAGTTATATCCTAAACTTGAAATTAAGAGATTCTGTATTAAATTCTCGTTTCCTTCTTCCTTCCACCATATCTCTACGCCCATTTGGATACTTTTGACATATATTTAAAAAAATTAGTAGTTTGAAGAAGAAGCATTAATGTTTGTTGCCTTTGGGATAATTATTTTATCTTTGGACCAAAGAGAAATGAGTGAGTTAGGGGACAAAATATTGTACTTTGGTGGTGTTTTAAGTGCTGTGGAATGAGGTCATAAAAACAAATAAATTGTGTAGTCTTGGGGGCCCACTCACCCAGTTCAACAATATGGGAGTCATCAAACCATCCTTTTTTTTCAAGAATCTGCGGGTTCAATTTCCAATCATATCGACCAATTAAGGAGTAGCGCTCTCCATTCTCCTATAATGAATTTTTTCTACTCGCAAGATTAGTATTGAGATCTTATTTAAAGAGAAGAGTATCAAACTACTTTTGATTCATAGTCATTCATTTAGTCTCCCTTTTTATTGCTATACTGTGATCAGAAGGCATCTGTATGTGTGTGTGTAAGAGCAAATTCTTAGGCTGTTCAGTCGCCTAACATTCATGCTCCCATGCATAGTTATTTTATTTGTGTCTGAATCACAACTTATCAGCAACTCACAGATATATTGAGTTCAATTTGCACCGTGTGATATGACTTAATTTCTCCGGGAGCTCGGCATAAAACTTACTGGGTATAAGTACTTTTCATAATTGATTTCACTGGAAAGTTAGATTCGTGAAAAATAGTTCGATCAGTACAGTGGTATCGTCTTCGACCTAAGATTACATATTTCTTAATTCAATTCTTGCCGATAAAACTTTTCATATGTAACTCATTTCTTCTTCCTATTCTATCTAAATCCGCGGATCTTCTGGTAACGAGAAAGAAAGATTAGCGAATGGTCCCATTAAGGGATTGGGACAGTGGAACTTGCACAGTGCCATTAGGGTTTCAAATAGAGAAATTATGTACCTCATCACCCTTACAGAAGTATTAATAAATCTGATTTTTTTTCATCATATAATTATTATGTTGCAGACCATTTGAGATATTTTTTTTCCTTCCCATATAAAAGAAACATTCCAACTCTCACCGACTCCTCTTTGCAATTGATTAAGAATTGATCTTTGACACTAAAATTGCAAATTGACCGGATGGATTGGATGCAGTCAATCAAGCATAGTCGCATGAAAGAAAGAAATGCTCCACAGCGCAGACTGCGTTATTAGGGTTAGGATTTCTAAAACCTAACAAGAAACCTTTCTCATATCCCTTTTTCTTTCGAGATTTGAAACACGAACCGACCGGCTAGAAAACGAGGAGCGATCGACTCTCGCTGGCGCCGGCTGTTGAAAAGCGACACATCGAGACCTAACATCAGTGGTATCATATGAGTTTTGGCAGGTGACATGTCAAGTTGTGTGGGAGTACTTCATTGATGGTTACTGAGCTTTAGTCAGGATTTAATCAACTCCAGGTTGCACTGTGGTCCTTGATTTCATCAAATTCGTTGAAAATTGGACAGGACAAATCTCAATGGGCATTGCATAATGTCATTTCTTGTTGGAATAATATTCTTAAGATTAAGGAAATTCTGTTGTTTCGGGTAGCGTTGATGGGGGTGGAAAGTGAAGTTTACTAAGAAAGATGTGTTAGTATCATTAGTACTGCTCTCGTTCTATAATCTAGAGGTTATGGGTTCGATCTCACCCGTAGAGCTTCCTATGCTCATTTTATCTTCTCTTTATTCTATTCTTTTTAAATTTATGTGTCTCTTTTGTATAGTTAAAGTGAAGTTCACTGATTGCTGGGAAGAATATTGAACGATTTCGTGCACGGAATCTTTGACTAAATAAACAGAAATTGAATAATACATGCGCTCAGGAAAATTTGACTAATATTTATTAAAAGAAAAGAATACTTGATTACTTAAAAAAAAAAACATAATCTTGATGTCAAAATCAATATTATGGGCCCTGATTTTATCAAATTGGGCTGGGCGTCTCACTAAGAACTGGTCCATCCCCAAATGGCTAAGCGTCAAAGAGAGGGAGTCAAACATACATGACTTGGTTCAAGTGGGTCGATCTTTTGTCCCATTAAGAAAATGTCTCGGATTCGAAATTTCGTTAATGAATGGAGAAAACTGATGATGAGAGAGCTTGAATTGGATTAGTTAGATGCCCGTATAGTTTCTACATGCTGGCGGTGCAGACCCAATAAATGAAGTTGAGGTAGGGACAACTTTTCATGCGGTTGATCCATGTTACGAGCAGAGATTTTTAGCAGATTAGAACTCGACAATACATTCAAGTGCGATCAATCCATTCAAATTTCGATCTCCATTGTTTGAGAGCGCGATTACCAGAATGCAATGAACCCTTTCTCACATCATTGTTACGGGAGGAAAGGCGTGGTTTGGCTGTGGGAGTCCATTTTCATCCACCTTTTCCTTTTGGTTCCAACCTTTTTTCTGCACCCACCGTATTAAAATAGAAATTCAACGAGTCATGACTGATTCAGGTTAGATCAATATCGACTCTTGTAGTTAACAGGCTAGGGTTGGTCAAGTGATTCGACACTTTGTCCATTTAAGCAAAGATCTCAGCTGTACTCATAGCAGTGATGATCACCAATCCTTATTTATGGATATTACTTCATTACATGCTTGGCGATATCATTGCTACTTAATTAGATCGGGCGAGGGCGACCGGATATTTTCTGGCATTCTTGGTGATCTTGGTGAGGGCGGCCTGGCCGAGGTCGAGGCCGCACACGTCGGCTAGACGGACGAGATAGAGGAGGACGTCGGAGAGCTCCTCCTCCAGGTGCTCCTTGTCTTCGGAGCTCCAATTCGGCAACCCCTTGGCCACTTCCCCTCTCCACTGGAATATCTCCGACAGCTCTCCCACTTCTCTCACCTGCACAGGATCAATCCATACATATACATATATGTACACACACAGGCACTGAATAAGAAAGAGGGCAGCGGTAGCAGTGACTCGATCGCCACCGTCACGAATGTTCGAGATCTCCTGTTCAGCTGTGAACATTATGAATTGAACAACCAGCAATCAGCACCAGCGCTGTCAACATATTACGTACAACCAAAATGTCTAAGTATAGTTCAAAGAGTCGGTGTCCTCCAAGCTCGTGTCCGAAAAGCATGCTTGAAACTCACCACGCCGCATGTGAGTGAACTTCGAAACACTAGACCACCACCACCCTTGGTGGGCTTACATCGGAAGACGTGTACATGCGAAGTCGGACGTTTATGTCCCGAACCACTAGTCGCCCCTGCAAGAAAGTCAAGACACGGGATCGAGCATTGTCTTGAACGTTGGGGTTTTGATGTACTTACCAAGGCCAGGAGGAGGTTTCTAGGGCTATGGTATTGGTTCCATCCTCGGACCTCTGCGAACTCGGCGAGCCTGTCTCTGATCTCCGACAGGGACACATCCCAATTCGGTGCTTTCAGTTCCTCGCTCGAGCTCCCCATCATCACTAGCTACTTTTCTCTCTGCCTCCTCAACTTGTTCGACAGCCATCCTACACATCCCTATTTAAAGGACGAAAAGGGCATATACAAAATCAAATTGGTTCAGGTGATTCGACACCTCTCTCTCTCCATAAGCAGAATCTCAAGAGAATTCTGCTCCAAGAAGCTTACCATTGAACTTGAATCGGTCGAAATCTGGTTATGAAACGATGCACATGACATAAAAGCATATAAAATTGACGGAGCGGGCTCCACGTGGTTCAATTATTATAATACTCGCGGCCTGATCCGATGCACATCAAGACTCGTTAGATAATAAAGGAGTTCGGACACTGACATAGCAGAGTTTTGTTTTAATTTTTTTTTTTGGGTTACAAAATCAAATCCACGATTAAAGAGGATGATTGGAAGAAGAGAACTGTAGGGTATGAGTATCCCATTAATAATAATAGATTAAAGAATTTTTTATTTTAAAATAAAAATAATATTATTGTACGAGATCTCTTGTTCGAAAAAGTATATTTCCTCTAAATAAACTATAGTTCTTCAGCGATTTCTTGCTGCGATTATGGAATTTTTTCGAAGTATACTACTTGGAATTAAAAGGCCAAACGGGTCCTAATAAATTCAAGTTCAAATTTGTTCCATCTACTAAAACGGTAAAACTATCATGAAATAAAAATTTTTTACTAATAAGACTCGAACCAAGATTTTATCTAAAAATAGTTATCAAGTCATTTCAACTGATTCATATTATATGATCGTAGACTTTTAAAAGTTTCTTGGATTTTATTATTTTTAATAATGCATTGAATTTTTTTAATTGAATGACAAATTGAAATGATAACTGGTTTTAGTGGGATGAGCACTCGGGTGCTATCCGATATTACAAATAAAAAATAAAAAAGGCGCGTGAGGGTCAGGTAAAGGAGAAAGCCTTTACCATACAATATTATTATGACAGTATTTACGTGATGACACCGATAAATCATAATAAGTTAATTATGTACTTTTTTTATAAAATCTAAAGAAAAAAATAACTATAATGATAATTGATTATAATTGATCGATGTCACCACGTAAGTACTGTCATGTTATATGTAACATAAAAACTCTCCAAAGTAAAGGAGAACAAAAAAAAGGTCCATTTCCTATGTCTTCTCCTTGGAACCTTTTTCGACATGTACTTTCTTATATAAAAAAAGTGTTAATAGAAAAATATAGCATTGCTCGTCAACTATTTTATAAAACTAGCATCAATTTGTGGTAAATTGAAAAAATAACACCATTTTATGGTAAAAGTCCCTTTTGTCCTCCCACTCACTTTCCCTCCTGTTTCCAGCTCACTTTCAGCTCAAAATTTTTCAAATTCTCTCCCGGTGGCGTCGAGGCGTCGGTGGGGTCAGAGCGTCAGTGGCGTCGAGGGCTTTGAGGCGTGGAGGGTGTCAGGCATCACTGGCAGCAGGCGTCAGAGAATCGTGGGCGGTGGGGGTCGGGCGACTGTCAGCGGGGGCGGGGGCGGTGGGTATCAGGCGGCTAGCGGCGAGAGCGGTGGGCATTGGGCGTCTGGGGAGGAGGGCATCGGGGTGCTGGGCAGAAAAGAAGAGGAAGAAGAAGCTGGGCACTGCAAGGAGGAAGAAGAGGCTGGGAGGGGAAGAAGGGAGAGAAATTAGCGTTTAGAATGGGAGGAGTATCTAGGGTATTATGAAAATTTTAGTAAAAATGATATATATAATAGTGCTAAATTCTAAAACTATTACAAATTGGTATTTGTTTTAAAAGAACCAATTTTTTATGCTATATAAATTTTCACCCCTATAAAAAAAATCTACTAAATTCATGATAAAATGTCATAGTAATAAAATTTTTATTTAATAAAATTCAAGAAATTAAATTAAATTATTCGAATATATATCTATTATTATATTGGAGAATGAGATAATTTTTATCTCACTTTTAAGATTTCAAAACTACTATTCTCTTCATTTTAATTATTTATCTACTCATTCAATTATTTACTTAGGAAGATGATTATATTATCTTTTCACATCCTCCCCACTATTTTTCACCTTCAAAAAACCTAACAATATCATTCTCTCATTACCATTTTCAATTTGCATTTGGTTGTGGTAATGGTACTTTTTTTTTTTTGTTTCCCATCCAGTATCCAGTACTCGAAGGTTAGTCAATTAATCCGGATTCAGGATACTGTCGGGCAGTTTCCCGAGGATCCATCCCAAGGAGATCCGCTGCATCCCTAGATATTCGAACTCGGATCCTCTGCTTAAACAGTTAAAACTCTTTCCACTTCAGTCAAATTCGGTTAGTTGATAATGATACTTTTCATGCTACATTATTTACCTTTAATTTATGGGCATCAACAAATTTCTCAATAATACTTTTCGTGTAAAACACGGTTCGCATGCTAGCGTATACATATCTACATATGCTCGACCCTAGTGATTTGATGCCACTAACACACACTCCCACGCACATTTCTTTATTCCATAAATAGATGGGAAAGCTAGGGCTACAAAGCCTAGAAATGGCTATGAGATCCGCTCTACGGCATTTTGCTCTTTACAGATTCCTCTGCATTTTCGTTCCCCAGCCGCAGCGTGCGTCCTTTGGATTCTTGCGAGTGACCTCCCGACAAAAAATCTCTCATATTTCAGCACATTTTTTTCCCCTTCCTATTGGAAGTTGAATTTTCTTATTGTCGCGAGCGGACGATAGCGAAGTAGGTGACTTGAACCGAGGTTAGAGGGAACTGCCGAGCTTGCAAACTTACGTTGTGAATGAACTGCTGGAGATGAATTCAGGTTTATATCGAATATCGTTATGTGGTCAGATACATATATATTATATTATTAATAATAGATTTTATAAGACACTAAACCTATTTCCACTAAAAAATCTAAGTTATTAGATGGTGATACCTAGTTATTTTATAAATCCATTACAGTTCTCTCATATGATCGATATGAAATCCAACGGGAAGATTGCCGGCTACACGTCCCTTATTCCCCACGACAACCCAGCGGCACCTTTCTACGATGAACTCATTGCGTCCCAAGTTCTCGTTCCCATTCAGATAGAGATCATAGTCATATCGACCGAGCTTCGTAATTTCTACGCATGGCATAACCGGTCGTGTTCAGAGACACAATAGGACCCACCAACTAATCGATGTTCCAGCTTGATTGGCCGGCATGAGTATTCTTCATTCTTAAGACTTGAACTTGAGAATATTACTTAAGAGAAAAAGATATCAAATTATTTTTATCAATCTATATTAGTGTCATCCAAACTCTCTAATGGAGAGGTTTCCTACAAGACACACCAGTTATAATATGAGACAACTCGTGCTTATTGATTGCAAAGAGAGAGAAACTGCTCGTGTTTGATTTTATTTTAAACTTAAATAATTGATTATGGACACCTGGATTAAGTTGCTAATGGTTCGGTGATTAGATTGCAGAAACATTCAAATATAAAAGTAAGTTTAAAGGACGATTTGTCGATTTGTATTTGAAAGCAACCGGACACGTATATAAGGCTGCTTTAGTTTAGAACATCAAACATGCAGTGAACCACATATCGATAACGTGCATGTGTTTGGCGTGTCGGCTTTTGCATCCTCTTGAACCGTACAAGATGGCTTTGTCCTTTCCTTTTTTTTTTTTTTGCTATATACAGTATTTTCGGATCAGTCGAAATGTATCTGGAGACTAAACTGCGATCGGATCGGGATCCTTGGAAGACGACTTTGTCTTGATACATATTTAGAGTGAATATACATAACTTCCATTGATGGAGAATTCAAGCTAAGCGCACAAGCTTATAATAAGAGTTTTTCACGTACATCCAATCTAAACGGTCAAGTTGATACTACTAACATGTTGGGTGAAATGGTAAGTTATCTTCTCTTCTTAACTAATCTCTCGAGTTCGAATCTTATAAATGGAGAAAATTCATGTTGAGAGAGTTTTACCGTTTTAATAGACCGACCCGGCTTAAATCTAGATTAGTCAAGGCCTAATAGACATCTGAATACTATGTGGTGTGCACCGGAAAAAAATTCAAGTTAATAAGTAATAGTGTTTGATCTCTTATATTTCCAAAATTTTATTTCTACTGATATGGGATTATAACTCTCAATGGGTAAGACAAATCTATCAAGGAATAATTTTTTTTTTGAAATCACGGATTTTCTCAATTCGCAAAACTGAATACGAGACTTTAATCAAAGAGGGGAGAAGCTGAACTAAATCAACTGACATATGCCTTGCTCGAGATTATACGGTTGAATACAAAAATCTTATATAGTAGAGACGTCTAGGTCACCACTACAACCAGTCTCCCCTTATTCATTATATATACACACACACACGGGCGCGCGCATTTTGTAGAGATGTTTATGGGAAGCTTATCCCAGGCAGGAAGGGGAACATGAGAATAAAGCTACTTGTCGGGAGAAAGTGTGATATATAACCAACAATACTAATATAATATCACGAGTTAATAGTATTCGGTTATTTTTATAATATTTTTTTAATAAAATATAAAAGGAAAAAAATAAAGCCTAAAAGGGAAAAAAATAATCTTAAAAATGGTTTGATTTGACTGGTTCGTGATACTACGTCAGTATTACCACGTGACATATCCGCTAAAAAATAATCTTAAAAATAACTTGATTTAACTAATTCGTGATACTATATCAGTATTATTATGTGATATATCTGCTATATACAACACTTTCTCGGCTTCTCAATTCGTCACGTACGTGGGCCCATCAGCAGAGCAGACTGGCCGAACCTTTCATCTATGGACACAAAGGTTCTCCCTATTCAATTTTTCTTACATAATCTTTCATCACATGATATACATATATATATATATATATATATATATATATCACAAATTACATTTGAAATTTGAATTACATCTTTTCCTGATTTATTTCTCATGATTTTGCTGATATAGTTGATTCAAATTGACCTGTGACAGCATCAACAGTGCTGGCGAGAGATATCTCGGTGATGTATAAGGCTTTCTCCTCCACTGCACATAGTCCCGCGACATTAAAAAGAGTTGCAATCTGCAAAGGAGGTCCTCTGGATAAATCAAGAGATAAGTATCTTAAATTAATGAGCGTCTAACACATCAGCACATAATATATCATGTATCTGTGACTGTTTTTACTCTAAACACTTACTGAATCGTGGCGTGAATCACGTGATACATCCAAAATCGAGAAGAAAATGACTTAACCTCGTCAACAAGTTCGAGGTTGCGTTACTACAATACTTCACCAATCAACAAACGGAAGAACAAGGAAGCCGTGGGTTTTATGGGCCATTGCTTGGGCTAACTTGGGCCGGATTTAGATTTGAGCCCACCCCAAATCAGATATGAAATTTTGTCCAATCCCCCATATTTGTATTGTAATGTTTACGGACGTAAAAGTTTTTTATATCACTAATAAAAGAATGAGTTATATAACCGGTATCACTTTATACTATTTTTAAAAATTAGTACCATTATATAAGGAAAATTTTAAAATTTTTTGAAAATTCCACAAATACCCCCACACTATTTCCTCTCTATCTTGCCCAAATTCCCAAATCCTCTCTTCCTCTATTCTACCTCCGCCTGCAACGATATTTGGCGTCCTCCCTCCGAGTTGCACAACTCCCGGGGTCGCTCCCTTCGTCTCCCGCCACCGCTCGGCCTGCCGTTCCCGTTGCACCAGCTGCCGTCGCTCCTGTTATCTCCCGCGTCGTTCCCGCCGACTAAGAAGAAAGCTTGCAACAGAGAAGGAGAGAGTGCTTCACACAATTTTAGTGCTATTTTCTAATTGTGTATAAACTAATATTATCTGTGCAAGATGATTGGAGAGAGACGTCATTTTTTTCCATTAACACATGTTTATACTGGCATCAAATCAATCTAGATACAACATAGCGCAGATGGAATCGAGAATTTTACCCAAATTTTATTAAATCAACTTATTTTATCCCATTAAAACTCCTGCTTTCACTATAATTTCACAAATATTAGATAGATTTTCTAGATTTATCATTGACTCCTAAACATCAAGAATTTCTTTAAATAATATTGTTAATTCAAATAATTCGAACACTCTTCCCTTTAGATAAGATCATAAATTTAAGTTTAAAAGGAAAGAGAATTCTTACTTGGAATTTCTTTTAGTAGGAAAACAACTCAAAATTTCATTGGTTAATGATTTGACTTTTTTTTAGCTATTTACCACATGTTATATGAAAATTAAATGAATCATAGTTAATTTAATTCAGGTTGATCACTTTAAGATGAAACTCCTTTTAACGTGAATTTTTTGCATGTATATTATTTAAATATAAAATTTTATTTAAGATAAAGAGATATTGAATCATTTCAATAATCGTAATTATTGGATCTTTTAATCATGACAGATTTAGTCAATTCTATTATTATTATTATTATTATTATTATTATTATTATTATTTGTGTTGTTGACAATTAGTGGATTCCCTTTTAATCGGTAAATATTATGCCAGTGGATTCATTGCATAAAGACAGCATGTTCATGATTAGACCGAATAATAATATTCAAAAATTCCACGATGATGGCGTTGAGTAAACGCAATTTCCACGTTCTCATCCAAATCTGGCCGTCAGGAGAATCTGATGGACGGCCCACGATCAACTTGGCCCCACCGCCCAGGAAATCGATCAGCCGATGGTAAACCCTGGAGATATCGCCAAAGCAGCCCCGCGAATTCCGCATGCATATATAAAGGATCCGTGCACTCTTCTCTCACTCCCCTCCTTTCTGCTGTTCTCCCACTTCTCTGCCTTTCCCAACCGCTCGATCCCCAAGCTCACCGGAGTCATCATGTCGGACGAGGAGCACCACTTCGAGTCGAAAGCTGATGCCGGAGCATCCAAGACCTATCCGCAGCAGGCCGGCACCATCCGGAAGAACGGCTACATCGTCATTAAAAACCGTCCCTGCAAGGTACTGTATTGGCTGCTGTTGATTCCGGCCTCTTTGATCTATCTGTTCGGTTGATTTTTCGGACAGATCTTCCCGGTAACTTGATGAATTGTTTGCTTTCATTGGATTTTAGTTTGTCAGATTTTGATGGAGTTTGAGTATTTAGACAAGATTCAATTTGAATAGGGTAGGGATAGATGACAGGCAGATTCTATGTTTAAGATAGATACGAATGATGTGTAAAAATTGGCTTTTTTGCCCTAGAAATTGCTGCGGTTCTTTACAGGATGTCTTTTGTTCATTTTGATGTTGATTTTTAATTAAAAAACTGGTTTGGGGATTTCTTGTCTGACTGATTTCCTTCTCGACGTTCATATATCCATTCTACTTTGGTGAAGAAACAAGTACTTGTGTCAATTCCGTGCATCAGACCAATTAATTTTCCTGTTGGGGGAACTCAAGTTTAGTTTTTTTTTTTATGAGCTTCTGTTTTTGTAATAGGGTCCCAGCTCAACTGAACATGCTGTCTTCACATGAAGATATGCCTACGGTTTTGACTCCAAAGCTCAACCACATGCTGTGCTTTCTGCTCTATTAAATTTCCTGGTATCTACAGTTAAGGTTTAAGTCAGATAAAATAGTTTTTTTTCCTTTTTTTGAATGGTAGATAATAAAGATAGCTAAAGCCTTTTGCTAATTACCTGGTACTGAAGTGACATGTCTTTATTGTAAAAGTATGCTAGGCTCAATCATCATGATTTTCTTCTCAACCCAGTTACCATATTGATGCTTCTTCGTTATTCTTTTCTTCAACTTTATAGATATATATAGTATGCTGGAGCGCCCTTTCCATTGAATGGCCTAAATTTCATGAATATTCTGACAGGTGGTAGAAGTTTCTACATCCAAGACTGGCAAGCACGGTCATGCTAAGTGTCACTTTGTGGGAATTGATATCTTCACTGGCAAGAAGCTTGAAGATATTGTTCCTTCATCCCACAACTGTGATGTACGTGTTGATTATATCTGTAAAATCTTGTTTCCATACCGGGATCCGGAGATTATCATGTGATGCATCTCTCTGTCTGATTTCTTGCTTTTTGTAGGCTCCTCATGTCTCTCGCACTGACTACCAGCTTATTGATATTTCTGAAGATGGATTTGTGCGTTAAATCTCCTCCTCCTCCTGAAGTTTCTTGTTTTGAAGGATTTTCCTTTACCTCTTTACCTGTAAATTTATGATATTAAGATCTTAAAAATATTTTTTAGGTGAGTCTCCTGACTGAGAATGGTAACACCAAGGATGATCTGAGGCTGCCAACTGACGAGAATCTGCTGGCTCAGGTTAGGTTTTTTTTTTTCTTTTTGCTGGTTAATGATAATCATATATTAAAATACTATACCAAATACAAACTGGGCCATGTGGGATATTAGAGGGGCTTCAGAGACAAAAAAAAGCCCATTAATGTCTACTGCTGGCTCAGGTTAGTTGCTTCGGAAGCAATTGCATACCTCTAGTACGCCTTTTTCTCATTTCCAGTAGAACAAAGCAGTCATGAGTTATCATGCTCTAGATCCTTATTTCATAGTGTGTGAAGAGTAGATGCTTGCAGCTCCAAAATTGTCTGATTTTTTCTCTTGTGATCCGTATGATACACCTGTTTCTAAAATTAAATAATATAAGGCTTTCATTCTTTGGGTGAAATTACAGATCAAGGATGGTTTTTCTGAGGGGAAGGATCTGGTGGTGTCTGTTATGTCCTCCATGGGAGAGGAGCAGATTTGTGCTCTCAAGGACATCGGTCCCAAGTAGTAACACCTTGATAAGCTTATCAATCTGCTATCTTATTTCTCGTTAAGATTTAGACCCCTGTACACTTAATACTTTTGTTTTTAAGACGAGATTTATAGGGTGGATGCTTTTCTGATTTTTGGACATGTAATTGTGCTAAGATCTGTATGTCAGATTT